>CM069444.1:28321170-28524489 GCA_035610835.1 Ophiura sarsii | reverse complement strand
AACAGGCAATTTGATTGGTTTTCGGCTGATTTTCGGCCGATATTATGAGACCAATAATATATAGCTTAGGGCGGGGCTTAAATCATACTTTCAGCGGGTATGATCATCGCGTTTAGATGTTCAAACGTGCCCTACACAAGTTACCGGCGTATGCCTTGTGCGTTATAACGCAGAGTTGCCGTATATGCGGGTGCTAAAGAACACGATTATTCGAATCAGGCAAGTTATAAAAGCTAAGTTGGTAAACAAATCACTGGATTTGCCGATTGAACAAAAATTGAACAAAAACCGTATTTTTATGATAAAAGACAACAATAACCAATACACTAAATGCGAATGAGAATAAAAATATAGTTCGTAGCTGTTTTGCTATACGATGGTCTCATAATGTATAAGCTCTACCATATTTGTGTCGTTACGCGTCGTATATGGCTGCCAGCGTCGACCATACACGACTCCAAATATGGTATACAGTCTATACATTATGAGACCAAGGTACATAGGAATAGCTACGATCAATGTTTGTTCTCTTAATAATATAATATAAAATACACTATTTTTTAAGTTCATCATTATGTTTATAATCAGGCACATCGTAAGGCAGAGAAGAACTACAAAGGCAATTTACACATCGCTTTGGTGAACAACCAAGTTGGCTTTGTGAAATTATTTCTGGAGAACAAGTGCGCAATACTGGATACCTATCTGACAAGACCAATATTGGAAAAGCTTTATAGAGAGGTACTATATTACTAAAACACATTAGGTTACACAAGGCCCGCTTAGCAGCGCTATAAATTGATGCCCTAAAAACCGTCAACAAATTTAAATATTCGCCTTCCATCCAATCTGGTTGCTATATATGACATAATTCTCGTGTGCAACCAACCGGCTGTATTTAGTAGTTTAATGAGCATTATGAGCGTAGATGTAATTTGCAACATAATGGAAACTTACCATGCAGTCAGCCCCGAATTTAAATATATGCACTGGGTAATCCTCTCGTAGTATTGATAACAATAGGTTTACCAGAGAGAATTAATAGTGCTTCTAAGCGGGCAATTTATGCCATGCTTTCCACGCGCGGCAGACGACATTCCAACATTTCACAAAATGTTTCAAAAATGTCAACATTATTGAATTTCATTACCATATTTGGAAAAATCATGAGAAATGCATTGCAATGTGTACAGACATGCCTAGTATTGGTTCACTAATCCTTGAGATAGGCCTTGAAAGTTGGGAAAGGTTTCTGAAAAATCTTGTTTTGTATAGCCTGAGTAAAAAAACAATAACCGCCTGAAAAGCTCTACAGAGAGGTACTTGAAGACCTCTTAGGGTTCTACATACAGGAGAGCCGGCCAAGAACCGTTACAAAGGATCTCCGTAGGCATGGTAGGTGCCACACTTTCTGAGCAATCGTTGACCAAAGACGGTGATCTCGTGTGTGTGACGCAGTGGCGTAACTAGACTTTTTCATTTGGGAGGGGAAAGAAGGGCAGTGACTTGAAATGGGGGGCTCGAATGGGGGGGGGGGAGTCCATTCCACACCCACACCGATTGATTTCATTTGGGGGAGGAAGCGGGGGGGGGGGGCAAGGGTTCCAAGTGGGGCTCCAGCCCCCTGCCCCCCCCCCCCCCCCCCCTGCCCCCCCCGCTGGTTACGCCACTGGTGTGACGACCCCAATTCAAACGCAGGACACCTTCGTATTCTTCGACGAACAGGCCTACCCTATAGGGATACTTAATTTTGGAACAGGAAACTCCTATACTGCGCATAAAAGGTAAATGAGAAATATTCGGTTTTTATCTCTCCGCGCGCAAAAGTAATTTAAGCGTACACCCGCGTTTATGGTCATTTGGGGCGCACGCACGCGTCACGCATATGATATTGTAACGGCCCTCACCACCCTGTCTCTTATTCATCATCATCACTACTAATACTATATATGATGATGGCTCTTTTGTTATCATCAGGATTATTATACCCAATGTTAGACAATCTTACCGGGGGCTAGCACCGGGCCGTTTTGGTAGCGTGACGACAGTGCTGGCCCCGGGTAAACAAACACATTAAAAGGAACAGTCAAGAAACACGTCTTTACCGATTCAAAGCTGGAATTACTCTTCTTTTATTCATCAACATACAAAATCATCATTCCCCAAAGTTACCTTAGCTCCGCCCCCAATACAATGATTGGCTAATCGCTCGCGTCAATCTCCCCTGTCCGCGTCAAAACACCCGAGGGCGTGCTCATATTTCCTCCGGGAGGGAAAGTTTACTCCGAGAGTTAAAGTTTCCTCCGGAAGAGAATCAGGCGCGTAGCCAGCATTGTCATTCCGGGGGGGGGGGGGGGGCAAACATCAATATCGTCCCTATTTTTAAGCATTTTCGTAAAAGGTTGCCCCAATTCTAGTCACTTACCTCGTGAATTTCACGTAAGTGGTGGTGATGGGGGGGGGGGGGGGGGGGGGGGGGCTGAGGTCAAACAATTTCGCACAGTCCAAAAAAATCGCACAGTCAAAAAAAATCGCACAGTCAAAAAAAATCGCATAGTAAATGTACTACATGAACAATTTCTCGTCCCCATTTCTCTTCTCTTTCCCCTCTCCTTCCCTTTTCCCTTCTCTTTCTCCCTCTCCTTCCCCTTTCCCTTCTCTTTCTCCCTCTCCTCCCCTTTCTCTTCTCTTTCTCCCTCTCATTCCCCTTTTTTCTCTCTTTTCTCCCCTTCTTCTCGTCCCCATTTTTCCGCTTCTCCGTCCCATTTTAGGTGTCCGGGGGGGGGGGGGGGGGGAGTCTGCCCCCTGCCCCCCCCCCCCCCCCCCCCCCCCCCGCTGGCTGGCTACGCTACTGAAGAGAATACAGGCGCAACGCAAAGCAGGAGGTGCCGGACACGAGCCACAAGCTATAAATTATGATTACAATTATTACTAACAACAAAGTGACGACCTATGGTCGTTACAATATACAGTTCGCTTGTTGCCTTCATTCGCCCCGCGTCCTTCTGTATTCATTCGCTGCTGTAAGTAGGTTTCACCAATTTAGAACTGATCAAACTATAGATGTAATTCTTTGTATCTTCTACAGGTACAAGTATCCACAAATTCACCCTTATTTCCCGTTATAGAAAGGAAAGCCAAAGAAGACCCGCCCAAGGTAAGGGCATTTAACCAACAATAAAATTTCAAAAAATAGTGAATGGGCCGAAATGGCCCGAAAAGCCCAAAGGGGGAGTCAAATTGAGTCGAAAATGGATAGAATTTAGATGAATAAGATATAATATAGATTCGAAAGTGGGTTTAGATAAAGACTAATGTTATAGTTGAGTTTAGATCCGTTGTTTTAACATCATCTTTGTCATATTGTACTATTTTATTAGAATTTTAGATCATGAATATCGGATTTATCAAACTCAAGATACACTCCATTATGTAAAACATGGTGATTTCACCTTTTTGACAAAGTGCTAAAAAATGTGTGTGCTATTACAGCTTGTTTGAAAGAAACGTGTGTATTCTCATAATCTCTTGTCTACTCAATATAATAATCTCGTGTGTCTTTCTGTTATTAGTTTTGGGTGTTTAAATCCTTACTAATTCTTCTCCTTAATTCAATTTAACGGGTAAAAGAAGTTTGTCACACTTGAGTGACCCCATGCTTTGTTTTATTTGACAAGTGTTTGGGGACTTCTAAATGAAGTGGTATTTGGTGAACCACCAGTGGCATGGTTTTCATTTTCACATTGGAGAAAGGATTTCGTGAGGTTAAACTCTAAGGGACTATATCATTTTTACCAAGTTTGTAGGAAATTGCATCCCAATATGAAAAAAAAGTCTAAGCCACTGCTAATTGTCCATGACCACGTCTTTACCTGTTTAAATTTCCCTCAAGTTTAGCCTCAACACTAGCTCATTATAGAAACAAAGCTGTGTGTATTGACAAAATAAACTCACATGCCAATTTTGAATTTTTTCCATCAAGCCGTTTTCAAACGGCGCAATTTTTTGTTTTCAAAAAACCCCATAGACTTACTGTGTGTTAGGTTTTTGGCACGTTGCCAAATTCCCCAAAATTGCTTCTTTTCTCAAAACACACTCTATTTATAAATTATTTTTTTAACCCTTTGTATCCTTAGGAAGAACTTGTTTTTTATATTATGTTTTTACCAAAATACTAATTCCCAATGATTAATGTAATTATTTCCACATTTACAATCATAACATGTATTGAATGGAGTGGGAATGTTAGTACTTAACAACAAAATGTATTTTTTCTAGAAACACTAAATAGTCAAACTTGTGAATATTTTTAAAGAGAAGTATAGCTCCTATTTCAACAAACAAGGTGTCATATGAAAGGTAATTAAATTTAGAAGATTCTCTCGCCAGCTTTTTCCATTAAAGTGTTTCTAGTATTTTTTGTGTCAATTTGAACTTTTGCCTTTAAAAAATCCCTAAAAAAATAATTTTCTCAAAAAGTGAACACTTTATTCACAAAAACTGGCGAGAGAATTTAGGTAATATGCTTATTAACCATCCCCCAAAGTGACAGACCCATAGCAGTTTCCTACTTGGCTGAAAATATTCAAATGTCCAAAGATTTAGGGAATTTTCAAAAAATAAAGAAAACATAAGAAATATCCGAATTACTCCGAAAGTTCTCAAATAGGTAGAGCAAAGACTTGTCTTTAATATGGTCTCAAAATAAAAAGTATAGATATTATTCATGTGGCACAATAGTTGTTTTTCTGCAGTGATGTAATAGCCGATACAGCTACCTTAAAAACATTCGTTTTTGTTTTTGCAATTTGCCAAAAAGGTGAAATCACCATGTCTTACACAATGGAGTGTAACTTCATTAAAATAAGTCCGATATTCATGATCTAAAGTTCTTATGAAAGGGTACAGTATAGCAAATATGATAAAAAACAACGGATCTAATCTCATTGATTTTGAGGATAAAACAATTGATTGAACTTTGGGCATCGATGGGTACTAATCATTTTGGGACAGCCTGTATACAGTTGGAAGATCGTGAAGTCTGTACATATCTGTAAAATACAATGATATGCATCAATTAAGTCAATGGACGTCAATGTAGCTATTTTGGGGTAAAACGGTTCCATGTGCCGAAAGGGTTTTTTCCCAACATTTCACATTTAAATTCACAAATTTCTAACTTAAATTCTATATTCTAGCTCATCGACTTAGATGATGTCGATAACGTCATTAAGAGCCTCACTTTGGAGACATTCCAGTTCATCACGGATAATCACAATGATGGTGAGTGCCGCCATTAACACTTTCCACGCCGCAGGCAGACGACATTGCAAACTTTCACAAAATGTTTCTAAAATGTCCAAATTATTGAATTTAATTACAATATTTGGAATCACCATGAAAAATACATTGAAATAAGTACAAACATTCCTAGTAGGCCTATTAGTTCAGTAATCCTTGAGATAGACCTTGAAACTTGGAAAAGTTTCTGAAAATCTGTTTTGTATAATGGTAAACCAATAGCCGCGTGAAAAGTGTTAAAGATCCCAACATAATAACACGTTGCGTCAGGGGGTTGCCGTCAGCGCGTATTCTATCTAGTGAACGCGTATCACGCGCGTAACGCCCATGCGTCAAGTAGTTTGTTTATGCATGACATGCTACGTATGCATTACGCGAATCAAAGAGGAATGTCGGCTTTGGCATTGAAAGTGCTGCGGCTGTGTCATCTATGAATATGCAATGATAGGTACGTTTACAAACAAGGAGACGTTGAATAGCGTTGATAATAAATGAGATTCATGTTCTGATCAGTTAATTCCTAGAGTTTTTCTTAAGAATCAAAAGTTCCCTCGCGGACTGCGCCCGTCCCTCTGAAATTCCTCGGTATTCTATTAAAAAAACAGGTGATAGGCAGTCATTAATTTCCAAATTAAATGTTTTAAAGATACTCCCTTTCCTACATGGAATAAACTGACATAGATCTACGTGGGTCCTTCTCAAATAGTCCAACTATAGTTGAATGTGATGTACAGGCTACGCCTAGTCGCCTATACCCTTTCCAATAAAATAGAAGATAATAGTAATAACGTTTGAACAGCGTGTTCATTGTAAGGATTGTAATCCGGCGTTGCATAGCCGGAAGTGAATTTTATGAGCAAAGCTAATTTACAGTTTCAATACATTTGTATCACTTTTCCAATACAGGCTACGATATGTATCGCACCCCTGGAAAATACCGCTTTCAATACGTCTTACCACGGATCCGCCGCAGGAGTATGGTGACGTTTAGGGTACGAGCTAAGAGTGACGCTCATATTGCACTGTCTGAGAATAACAGATGCGGAGATCGAATGTATCATATAGGTAAATTAGCTGTTATAAATATTACGACGTCCCTCCCTCTCTTACCAATATATCATAGAGCGAGAAATAGTTCTTAAAAAGACTTGATTACCGTTTTTAAAGTAAGTTTGGGGCATATGAAATACCCTCTATCCGCTTCCGCAGCTGTTTATTGTGTTTATTATATTTCCAGTTATGTGTGGGGAAATTCTGAAGAAAATTGGTATGTAAATTGGGAAAAGTGTACTTTAGGTCCCAGATTCTGGACTGTACTAGTATTGTCCGATACTGGAACACCCAGTATCGTTACAAAGTCAGAGTTCCAGTATCGGACGTTAAAGTCAGAGTTCCAGTATCGGACGATACTATCGTTCAATACTGGGACAAATCACTACTGGTAGCTTGTGTACCAGTATCGCCCGATACTGGAACATAAAAACGTTCCAGTATTGTTCGGTACTGGAACACAATTTGGTGTTCCAGTATCGATTGGTAACTGGAACGTTAATTCGTGCCAATATCGAGCGATTTTGGCAACAGTATGCTCTAGATAGCAAACGATACTGGTGGACCTAAAGTAAAACCAATACGAATACAATTTGTGAGAAACCCGTGACATTCTTCTATATAGAATAGATTTAGTTACGTTTCTACTCTATATTCTACTGGCTCCCATTTTTTTCTATCAGCTTACGTCATGTATGTATCATTTCCCTAGTGTAACTTCAAGTTCGGGAGGTTACCGTCAGCGCGTATCGCTCGTATAATCGCGCGTGTTACTCTCTAAATGTAAAAGAGCTCATACTCACTCTTTGAGAGCTCGTGAAATTCACTCCTAAAGTGAGCTGTCCCTCAACGAGCACTCAAAGAGTGAGTTATCAAGCATGTTAAGTGTAAGACCAATAGTATGTGTGGGAATCATACTAACAAACCGTATTCGATACGGCATCACATTCAAAATGAGATATATTTCCGACAAAAAGTGACCATTCAACTCATCATTATTTATCTAACAGTGTTAGGTCGTGAGCATAACCAGAAATCCTCCATTAGTCTTGGGCGTGACCAGAAATGCAAAGCACACTCGCCAGAACTTCTCAGTGGCGATCATTTCAGGCATTTTTTCATCGACTTTGATAGCCATGACATTAAAGTTGGATTAGTGGGAGAGGCGCCATTTATGCAATATTCTGGCGTCAACACGTTTGATATCAACTACATTGGCTTCTGTACTGCAAATAAGAGTAGCGGGGTATGGAATTCTCTACATTCGGTAAGAAAGCAAAGTAGGGGAGAGCGGGGAGTGTTCGCCCCATTTTCATTTGAAGAAGTCTAGAGGTTACATACGACCATGATCTAAGTACTCTAGGCTTTACTGTAAATGCAAGAGTAAATGATGAAGTGTCTCTAAAAATGATGAAGTGTCTCTAAAGGACGAACTTGCCCGACGCCGGGGTAGGATCGCCCATAGGCCGGGAGAAGTTCGCCATAGGCTCAGAATTAGGCTACACAAAGTACCATACTATCCAATACATAAATATTCGTTATTCTGCGTTATTTTATTCCAAAATAAAATGTAGGGGTCCGAAATAGAGGGGTGGGGCACTTTTGCGGAACATACTGGTTTAGAATTTAAATAATTAGAAATACCACATTTTGAAATATTCTCCTCTAATATTAGTTACTTCATCCTGGTAACTATTTTTTTAATTATAATTATCCTGTACGAGGAAAATTACAATTTTGAAATTATGCAAAATCATAACGAGTAAATGTATTTTTTGTGTTGTAGTTGTAGTTGTAGTTAAAGTTGTAGTTGTAGTTAGAGTTATAGTTTGAGTTATAGTTGTAGTTATAGTATAGTTGGAGTTATAATTATAGTTGGAGTTATAGTTGGATTATAGTTGATTTTGTAGTTGGAGTTAAATTTACAGTTGAATTTATAGTAAGAGTTATAAATCATGAAGAGAATTTGGGTGAAATCAGGGCATGGTACTATACAAGGGTGTTGTTTCCAGGCATAAAACTGTGTAATGTGAAAATACTGACCTCCCAGGTAACTCATCCTTGTCAACTTTAAATACCTAATAACTCACACAAATTGTAACTCATCATCAACATGATCAAGCCTACAGCAACAGCAAAGTATGACTTGACCAGCCCTTCTTCATGGTCATATTCTGTTTATATGATTAACAGTTTAAACCAATTTGAGTCACCCTCAGCATACAAATAAAGCATGAAAGCAGCCTATGCCTAGCCTTGATCAGGCTTTCTAAAATTTGTATCGGGTAATAGTCCGGGCTATTATATACCAAACTCCTTGTCCATACTGATATTAATAAATAATAACAAGTCCTGCAAGCTTATTTATTTAGTGCGATAAACTTAGCATCCAAACTGCCGCCCCCTTCACTGACCCACCAACTACTCACTGAACACGCCGGGCGAAGCCCGGTGTAAACTGTGTAGTGATCGCCATTGAGATACCATCGCAGGAGAACAAAGTTCGACTGAGGCCGCTTGCGGCCGAAAGCCTTGTACAATCTGTTATGACTGGTAAGGTAATTTATAACATAAACATGTTGACCCGCCTCTACTAGTGTCGTAATAGCGCAATTTAATGAATATTTACGATGTTTAATGGTCAAAGGCTGCTTGTCTTTTCTGATTGGATGTTATATTTTATGAATAATACATTTTCGCCATATTTGGGAATATTACCCCCCACGAACACCCTTTGGATTTCCATCGGTTTTATAAAGTGAAACATTAGATTGGCATTGCAGAACATGTGCAAGGCTTCGTGTTCAGCACAGCTCTCAGCTCGTAAATCCTATGTCACTTGTCTTAGCACGCTATAATCAGCTTAATAGAGAAGGGTGGGATTTCCGTGTTATGGTGTTAGCAACGTCAGATGGTTACGGACAATATGGGACTGCGTTATTTTAAATGATTTTAGAAGCCTGGTCAAGGCTAGCCTATGCCCAGCATATTCATATTGTGAGCTTTATAGGTGACTCGTGTGGGGTGGGGGGGGGGGGGGGGGGGGGGGGGGGGGGGGGGGGGGTTGGAGTAGCCAATACTGTGTTTTATAAAAATATCCTTGATATATTTATGATATCTGCACATGGTAAATCAAAAAGAAATTGTGCATGTAAATGATAGACCTTTTTACTGTCTATGACGTAGTAATGAAACGGTCCTTTGGTTTGTGCATTGAATTATGAAAGTGCTCTTGTTTGTATGTAGTGTAATTAATCTTGTTTATCGTCCAGAAAGTAATCGACGAAATAATAAGTAAAATGTGACGAGTTTTGTAAGCTGATCATTCACCATTCTGATGGAATATACACTTAAGATATGTGGCACAATGAAATGAACCTACAGGGTGTATCAGAAAGAACTGTACCGTGTTTCTAAAATACATAAAAAATACAAAATGATTATTGTTTTTAATTTAAACACCTGCAATATAAAGGTGAACATGTTTCCTATATTATGTTAATTTCATTGAGATATCTCTTTTTGTTCTCGTGTGGCAAGACATAATCGAAAATCGATGAAAATCGTATTTTCAATTTCAATCAATCCTCTCTACCACTTACCCAACATTTCAAACAATGTAGCCCACACCACATAAGCAATATTCAAAACTCCCGCCAAAGAAAGGAAAGTTAAAACCACTCAAGCAGAACAAATCTTGGTTTATTTGCGGATTAAAAATCAAAATGTATCTCCAAATTTCACCCATAAAAGTATGCAAATAATAAAAAGTGATACAAGTGATGTGAAAAGTTGAGATATGTCGACCAAAAATAAGCCCTGTCCTATGGACGGATGGATCTCAAGTAGGGTTAGTAATTTCACAGATTTTTAAATTCATCATTTCGACCAAAATTGAAATCTACCATCTTTACCAGAAAGTCTGTATTTTCCATCAGAAATGTCCGATTTTCGAAATTTAAAATTCTTATGAAAGCTGGGCGTTTGCGCAAGATATTTGTGAAAACGGTTTGAACAATATCAATCGAATTCATACCGTAATAAATCATATTGCCTCGGTACAGTTCTTTCTGATACACCCTGTATGAGTATGACTACTGTGAAACAACTCAATTTCGCTAGCAAATTTAATTTCGCTAGAAGATCTAATTAGCCAGATTAAATTGCCGCCATTTATATTATTTATAATGGTTATACCATAGATCCTTAGGATCTATGATTATATACATAGGATATAGTAAAATTAAATTGCCGCAAAAAGTTGACTTAATGCTGATTCTCTAAATTAAGTTGCCGTGAAATTAAACTGTCTTACAGTATAAAGCTAATTAATTACATATGATCAAGGATCCAAAGTGTAATGAATAGACTCGGTCAAACTGGTGTTAACTCACGTATATTGGCCAAGTTGTGACATTTTTATATGTTATTAGTGATGTTCAAATTATGGTGTCCGGGATGGTGTCATTTTTGAAGTAGAATATAAAATATACAATTATTTTTTTAAATGGTACCATTTCTAAACAATGAGGTTTGTCCAGCCTACTGGTGGAATTTATGTTCATACAAAATATGAAGATGATAGGCCTTGTCAAGTTAGGCACAGACACAAATCACCTTATAACAAAAACTTTTTACCAGGATTTGTCAATTAGTACCTTGTTTTGTGTAATAGCCTCAGCTCTAGGCACTTTGTTACTAGTACTACCAAGGCTAAATGAGTGTTTGCAGAGTGAGGTTCTATATAGTGAGTTATCTATTGCAGTGGTGAGTTTTACAATGGGTTTGCAAATTAATACAGTGCTTGAGAAACAGCGTAGAGGGCTTGTGAAAGTTGAACGTACCCCCCCCCCCCCCCCCCCCCTCCCCACCGTCGAGGGGTTCAAAATCAGACCAAATGAAAAGCTAGTTTGACATTCAAAAGGCAAAAATAGTGCCCCTCTAAATTTGGCTCTACTCTTGACTTTTTCTCGCCACTCATTTGCCTTCCCCCGCCCCCTCCTCCAAATGGAAAAGAATGTATATAACACTGGTTCTGCCACTGCTTCACTTCTTCCTTTTAGCCTAAGTCCTAGGACTGTGTTTTAGGGTAAAATTCCCCAGCCAAAGGGCTAATAAGGGGCAGTCATTTTCTTCGGGAGGGGGTCACAATGGCCGTTGTTAATATATTTATAACACCCCCCAATCCGATACAAAATAAGTGTATGACCCCCCCCCCCCCGGCCTATCGAAGTTAGATTTTTTAATGACTAAAATACCAAATAATGGAAAATAAACAGGAAAGGTGTTGTAAATATGTACATTTACAGTCATAAAAAAGTAACTGTAATAAATGGGCTTCTAACTCTAAACATATTATATCCTACCTAAAAATATTAAATTATAATTTTTTTCTACACGCGAACCCATCTATGGGTACCTTATCGATTACCGGTAGTGCAACTGTGGGATACATGCGCAGGGTGGACAGTCGGCCGTGTTGTTCCGATGGATCGATACGCCACACACACGGACACGCTACCTGCCATACTCTCCCCCGTGTTGAAATGTATAATGTGAAAATGAAAATGAAATTGTGACTTTACCTAACATTTTGGATTGTCACTTCTTCAATATTCAACCGATCCTAGCGTGCAATATCTCATATTAAAGAAGATACATTTTCTCAACAACTTTATGATTTAATATTTTTAGGTAGGATATTATATTCTTAGAGTTAAAATTTATTACCTGTATAGTTACTTTTTATGATGACTGTATAATGGATATGCCTAGATGACACATAGATTAGAAGTATAAATTGTGCCCCCTGCCCTCTATCGCCCTTAAAAAGTGAATGGGAGTTTCCAACATATTGTATTGACCCCAATGTTATATAACCAGTGATAACCACTTGCCAACACTGCTAGCAACCGTATGTTAATGAGTTGCTGACGGAGGTATTGATTTTGATAGATTATGTACATGCTAAACAGTCAGTCGTTAGCACACACAAAAAGCGTTCCCTGTGAAATGAAATATGCACGATTTCTTGCGGAAGACACGCACTCGATTGGATGTGCATACTAATTAGTTTAGGAGCGGCTTATTTCAAACCCTTCTCATTTCGTCATGGTATTGTCTAATAGGCTAAAATTTGAACTGTGGTTTAGAAAACCCATGAACTCCAGGTAATAAAAAGGATAATGGATATAACAATATATTTCTCATATAATAACAGTATTTCCTACCTTTCGATAAACCGGCACAATTACCACATATTATCATCGTGTTTGATAGCAAATTTCTCCCAAAGAAAAAATACCACATTTGAAAAAGGTTATAAAGTTCCCGACATTAACATGTGAAACATCTTGGAAATAATGCAGTATTATACTCTGGAGGTAAACGATTACATCCATGAATGAAAATTTGCGGAGTAAAAATATACGCCATTTTCCAATACACAGACCAAATCGCTTATTGAAACAAAATTTCGTCAGACAGGATTCGAACCGGCGCGGGGAGAATCCAATAGATTTATAGTCTATAGCCTTAACCGCTCGGCCATGACTACTCATTGAAATGACCGTCGTGTTCAATAGATAATAAGTCAGTGGTGAACTATCGATTTAATCGACCAAAAATGAGTTATTTGGGGGAATTTTGGGGACTCATGATATTTGAAATAAAAATAAAAATAATGATCGAGCATCTAATGTAACAAACAGAAAATGGGATATTTTCCTTTAAATGGTGCTAATCATGGTTTATCTTTGTTGTTAGGGGGGAAATTTGGTATCAAATTATGCCTAAAAGATTCATCTAAATGCCTATCTAGCCTGTTTGGTCAACAACAAATTAAAAATTACTCAAAATGACATAAACAAAGTGGTATACTTTCTTTTGTTGAACCCTTTACCATGTGTATATGCCCATGAATGTACCCAATAGGTTTTAATTGTCATATCTCTTCTGAAATGCCAAAAATATAGCGATATAAATGTATATTCATTTTATCACGTTCTGTATGTCGGTAGCCATCCCATGCTAAAGTGCGTTCAGGTTATTTCAAACATGTAATGAACGTATGGATAATACTGGATTCAAATAGCGCGCTTACTTGAGGCCGTGCTACAAATTAAACTGAATGATAATAATCGATTGGCGATTGACTAAACAATATCCGCATCGGATCATGTGTACAGCGATGAATAGCTGTACCGTGCTTCTTATCTCTTTAGGTGTCTCAGATGCTATTGTAAATATCAGCCAATCGATATGACAATGGGACCCTTGCACGCGCTATTCGATCCGTAACTCACCAAGGACATAGTTAGTTGAATTTATTCATCCACAACATTTGTTTAGCACAATCAGGGCATTGACCATATACCATTATGTCATTGTGCCCTATGTTACTTTAGTAAGGTCACGTCACGTACCAATGTTCATACACAGAGTGAACAAAATTTGTGGAGGACAAATAAAACGAACCCGCGAAATTCAACAGACTTATGCATAACGTGTAAAGCAATAGGCGACTGGTCTCTATACTAGAATTTAAATAACAATCATGTTAAAGATCGGCAATGTGATTAGTGCTTTAATCATGGATCATCCCTTCTGTATCTATACTATTCCTATGGTACATGCCATATTATAATGTAGTAAAGAAAGAATGCATGGAAAAGTACATGTACCTATAAGATTACTATGAGACTGTACATTGCTGTACATCCCTTACTAAAGGTCAAATCTAAAGGTATACCTTTTTTTGCTTTTTTAACACATTATTTGGCTGGTAAATACCACATATTTGATATCAATGGAAAGCTTGAAACACATTTTATCAGCTACCTTGACTTATTCTGTGATTAAAACTACTCTCTTTGAGAAATGCCATCTGCAAGTACGAAGTTTCACGTATTTCGCATGACATCGGTGTTCCCCACCTTACTGACCTTTTAAAAGGTATGCTATCCCCAAAATATGCCAGCTAGCCGGTAGCCTTAGTCCCACTCTTCAAAGTGTTATGCATTTTATGGACGAAATGTCCGGCATTTTTTCATAAAAAAGCCACCAAGAAATTGTATGTTTTCCCATAGCGTTACACACAAAATTACCCGGATGTGGCAATGAACAGCAACATTATTACCATTTCTCGACTATTGAGGGCAGTGCGTATAAATATACTAAAAACATAAGAACGTAACCTATGTGATGAATGTGCGCGAAGCGCAAAAAAAGATTGCCGTTTTGAAACTTTAGGATCTGAATTGCTACATTATGACCCCACCATATTTGTGCCCCCTCCCCCCCCCCCCCTCCCGAAGAAAATGACAGCCCCCTAAAAGGACTATAATTAAAGCCTTGTGGATAGATTTTAGTGATTTTAGTGACTTTAGTGACAAGATTTTAAGCAACATACGGAAACTCTAACTATGACTAATGCTCTTATCTATAACTTGTTACAACTATAAATTCAACTATAAAATGTTAACTCATACTATAACTCTAACTTTAATTATTATTATAACTACAACTATAATTCCAACTATAATCCAACTATAACTATAACAACTACAACTATAAAAAGTTCACACTCAATCATAACTATATGAATCCCTATTGGCGAACCTGCCCCATCATCATAGGTCGTATGCGCCCCATATAGCGCAATAAGTACATTGACATATACCACGGATGTCCCACATACATTGATAGGTTGTTAACTGCATCAAATCCATAATCAATCCCATACTTATACCGAGAGATAATTAACATTAAAACCTTTTCTGCGAATATATTTGGAAAAAAATCAATATGAAAAATGGAAGAAAATTCACTTTTGCGAGATAAAACTGGTTTTTGGATGATAAGTTGACAAACATGTTACGGTGATCTGTCACGTTATGTGGGAAGCTTGCAACATACTACTGTATCTATTATATTGCGTGTTCGCCAAATCCAGCCAGTGGCCGCAAAGATGAGAATTACGTGGTGGTCGAACCTGCCCATAGGGCGTACACTCCCCGCTCTCCCCTATAGTTTTAGAAACGTTTTAGAAAATATTGATTATGCGTAAAAATAACATTTATGAATGACAAGCTTTGATGTAATTCAAATAAGCATACGTAATACCAATCCACCATGGAAGGTTCTGTAAGGGGGCACAGCACTAAATAAACTGCCCATTGGATTACATGTAATTAGGGCTATTTTGGGCCCTTAGTAACCATTTTTGGAATGTCTCGAATGCTTTATTCTAATAAACAAACATTCAAATTTCATAAAATCGTCAAGAAGTGTTACACCTTCCAATTAGATTTTACGATACGATCATTTAAACAGCGCCATCCCTATTTTCAGCCCGGATGCTCGCCTTCTAACCGCCTCCGATCACGTGTGTTCATCCACGTGATAAATTTCAATACAATCGAAAATCAATATTTTGCAATATCCTGATCAAAGTACAAGAGATCATCTTTCATTTTAATTATGAAATGCTACCCTCACGCCAAACTGATTCTTAAAGGACCCCATTAATCACAAAATCGGTTTCTTGTTTTTGCCGGAACTTACTACCATTACACAAAACGAGGAGTGATTTAGTGCTGTGCGCCCGTAAGCGATACTTAAACTTACGTTAGAATGCAACCTAGGTGGACATCTTTTGTTAACGTGGATGTTAAATTGACCTTTGACCTTGATAAAGGGTCAAATGTCACATCTGTTTCAATGGGACGTCAAAATCCAATTTTGGCAATTTTTCACGAAATTGGACAAAAATGGCATGTAATCATCATTACAGAAATAGTATGGGCCTGTGTTGGATGATGAGAAAACATCTACACACAGAAAACACTATGTAAAAAATTATGTAAATATAGAACTCCATAGTTATTATGTAAGAGTTTACATAAAACATGTAATATATACCCAAGCTTGTGTAAATTCCTATGCAAAAGCTTAACACAACTGTTTACATAGTATTATGGAGTTCTATTTTTACACAGATTGTGTATTTTTTACATAATTTGTGTAATTTTTTTACATAGTGTTTTCTGTATGTAGTATGGCTGGTAAATACACCTACTTTTAAGGCAATTGTACTGTCAGTGCGGTTTCCATGGCAACCGCCATTTAGGTCTACGATTTACTCCCAATGTACCTATTTTTGATGTAATGTTAGTTGTGGTATTTCTGATGTTGTTTGGCACAATTCGCATGCTCGGTGGATGGTTTGCATATTCATATATGCTAAATAAACGTGGGTTTTTAACATGGTTTGAGTAACATTATGTTTATTAAAGAATGGAAAATGGCCTATATTTGCCGATTTAAAAAAAAGGGTTACATGTCAAAAACTATTGATCGACGATCTCAGTTGTGATTAACTTTTTGTTCTAAACCTCAGCCCAACAATATGATTTACTTTTTATGGTGAATAGCCTATTTTGGGGGTTTTACCATGTTAAATTTAGATTTGACCCTGTATCGAGGTCAAAGGTCAATTAAACATCCACGTTGGCAAGGATGTCCACCTCTAGGTTGTATTCTACAAACGTCAAGGAAAATGTTGAAAAGATAACTCCGTGTGACAACAAACCGGGAACGAAAAACCATGTGTGCTCCCCCCCCCCCCCCCCCCCCCCCCCCCCCCCCCCCCCCCCCACCCCCCCCCCCCCCCCCCCCCGATAGGCAGTCCAGGCTCTCCGCTCGGCACTTTTGTTTTTCGGTCATTCGGTTTTCTCCTAGTATATAGTTTTCAATTTTAAATGATAAGACGACAATATTTTGCAGGTTACGAACAGTACGAAACTTCTTCTGACGAAGAAAAATATCAATACGTGTTACCGCGGATACCTACCCAAAGGAAGATCATAACATTCCGTATCAAGATGAGCAGTGAGGCATACATTGCCTTGTCACCAAAAAATAAAGACGACATAAAAAGGCCTATGTATGAAATCGGTAAGTCCTTGAAGTCCTAGTGATTGTACTTAAGGTCCCAGATTCTGGACTGTACTATAGTTTGATCAGTTCCAAATTGGCGAGAACTGTTTTGTTTTTATCTCTCCGCGAGCAAAATAATTCAGGCGTACGCGCGTAATTATGGCCACACGCACGCGGTTTTGGCCGCACACACGCGTAATGCATATGATGCACAGTGCGATTGTTGCCTTCAGCGCGCCTGCGTCCTTCTGTATTTATTCGCTGCTGTAAGAAGGCTTCGCCAATTTGGAACTGATCAAACTATAGTATCGTCCGATACTGGAACACCCAGTATCATTTGATACTGGTACAAAGTCAGTGTTCCAGTATCGGCCGATACTATTAGTTATCCCCTGTTTGTTCATGCAATACGGCAAAATATCTATGGTTTCCAATATCACATGAGGCGATAGCCGAATGTGATATTGGAAACAAACCATAGATATTTTCTGTATTGCATGAGAACAAACAGGGGTAACGAATTTATCATTTAGCAGACATGAATGCATTTTAAAAAGTAAATGAGGAATAATTAAACTTAAACATCTCGAAACCCTTATCACTTCGAACAACTCAAACATTGTTGTCAATTCACCCCTACCCTAATTCACCACACTGCCTCCTCACCCCAATATATCTAGCACTTAGATAACTTGGAACCTTAAACACTTGGAACCACCAAAATGACATTGGGAACCACCACAAATAATATTTTTGCTCGCCGTCATTCACCACACCGCTCATCGAACCCCAACCATGACATAAATTGCCCGCTTAGAAGCGCTATTAATTCGCTCTGGTAAACCTATTGTTATCAATACTACGAGAGGATTACCCAGTGCATATATTTAAATTCGGGGCTAACTGCATGGGTAAGTTTCCATTATGTTGCAAATTACATCTACGCTCATGCCTTTAAACTACTCAATACAGCCGGTTGGTTGCACACGAGAATTATGTCATATAAAGCAACCAGCTTGGATTATGGAAGGCGAATATTTAAATTTGTTGACGGTTTTTAGGACATCAATTTATAGCGCTGCTAAGCGGACCTTGTAACCTAATGATACATTGAGCACAACTTAAACAACTTGGAACCCAAAACACTGGTAACCACAGAAATGATACCGGCAACCAACAAAAAGACAGACCAACCCCACTTCCCCTATCACCTAATTAGCCCCTAACCCTCATCCATAACCCAACACCGCCACCCTTTCCACATCTAACCCCTAAAAATGATAATGGATCAATCCAAACCTTGATGTAACCAATCAGAGCTGTGATAAAATTACTAGAATAATACGGGCTCATATCAGTCATCAGATACAGAATACGGGAAAATATTCATTGGGACATTAACCAATCACATTTCAGCATTCATGTCTATTAAATGATAATGGCACATATAAAATGTTCTGGTGTCGGGCGATACTGGAACATAATTATGTACCAGTATCGCTCAATCTCATTGGTATCATGTGTACCAGTATCGCCCGATACTGGAACATAAAACCGATACTGGCAACTTTTATGTCCCAGTATTGAAGTATCTGGGACCTAAAGTACACTTTTTCCTTTTTTGTATTAAAGGCATATTATGTGATCTTTTCCAGGGGGCGCCCTCTATTCATGATTATTTTCAGAAAGTAAATTTTCTTGCAGATTTACATTTCCGATCATAAAACATAATATATTCTGAGTTACAGAGCGATACGATTCCTAATTACTTCAAAATCCAACAATGAAGGGGTGACATTAAATCAGAGAATTCACCAATCGTAGATCTTAGATCATTGATGCATTGGATGAAGAATATACTTAACTTCAACGCTAAACACTTTCGTGGAGAATTGCTCATCAGAAGAAAAACAGGAGCTTTTTAAACTTTTCCAGTAATTTTTTAACTGTCTTCATCAGATTTAATTTTACCAAGCTTTGAGCTTCGTCGATTTCTGAAACATTTGGTGTATAAATCGTTAAAATTGGCTAACTAACTCGTCTATTATAGCGGACACCAGTAAGCGATTTTTGACAGGGCGAAAACGGTTAAAAAAGTGTAAAAACGTGTACAAACGCTTTGGCGCCCCCTATTATGAAATCCTGGATCCGCCCTGCACACTGCGCGCACACGTGTGTTACACAACTCCTCGATTGGCATGTTGGGTCAGTAAAGATGTTTTGAACATTTACTTTAAAATATTGTTTGCGTGTTTTACTTTCTACGTAGCTTTAGGTTCTAAAATGGGTCAGCGGTTCTGTATTCTTTTTAGTGACACATGTCATTCCATTACATAATTCGCAGTGCTGGGCGGTATTGACAATCCAATGTCTGCTATAAGACTAAGGAAACAAGGCGACAATGTAGTAGAGGAGGCAACGCCAGGCTTGCTCAGCGACGAGGAATTCCGACATTTCTATATCTCATTCGATCAAGATATCCGAATTGGATTGGTTGGGCAGGCACCGTTCATGCAGTACAAACATGGTGATCCATACGACATTAACTTCATCGGATTCCAGACTAGAGTTGGAAGTGCAGGTGTCTGGGAGTTCTGTACATTTGGTGAGATAAATATGAACTCCCATAAGATATATGGACAGACCTACCGACAGACATACACCCAGACAGACAGACAGACATACAGACAGACAGCACGACACCCCGACCGACAGACTGCCAGACACCACAGACAAACAGACAGACATCATCCCTCACATCCTGATACCCAGACAGACGGCTAGCAACTGACAGACAGATAACAAGACTGACACATAAATCATTCAATAAATTTGTATGAATAAATAATCAATAAATTAGCAAGCCAAATTTACATTATTATATCAAATGAAATCTCCCAGAATTCCTTGAAGCTGACCTTCTACCGGATCCGGAAAGACAGTTATTCCTCTTCGCGATCTTGAATATGTTTGACGAGATGGCTCGATATTTCTGGGAGGAAGGTGAAGATCATATTGCATCTGCGCTCACGGCCACTAAGATCTACAAGAGCATGGCGAAAGAGCAGCACACGGAGCTTAGACATCATTTGCTTGCAACTGCCAAGTAAGTCTGCTTGATATCAAATGAACAACTAGCAAGGTATTGTTTTTGTGTAGAGTTTGAAATTTCTCGGGAAAGTTCTATTTGGCATGTTTTTATACTACATTACTTGATTTAATTAAATATTCTTTAATGAACAACATAGCCACTATCGTTGACCAACATTCAAGTTATCAGTAGTGCAAAGTTAAGGTTATGGATGTAGAAATATGAAGTTGTATATATGTACGAGCACCAGTCATGAAAGCATACCGAGAAAAGGTTTTTGAAATGTTGGTAATGTTACAAAATTTAAAAATAATATTTCCGCACATTTTAAACATTCTAAAAAAAAAATTTAAAAAAATTGAATGAGGAGATCGGGGGGGGGGGGGAGGTGATACAAGTCCTTCAGTAGGCCATTGTTTTGGCAGGTTGGTGTACATTTGGGGCTACAACATCACTTTAAAATAAAATGAGTTGTTGATTCAGCCACAGATCAGATATAATAACCTCCCGGTTATTCTAACGATGGATAGGGGCTAGCGATCAGGAAGGAATCAGTTGCATTTTTTGTGTTAGAACGAGTATTTTAAATGGATGAAATCTTACTGAAAATGTGAATGCACATAGATTAAGGTTTTGCTTGAAAATGATTTCCCCGCCCCGAATGACTGTGGCTCCTACCCGACTCAACTATGCTGTCCACGGTCAGGGAAATATTGGGTGGCCCCACAGGACACTAGTTTCAGAAGCCTTTAACCTGTTTACACTATTTTTACATAGCGAATATGAACAACTGGCATGTGACATTCTCACCGAAATTGAGAGCCAGACCGATGAGAATGACACGGCCGATATTCTGATCCGTGTTATACCCGACTGGGGGAATACAACGTGTCTGAAACTCGCCGAAAAGGCGAAAAGCCTGGAGTTCATCTCTCATTTTGCTGTTCAGGGTGTTATGGATGACATATGGGCCAATGGACTTCCGGTTCAGAAGCACGTCGAGCAGGTACTGGAAAATTCAATTATCATTGTGTAACTGTAACATGTTATGTGTATTGTCGTATATAACTATAATATGTCTTGTTGGCATGTAGACTTCATTTATATATTCAAGCAAGTGAAATGTGAAACAATGCCTTGAAAAATAGCTTATTAATTTACAAATGTTTTTAAAACAATTGAAATTTGAATTTTCTTTTTAGATTTCATGAAAAAAACCACACAAAAACCATAACGCCCAACCGACCGAACCGTTTTCTATTCGATTTTAATTTCAGGCAGACGCATTCGAAGGACCCATTTTGATGAGTACGTCAAAAAGAGTGTAAGTGAACATTTTGACAAAGAAGATTTGTAATAATGATTATCAATAAGCCAGATTTTGTACTGATAAAACTGTGTATGTATATGTATCATTTCCTCATCTAACCCTTAATAGGTGATGTTGCCACTTCCTAAGGGTTAATAGATGATTTTGCCACTCCCTAATGGTTATATATGATGTTGCCACTCCCATAGGGTTAATAGATGATGTTGCCACTCTCGTAGGGTTAAAAGATGATGTTGCCACTCCCATAGGGTTAATAGATGATGTTGCCACTCCCTAGGGGTCCATATATGATGTTGCCACTCACTATGGGCTAATAGATGATGTTGCCACTCCATAAGGGTTAATAGATGATGTCGCCATTCCCCAAGGGTTAATAGATGATGTTGCCACTCCCCAAGGGTTAAGGGGGCTGTCAAGTGTCGTTTTATGAATATGTCAAGCACTGTAACTTTCAAACTATTTATGTGTTGTACATAAAAGTATACACTTTTTTGAATGAAATGAGTCGGGGAATCCATTTTTCGTATCAAAAATCGTGATTTTTATATTTTTGCCCAAAAATGCCTCTTTTTTGCCTAAATTTTACAAACAACCTAACAAAATAATTTTAAGGTAAAAAATTCTAAAATTTTACAGAAAGCATCTTAATTCAATTATCTAGGAAGTGTTTTTTTTTTTTGCCTTTAAAATTTTTATTTTTGAAATTATTGACCAAAAAGTGCTAAAAAAGTGAATTTTGAGAGATTTTATCCCAAAATTCACATTTTTAGCACTTTTTGGTCAATAATTTCAAAAATAAAAAAAATTTAAAGGCAAAAAAAAAAAACAGTTCCTAGATAATTGAATTAAGATGCTTTCTGTAAAATTTTAGAATTTTTTACCTAAAAATTATTTTGTTAGGTTGTTTGTAAAATTTAGGCAAAAAAGAGGCATTTTTGGGCAAAAATATAAAAATCACGATTTTTGATACGAAAAATGGATTCCCCGACTCATTTCATTCAAAAAAGTGTATACTTTTATGTACAACACATAAATAGTTTGAAAGTTACAGTGCATGACAAATTCATAAAACGACACTTGACAGCCCCCTTAATAGAGGATGTTGCCACTCCCTAAGGGTTAATAGATGATGTTGCCACTCCCTAGGGGTCCATATATGATGTTGCCACTCACTATGGGCTAATAGATGATGTTGCCACTCCCTAAGGGTTAATAGATGATGTCGCCATTCCCCAAGGGTTAATAGAGGATGTTGCCACTCCCTAAGGGTTAATAGATGATGTTGCCACTCCCTAAGGGTTAAAAGATGATGTTGCCACTCCCTAGGGGTCCATATATGATGTTGCCACTCACTATGGGCTAATAGATGATGTTGCCACTCACTATGGGTTTATGGATTCCCTAAGGGTTAATAGGAGATTTTGCCACTCCCTAAAGTGTCAATGACTAAAAATTGTATAGGATCTTTTTAGATGCAAGAATATAGCACGGAACTTTCATTATTCTAACCTTTAGTCTATCAATATCTATATTAATCAAATTGCAGAAGAGCTAGTGATGTTATGTCCAGTATAAAGGAATTCTTCGAGGCACCGAAAACAATATTCTGGACCAATTTGGTAAGCAGTTATTCAAATGTGGCATTGATGAATGTAGTGGACGAAGCGGCAGTCGTCTGCAGACGACAGTCATGATAGTCACAAAATTTCACAAAATGTTTCAAAAATGTCAACATTATTGAATTTCATTACCATATTTGGAATCACCCTGAAAAAGTACAAACACATGGCTTTGGTTCAGTAATTCTTGAGATATAGACTTTGAAAGTTATAGGAAAGGTTTCTGAAAATTGTGTTTTGTAAAACTAATAGTAGGCATAGCACAATGCACACACACAGAGTCTGCCACTGGGAGCATTACACCAGTGAACAACAACATATGAAGAGCTGTGTTGCATAAAGGCCTACATCCACTTCTACCTGTTACTCATTTTGCATTATTGAATGGATGGCTATTCACGATGTGGAATGTGGTTTGTATTGTTGCCTCAATTGGCGTGCATGGATGCACTAATCCAAGTCATGAAGACAGCCATACAATATTTGGATTAATTAATCATGCAAAATGAGCAACATGTAGGAGTGGTCTGTAAGCCCTTATGCAAAACAATCTTTTCATATAATGTATGCAGCTCCACTTTGAAAAACGTCCCTATATAAAATTAATTATCCTCACATAGGGCACTCCCTGTAGGGCAGTTCGCTTGCCATATATGGTAGTCATGACCTTGGACTATATAACCTTGATCCAGGTATAAATACTTATCATCAGGTTTTTAGTTATGACTGTTTTTACTAATTTTTGAAATTGGCTCTGAACTTGAATATATTGGGCCGATTTAAATAAACCTAACCTGAGACATTGTACTAAACACTTCAATCAATTTAGTGATATGCTCAGTTTTTGCATCCTTTGAGTGCCTCGTGTGAGGAAAAGACTGAGAATTTAAATATGGGTATTTAAGAAATGGAAAAGCTTGTTTAATTTCTAAATCCATCAATATTTGTCAATCAAATTGGGTATACATGTTATATATCTATTACCGATCACTCTTATGATGGGAAAAAATTGTCGGACATTGTTCATTTGCATATCAATGACTTGAATAGATAATTAGCTAATTTGCATATTTAAAGAGCTTATGAAACTAAATTATAGTTTAAAAGATTGGGTATCGTACAGTTAGCCATAATACCAAGTTTGATTACAATACACCATTCACATCTGGATTTATAACATTTACGCATATTAATTAGCTGGACTTAGTCACTTTTTTGATTGCAGTCAGTAAAACTGGTCAAAATGGCCAATTTCACTAGGTTATTTTAGCTCAATGCAATATAATTTTACCATATTTTTAAATTTAACATGGTATATAGATATTCAATTGTTAAAGAAATATTTGTAAATGGTGTTTTGAATGTTACATTATTAACAAATTGAGCTCTCTAAATCCTGATAAATTATATTTGTGGGCATTGTTACTGTTTTTGGCAGGTTTTCGGCCATTTTCCGAGTGTCTCAAAATCTTTCATTGCAATCTTTCATTTGAATCCAATTTTGTACATGTCTCAATCATTTGAATGTTATGTGTTGCTATGCCTACTAATAGCCGCGTGAAAAGTGTTTATAAAATACTATGTAGTGTAGATTGTATCGGATCATACATGTCATAATAGTGGCTAGAAATTGCAAACTTGTGAAGATGGCGGTTACTTTACTTAATACAATCCGTAGATCAAAGTGTTGGTTTTACATATTATCCGTTGGCTTTACCGTATGTTATGCATAATGTTCATTGGAAATACCGATTCCTTTTCCTTATAAAGCTTACCTGAGTATAACCGGAAATTTAATAATTTTTAGATGATTTGTTTTTATCACAGATATTTTATGTGCTACACTTGGCCCTGTTCTCCTACGTCATGGTATCCGACCAGCTCTCAGAGCCAAGTCCCACAGTGTTTGAATGGGTTCTGTTTGGCTGGACATTCACGTTTATCACCGAAGAAATTCGTCAGGTAGGAACGGCAAAATGACTCATTTTGTGTTATCTGTATGGCACCTTAAAAGTGGGGTATAGACCCTCAGCATAGCCTCCCAGCATAGCCTCCATAAAACTGCCGTAACTTCTTCATTATTCATTTAATCTATATATAAAAGTATACACTTTTTTTGCAGAAAAGGGTTCAATAAATCCAACCATGATAATAAAATTGACCATTTTGGAGAAAAATATATAAAAACACGTTTTTTGACCCATTTTAGATTCTGCAAAGATAACTCAGAATATATTTTGTCATATTTTGTCATACTAGTTTTATTATAATCCTAGATTAAATGAATAATGAAGGAATTACAGCAGTTTTACGGAGGCTATACCTGAGGGTCCACACCCCCTTAAAGGAGAACAGTATATGGTAGGAAAAGACCATAGATCTTCAATAGGAGATGAGGAGATGATTATCACTATTTAAATGTTGTGTGGAGTTGATGTCTGTTTCGCCCACCCGTATGACTAGCATGTTTGAATAGCCCGGTAAACAGTATGGGTATAGTCTATTGATGCAACTAAACTGCGCCAATAAAGTATCTAAACACTTACAAATGGTCAGATTTATCGGAACCTGAAATAGTATGCAAAAAAATAATTAATTAATTCGATTCACAGTTATCTTCTGCGCATTTTGACACCTCTTTTGTTGCGCTACGATGTTGTTTGGCGGATTTATGGGCACTTGAGTGGCTTAAGGTCGAATTCAAAAGTTGCAAAAGCTCCTATTCACCCCAATTCCAGAAGGGAACTCACACAGGCATCACACACAGACAAAATACACCAATTTGTTCTGTTTACTTAACCATGACAATTAATGATTGTTTAATTATTAATTTATGCCCCATCTCTGACCCTTTTGTTTTGTTATTGACAATTAATGCAATTAACACGCGACAAACAAATCATTTATAAAAGGCGGGCAAAAATAATGCTGATCTTATTCTTCACAGTACGTTCTTGCTTGAATAGCAAATCTTTTTGCAAAAGCTTTGTATGCCGTCATAACAACATGGCACAAGGTTTTGACTGTATAGCTAGATGGAGTGATAGCAATGTTTATCAACAAAAGCAATGGTTGAAGGGACTGGCTGTAGATACTTGCTTGAGGAAACAAACAGCATACGGACATATCAATATTGTCCACTATGCCTTATTGCACTTTATATAATGATTTGGCGCGAGTTTTAAAAGCACGGGTCCTAAACAAATCAGGATGCGCGCGCATACTGCTGGCTTAGTATGACGTCACCTGTCACCCCATCGATACATTGTATTTTACCAGCTGGCGCAAGCTGATTTAATCTACACAGTGAAAGAACTGCGATTGCGTCAATGGAGCATCAGAACCACATTGAAAGTGAAGCTGCAGGAGTACGGTTCAAACTATTGGAATTGGTTCGATGTGATAATGCTATCGCTCTTCGTCATCGGTGTCGTGCTTCGCTTTCTGCAAACGGAGCGAAGAGATGCGAGAGTATTTCTGGCTTTCAGTCTATTTTTCTTCTATTGCCGGCTTCTCCACAGCGGAACTTTGTTCAGAAAGATCGGACCAAAAGTGATTATGATATCTAGAATGGTAAGTAGTAAAATGGGGATGGTGCATGAATGAATATTGAATATCCAAGTGTGCCTGCGCTCCAAACTGGTGTTATCGATTCGTGATTGAACACACACACAAGCGTGTAATATGTCTAAATAAAGCCGTCATTGTTCCGTGTACATGTAGCATTGAACCATGATTACCAGGCGTCTATTCTTCGCTTGACATTAATTGCCCGCTTAATAGGAGCGCTATAAGTCGGTCTGGTAAACCTATTGTTATCAATTACTACGAGAGGATTGCCTGGTTGTATAATTAAATTCGGGGCGTGTACGAGCGGTAGTACTTGCTAACTGCATGGGTGAGTTTCCATTATGTTGCAAATTACATCCACGCTCACGCGCGTTTAAACTACTCAATGGGCGTTGCAATACAGCCGGTTGGTTGCAAACGAGAATTATGTCATATAGCAACCAGCTTTGATGGAAGGCGAATATTTAAATTTGGTGCCGGTTTTTAGGGCAGCAATTTATAGCGATGCTAAGCAGGCCTTGTAGCCTAATGTATCAACCTTTTGAAAAGTGATGTCAGTGCGTATTTAGAATCGCATAACTCTTTAATTCTGTGGCGTCTTCTTATCGGTGAGATCAAAGAAGAATGTCGACCGTGGCGAGGAAAGTGTTATGCGCTTACGCCACCTCCCAACTTGAGATATCAGAGAGTAAACCCAATTAGTTCATGAATATGATTTAATTTTATCGGGCCCGATTATTTTCAAAGCATTTAACAAGCGATAGTCGTCGGTGGTATTACATGTACATAGTGGCGTATAGTGTGCAGGGATAGCACTGGATCAACAATGTGAGAGGTCTCATGACATTTTTCAGGACCCCGTAGGACTTCAAAAAACAGATTTAAGGGGTCCCCCAAGAAATTGAGGGTCCTGAAGTTTGGGTATTTGAACATTTTACTTTTTACGGACAGTTTTAATGAATTTATATTGTGAGCAAAGGATGGATATATAATTTACAGAATTTCTTAAGGTTTCCATTTCCATACATCATTAAATTTAAGGGTCCCTTCAATTTTGATCGGGACCAGATTGTCTTTCCAATTTGAAACCAGACGCGTCAAACAAGAAAGTGAGAGGTCCAGGACGCGCAGACGCGTCAGAATGCGACCCCTGATAGTGTGTACATCGCTGTGTTTACAATGTTAAAAAAATTGTACACCAAATCAATGACCGAATAAATGTTTGGCTTGGGACTTTGTAAACAAGAAAAGTTATAAATCGCAAAAACGACAAAAGTTGACCATACGTCACTATGTAATACCGCCGACGAGTTACTTTGAAACTGTTCTCTCTTTGTGTTTTGTCAGATGAAAGACTTGATATTTTTCGTAGGCATCTTACTGATAGTTCTGGTAGGTTACGGCATTACTGTTCAGGCGATACTATATCCTCATGTTACCGACCCTGTCGCTGTACTGAAAGGAATAACATACCGCCCAGCCTTCCAAATATATGGTGACCTATTCCTCGAAGAAATTACAGGTAGGTAAATAGTTGATGTTCTGTTATCACTTTACTCTCGGAGCAGGCGTCTGCAGACGACATTCCAAAATTTCACGAAAAGTTTCAAAAATGTCAATTTTCTAAAATGTCATTACCATATTTGGAATCAGCATGTGAAATGCATTGAAATAAGTACAAACATGCCTAGTATAGATTCAGTAATCCTTTGGCTAGACCTTAAAAGGTTGGAAATGTTTCTGAAAAATCTATTTTGTATATCGCCGCGTGGGCAGAGTTAAGCAAAGCTCGGAAAAGTGTACTTTAGGTCCCAGATTCTGGACTCTACTAATATCATCCGACACTGGAACACCCAGTATCGTTCGATACTGGTATAAAGTCAGTGTTCCATGGCGGACGATACTGGCACATATAAAAATGTTCCAGTATCGGATGATACTAGAACACAATTATGTACCAGTATCGTTTATTACTGGGATAAATCATTTCTGGCATGACCGCAGTAGATGTGGTACCAGCATCGCCCGATACTGGAACATAAAAACGTTCCAGTATCGCTTGATACGGGAATACAATTTGGTGTGCCAGTATCGCTTGATACGAGAGCACAATTTGGTGTGCCAGTATCGACTGATACTGGAACAGTAAAATTGTACTAATCGAAACCAATGAAGTTGATGATTTATTTATCATACGATATAGGGAAAAGCACATTGGGGGAATTAGACGATGGATCGTTGCCTAAGAAAGAAAACCCTATAAATGATGGGTGTCATATTTCAAGTTTGTTGTACTTATACTAGCACTAAGTATATGATAAATATACATACTACGAATTATTCTAAATATAGGCGATTAAAGAAAGATAAAATCCGAGCTTTTCTTTCTTCTAGCAAAATGCTAACATTGTACCTTTTCCTCTTGTTTATTTGATTTTGTAGCCAATTTAGAGGACGGTACATGCACCAATGACGACGCTGACTCACCCTGTCCAGAATATCCCGAGATAGGAGTCTTCTGCCTTGCCTTGTACATGCTCATCAGTAACATTCTACTGCTCAATCTTTTGATTGCTATGTTCAGGTATTACATCTACCACCAAAATCTCACTTTACCGTATCAATTCAGAAGGCCCAAAGAGGTGCCTCTAGGGACGCCATTTTTGACAGTGTTACGCGGTCATGGTGGTTGTACAGACTTTGGATATTCCTTTTAATTCGTCTGCACAAAGCGGCTGTACCTATACACCTCGCAAAGTCATTCACACTACGCTTGTTCCCATCACATTACCGGCACTGCCTTTTACAGCAAAAATGTCTTTAAAAGGACAACGTCTCAGATGAAAAAACAATATTGCGAAAGATGCATTAAATAACGCCAAACCACGTCAAAGTTCCACATCCATGTACATTACCTTGTTGCCCTTTAACCGTTACCAGTAGTGAAGCATTCCAGTTCTTGCTACAAACAGAATTAAGAACCCGATGATTATTTTCAAACCAAGTTGATAAAACTTGCCATAACGTTTGTAAACGTAGCCAGATTTGTCATACCAAAGCATCCATCTCAGGTCCGCACCAGGTTCAACCTATCCATCACTTTAAGCTATCAACATGTCATTCTTAGAATTTATATCTTAATTAATACACATCTCATATCGGTATTAAACATTCTTGGAGTACATATTAAGATTGATGTTATCCTGCCCCATGATCAAGTCATCACAAAAGCTGAATACACTCCACCCATATACCGCCCGTATGTGCTTATTTTAGTTTGAAATTCCATCTGATAGGCGTACCATCTTCGGCAAAAGAAACAATACACACATTTCTACTACTACACCACATCAAAATCTCTACTATGTTTTATTTACAAACACCACATCCGAATATAAGACTAAGGGTTACGCATCACATACCAACATATAGAGGATCGCATAGGCGATTCAATAGGGAACTTGAACAATTTAAATAATAACAGCGAGGCAGATAACTACCGCAAGTTCCACAACTTAAACAAACATTAAACAAGCATCGACTCATATCCCAACTTAAAAAGCAAGGACATGAGCCGGTGCGGGAATCGAACCCGTGACCTTTCGACCTTTTATGTTTTATTTGACAGTAATACTTTCCAGAAAGTACAAGATGACACCGATAAGCACTGGAAATTTCAGCGTTACAACCTGACCACGGAGTTCTTCAATCGTCCAGTGCTAGCACCACCCCTTATCATTATCGTACATGTGTTCCGATTAACTCGTGTAATCCTGCAGACATTGGAAGTATTATCGTGGAATCCAATTGACCAAATGTGTAAGTTACAATGACAAAGATATTAATTAAATTTAAGAAATGGTCTAGACTTTAGTGTAATCAGAAAATGTCATCAAAGGTCAAGTTTCATAATGGTAAAAGGTGACATCCAGGTGATTTTAGGACAAATAATTTCGATTATAACCAAAGTGTTTACGTTTTATGATTGCAGCACGTCAATTTCCTCCAGATTACGAAGGAAAACTCATCAAAACGGAACAACGTTATGCCTACGACTACGTCACACGCAAACGAAACGAGGAGGCCAATTCCAGGTTTGAAAAATATCTTATTAGTCATAACGTATGTTAATTTTAACGGGGGATGAGCATGTGTGGTCGAGTGGATAACAAGCAGCTTTTACGATACAAAGGTTGCGAGTTCTAGCCCCGCTACGGCCAACGTGTTTGTATCCTTGGGCAAGGTACTTAGTTTCAATTGCCTCGTCGATCCAAGCGAGATTGGGAAGCTGTTAATAGGGGAAATTTCAATCTAAGTGCTGATACATTGTGTGCGCCGTGTCGGTAGCTTGGTAAATGAAGTGAAGTGATTGTGACGAATTCCTAATGGCAGCAAAAAAGAAAGTGGTTCGGAAGTCACATATAAATGGTGGTCCCGTGCATCGGAAGAGCAATACCCGAGCCCGTTAAAGAGTTAAAGACTCTTTCGTAAAGAGTAGGGGATCATCCCGGTCTGTATAATGTTCACATCTCAAACGGATCTCAAAATTCGCGTCCCGTATACTGCTGATGTGCGCCTGCTCATAATAATTGAAATGTGGTGTAGTGCATGGTTTATTCAGTGCGGGACGATAAATAAGATATATTCCATTTGGCAAGGTAAATCAAAGCGATAATACCATAAAAAAGCTTTATAATCAAGGTTTGAAAGTCAAGTTTTTGTTGTCATCAACCAGTTATTTTACTGGGCGTGTAAACTATTGCTTGCAGTTAGGGGGTACATATTAATTTTACCTTAATGTGAATTATTATTATCGATGGTTTCTTAGATAGAGACAAACGTTTTTGTTTTTTAAATATGAATATAAATTTGACGTTTACAATTTTAATATAAGCAAAAAGTGTGTTGTTAATGTTGACAATTTATAGCGAATTGCGCTATCACTGGTTTACCATCCACATTCGAAAATAAAATTTAGAACCTGATAATAACTTAAATCCATCATATGGACCATATGAGGTCACAGTCAGTCGAGTGTGGCAATGTCTTTTATTTTTCCAGCTACATTTACCTCGAAAATACTTATTTGATACCAAAATATTTAGTCTACAGACAAAGGTAGGGAATGTTCATACTCGTTCCAAATGGATTGGTAATAATACTGGAAGCGCTTAAAGTACTTGATTATGTAATATTGATATTTGATATTTTTGTTGTATTTCAGCGAAGAAACATTACTTGCTCGCTTAAATGAGTTGGAAAAACAGGTGAGGTCCTTGCAGCTAATCAAAAATCAACAGGTCTCACAGTAACTCATTTTAAAAATATCAGGCATAATCTAAAGGGGAGCTTATTTTTGTTGAACTGTGTATATAAAGTTGATGTGTTCACCTTTCCAACAATCAGTAATTTGTCGCAATAATTTGTGTTAGTACTCTCGGGGATATATCAATTCAATTTCAAAGCCCGTTTCTAAGTGCCAGAATTATTACTAATAAAAGCTTGCCTGCCGATGTACGCGCGTATCGCCCGCCATTGCCTGCCGGTATTCGAGCGCAGTTCAAAGGGGGTGTCCATTATAATAAACCAAAACCATACACTGAAACTAACCAGTCATCTGTAACGACCAAGGGTCGCGTTCTTGCGCGTCATCGCGTCATAAGACCCCTCATTTTCTTGTTTGACGCGTAAGTTTACATATTGAACTTCACTAACGGGTCCCAATCGAAAACGAAGGGACCCCTTAAACATGTTAAATCTGACGATGTATGGACGTGGAAACCTTAAGACATTCTGAAAATTGTCAATCTCCATCCTGTGCCTACATTGTAAATTTATTAATGTCCGTAACAAATAAATACAAATAAATGCAAATCCTGTATTTTTAAAAGTTTTTAAACACATTAAATCTGCTTCCGCAAAAGTTTCACGTGATTTCCAAAACATTCTATAAGTATCTTCTACTGATTAACATGGACACGATATAGGTATATAAGTTCTTACGTTAGTGTGCGTATCTGTGTTAGCGACTGTTTGCAATGAGGGTCACAGTTCAAATTCAACGATCTCTGTACAAGACCGAGCGTGTGAACAACGTGTAAGCTATCAGCCTACTGAATAACAGCGAAACACGCATGCCGTTAAATACGAATTTCGTACATGCATCGTTGCTGCTGTACCACGTAATCCATGACCATGAGGTAAACAATGACTCCATCCAGTGACAGTTACTGCTCCATCTAAGAAAATAAGAGCATACAAGCCTAGCTGCATCAACCAATTTAAATGGTTAGAGTTTAGAGGAGAAGATGAGGTGCACATCTTGCACCGAGGCAGCGTCGAGGGGATTCAGATCAAACGGGGAAAATGCGTTCCTTAAAGTTTAAACAAAAAGGCTGCAGTAATTTCCAGCTCTCTGCGCTGAACCGACACGAAGGACGCCCATTAGGAGACAATTCGCGACTGCTGTCGTTACTGCAGACATACCAAGTTAGTTTGTGACCTCTGATTTCTCTAAATCGGTTTTTAACCATTTTCAAAGACTCAAACTTCAGGACCCCTTATATTTCTGGGGACCTCTTAAATTAAATTTTGGCAGTCCTTAAAGGGTCCTGAAAAATGTAATGGGACTCCTCACATTTTTGAGCCAGTGATACCCCTGGTAACGACAGCAGTCAATTCAACAGTAAGAGCATGTTCCCTCAATCCCCCATGTATGAAATGGAACCGGGCACTTCAAGGAGTACTACGAGATGTGTTGAAGGCTGCCCCTGACAATGAGAATAAAAAACCGGGATTTACAATTGTATTACATACTTACAGCTGTATGGATTAAGAAAAATCAGCCCTCTTTGTTTAAATAATAAAACGTAGTCGTTTCAAAATATTCCATCCCCGACTCGAACAGCATTTTATGGTAAACAGCGTTACGCTATTTTTCTTTTCGATTCAAATTACATACAATGTTACATAAAGGGTGTTTTTAAAAAACAAGTTTTATAATAATAATAATAATAATAATAACACTAATAATAATAATAATAATAATAATAATTAGTATTTATATAGCGCCTTTTCAAAGTGATCAAAGCGCTGTAATTTCGCTGCTGGTGAATCATCAGAATCAGGTCGCATCAACTAGGGTGCTGCCAATTTCTAGCGCAAACCTATCCGCACTTAGATTGTAACATCCACCATTTTTCAATGCAGCTCCCCAAATACCATTGGGTCAAGGAAGTTTTTGATAACCGAAACAACTAATCACAGATTTTGAAAGCAGGAGGAAACCGGAGATCCCGGAGAAAACCTGCGAGAGCGTGTATGGATCGTGATAAACCAAATGCACATAAAGCCCGACCGAGCACAGATTTCGAACCCGGGATTCATTTGTGCAAAGCGAGGGTATCTACCGCTGCGCCAACACGCTCTCCCTAATATTTAGTAAATTGTGTACAACATTTTAACATTGTTGGTCAACAAATGAGGTGACACGGTCTATTTAGAGATGCTCTATAGAAATGATTGACCGAGTTGTTCTTTTGAGCACAGAAATAGCATTACTTTTGAGACTTTCATTACGCTACAAGGCCCGCTTAGCAGCGCTATAAATTGGTGCCCTAAAAACCGGCACTAAACTTAAATATTCGCCTTCCATCAAAGCTGGTTGCTATATGACATAATTCTCGTGTGCAACCAACCGGCTGTATTGCAACGCCCATTGAGTAGTTTCAACGCATGAGCGTGGATGTAATTTGTAACATAATGGAAACTCACCCATGCACATTACACGTACTTCGCCTTATCAAATAATGATCCAGTAACCGTCTTTTTCAGATTGAAACGACGGTAATAAATCTACTACTGCAAAGGACATACACTTGCCAGAGCACAGAGTACCATTTCCACCGCAATCCTAAGAACGGCCCGAGGGTCTATGAGCTTGGGGAGGTCTGTTTTGGCTGGTGTACTTGAAATTCAAAAGTTGTCTATGGGACTTTTTATGTTGTTTTGTTTTTGATCAAACAGGCAATGATGGAAATAATGTGTCAATATTCATGTTGTTTGCTGTTCGAACGAGAAAAATCCATTGGATAATAACGAAGTTAGCTAATATTAACTGAAAGAAAATGTTAACATTTTACCCAAATGCCTAGATTCAATTAAAATTGGACAATCCTAGTAGCCCAAAGTGTTACTTTTTAAAAGTTGTTGTGGAAAGAAATTCGAACTTTTAACTTCAATTTGTCATAGAAATTAGTGCTACTAAGTATTTGAAGATTTGGTAAATCAAAAGTCCAAATTTAAAAAAAGAAGTCGCAATATAGTATCCATAGAGCAGACTTTAGTTTTATGAAATAGCCCAATGTTGCTACTTAAGAGGCTGGGGGAAACACTCATGCAATGGTGTAGATTGTACCATGGCTAAAGGTCACTCAGCATGTGGTCAGTAGCAGTTTGGTTGGCCAATTCTTAGGCGGATTAGGGTGGATTGAACTATGAGCCCAACGCCCGTCTGTTGAGAGTTGTTAGGTTAAGAAATTCAAACTTTGAACTTGAATTTGTTATAAAATCTAGTCCTATTTAAGATTTTGTCAAATTTCAATAAAATTCACGATGTAGCATACTTAAGAAAAGATTTTAGCTTTAAAAATGAGCCCAATATGGGCAATTGAAGAAGGCAAAAGTGGCAATCTGTAGACTCCCTCTTGACCATGCAGGTTACAGACATGTGTGACTCAAGGATTTCAATCAAGCCATCGTTGGTACATGCCCTGTGGCAAATGTGAATTGACAGCTTATTTTACATTTCAAAAGTGGTAAGGCAAGGTACATGGCAGTTAGCAAGTAGTACCGCTAGTACACGCCCCGAATTTAAATATATGCACTGATTGAAAAATAAATCTCCGAACTTTTTTGAGGAGTTTATTTTGGTTTTATTTGGGTCCAATTAACCCTCAAGCTAGCTAATGTTAAAGCAATGGCGTACTAATTTGATCAGCTATATCTGTGGTAGGTATATTGAATGCTTACGATGTTAATTGTGAATAACACAGAAGTAATTGTTCGTAGGCTAGATAACTATTCAAATGTTTAAATTGCAGATAAAGAGGGCCTATCAGACGCCAACAGGACCTACGGATCAGAAGCAGAGCCTTGAGAGAAAAAGTACTCGCAGAGGTAGCGTATACCTGGATAAAAGCTTGATGTAGAGACTACGCGGCAGCTCAGTGTCCAAATTAAGTGGTAATCCGGCGTCCTGACGCCAAAAATTCAACGCTGGTAATCCGTCGGACGACCACACTTAAAAAAATAAAAAATAACTTTTTTTTATAAAACATGACCTTAGATGACACATATTTGACCCGAAATAAGTTGCATGATACCCCATAACCAACACCATAGCTATGGTAACTTATAACTTAAGATCCTAAATTACTAAGACTACATTTGTATTTCATTATTCTGATTGAAAGTACAGCCAAGGAGTTATTATATTAATTATCATAATTCTCGGTACAACTTTTGAGGACCGTTTTCAGTGTAAAAAATACCATTTAATTAAAAAAGTAATAAACATATAACTTAATTCAGTAAATATGCACATTGTTCTTTATCACTGATGACAATAGAAGTGTTGCCTGTAACCTTGTGCACCATAACTATAAAGATTGGTAAATGTTTGCATTAACTATTTTGATTTGTTTTAAATATATTTTTAATTTCAAGTTAAAAAGATTATAACTTTATTTCTTATGCATGTTATATGGTAATCAAAGATGTTTCATGTATGTATGATGAAAAAATAACACATAGGTTTTGAATGCATTTCAAAAAATTTAATACACAGATTTACCATTTTGCAATACCTCATCACATGCCTATGAACCACAAAAATATTTTTTCTGACTTGAATTTGCAAATTTATTTTTATTATTATTTTATTGTTAACAGGCAACACTTCTCTTCCCATATTAAATGATAATTTACTGAATTAAATTATTTTTCAAATTTATGTGCAATTGAAATAAAACCAGACTTAACCTCTAGCGATAGCCACCTTGGGGGCTAGGCTGTTGACCAAGTTTTGGTTGTTATATCTTTATTTTGTCTGTCAGTGTCAATGTCATAAGCACAAAAATAATAAATAAATACAAAGTAAGTTAGTAAGTAGGCTATTAATACCTTATTTGTGCATAAATATTAGGTTAAAAGAAATTGCCAGAAATCTGCATATTTAATGGTCAAATTACGGATTACCAAAAATGTTGACGGATTACCAAAAATGTTGACGGATTACCAGATTTCTTGACGTTAGGATTACCAGATTTTTTTCTTTAATTTGGACACTGACGCGGCTCATCCAACCAGTCTGCTTCGGCTTGAGTGCTTGGTATATATAGTAACGCACTGCCGTCAATTTTTACACGGCGATGCATCAAGTGACGGGAGTCCGTCGTCCGCCTGGATTACGAATAAGTTCGATTTATCAATAGAGGGCGAGCATGGTAACGGGTCTACGTTTTCAAGGGAACGGTCTCCCGTCACAGTAGTTTTCAAGATTTAAAAACAAAATCAAATTTTAAGTTAAGTTTCATATCCAGTCAGATAATGTTTAAAATTCATCAATTGTTAATACTATAAGACTTAGACCTATAGTTATTTGATGTAAAATATTCACAATTACCCTAAAAATTCTATATATGGTGTAAACTCGCCTGGAAAATGGTGGTGTCATCGCGGTAAACCGGTATAAATCGACCTGCCACATTCAAGTTTTATGCAAATATTTAGGTTTCAAAATCGAAAATACAATAATTGCAATAACTGACGGGTAAACGTTACCATGACAATGCACACCCGTCAATTTTGAACGCTCTCAAGCGAAACGGGCTCCAGTTTCGGAGCTAACGTCGCAAAAACAAGACAATCGACAACGTACAAGGTTTCCCCAAAAGTGAGGAGTCCAATGTATATAGTAGTTGTAACTAGCAATTATGAGGAATTCATTGTAGAAACTACTTTAAAACTTGATTTGTAAAGCTACGATTTTGGAAACTCAATGTTACTAACATGATTATGTTAGTTACTAATTTTAAAAAGCTTTTTAAGTAATCATTGTAATTGATATTTGATGAGCTTGGATTACGTGTATCAAGAAGAGACAATCCACCTGTCAATAGACAAACACTTATTGCAGCACTACAGGGAGAATGGAACAATGTTCCCGAGGCTACCATCAGGAACTTGATTGGAAGCATGAGAAGGAGATGCACAGCTTGCCTGCAAGCTGGAGGTGGACATACCCGTTATTAATGACTTCATTGTTTGTTTGGATATGAGTTTGTTTTGACTCTCTGAAATGTTTTTAACTTTATGTTGCTGAAATTGTTTGCTGTGACCTGTGATGCAAGACGTTGTCTGAGTCGGTGCACATTTCTCTTGTGTCATTGAAGCAAACAATTGGTTATTGACTGCCATTTATATACATTGCAGTATCCAAATTTGGTACATTTTCATGCACAGAATTGTATTTGGTGATCTGTTAAAATTTTATAAGTTTCTTTTTTGGCTCAGTGTATATTATGATTGTGGTTGAACCCTAGAAGCCATTCAGTCAGTACCTGGAACACTATTCAACATTAGTTATCCCAAGAAGTATCTTATCGAGACGTACATCTCAATCTGTGTACCGGTACCATGTTTTTCATATTACAGGCCTGTCATTAAAGTAATCATTGGTTTTTTATCAAATATTCAATTACCACCATACTATTACAACATTGATATCAATACCATAATTTACATAATTTAAATATATATTGTATTTTCTGGTCTAATATAAATCCAAAGTTGTATATATATAAATGACCCTCAGTAAGATTATTGAACAATGTTTAAAATATTCTGTCCATTTCAAAATAGTAATGTTAACATTTAATAAAGTATTTACAGAATATATTACAAATATTATACATTAAGAAACAAACAGTCATGACGTTGAGAGTTTCTGCAGCGATTATATAATTATGCGTTTCTGTGTTAACGATATCTGTCTGTTCATAATGAGAGCAACTAATGATGTCTATATTCCCAAGTTACCATCTTTTCATTTCCTTTTGACTATAGTATTTCTTCTGGTAAAGAACACTCTTGCCTTGCCAAAATGGGGTCTTGTATTAGAAATGTCATTCCGATTGCAAGTGACAATTTGAAAAAGTAATTCTTTATTTCTTTTTTCAGACGACAAAAATAACATACTCTTCATTCGTAATTCATTAAGTTTGTTTGGTCTCTTTGGAGAATAAGAAATCGTCAAATTATGTTTTGATTCACACTGTATGTCTGACTGCACTGTCCACAGAGTATAAACTTGCAGTGTTCTAGAGGTCCAGCAAATATATTTTGACGCGAATATTATTGAAAATAAAAGTTAATTTTGCAATACCACGCTACATTTTCATTAACTAGGCCTTTGCGCTGTCGTTTTTCAGTGAACAAAAAGTGGTAAGCAAGATTTTTAATTTGTATTATTTATTTTTTATTTATTAATACCACCAACTAATCAATGTTTGACTTTGGGAATTTGTAAAAATAATTAAGAAAACGATATTGCAAAACGATAAGTTATACATCACCATGATCACGAAATCGACCAAAGTTGACATACGTCACTATGTAATGCCACCGACCATACATCCATTATGTAATGCTGCTGATGAAATATCAGGCTATATCAATACTGAAACATAAATCGCATATAAATATGACAGAGTCACACAGCGTGATACCATTTGTACAATGTTTTCCGTCGTGAAACTAATTTATACAAATCTTAGTGCTTTTAATGCAAAGATGTTTAGTCAACATAAAACGAATATGACATCGACAGTTCTAAACACTGTATATTTACAGTGTACTGAAGAAAATCATAAGATCATAAGATTTTCGAAGCTGACTTCGTTGCGCGTTCAGACAAATATATCCGTTTTCTCCCCGTAGGTCCTTCCGAGTTAATTCTTATAGTTTCCTGTTTAAGATCTTACAAGGGACGAGATAAAATTTAGTTATGATTATTATTATTTTTTTATCATTTTCTTTATTTTGAAACTAGTTATCGCAACCAATACCAACCTGTTTAGACTGGAACTGTGAATTTAATTATTTAAAACTATGATTGATTTGGTACATTAATGCTTACTCATATATCACAGTTGATATCATTAAAGTCAGAAAGTATAGCAAAGTAATTAAAAGTCATTGTAAAGGAGAAAACCCCGAAATAAACATCAAATAATTATATAATTTGCAATTCTCAATTTCAAACGAGTGCGAAAATAGGAGATGTGAATGTGAAGGGCAGTGGCGTAGCTAGGTTTTTTTTCAAGGGGGGGGGGGGGGGGGGGGGGGGGGCAAGATTTCTAAAATTTTCGTAAAAGGTTGCCCCAAAAAATTTCCAAGTCATTCACCTCGTGAATTTCACGTAAGTGGGGAGGGGGGGGGGGGGGGGGGGGGGGGGGTGAAGTCAAAAAATGTCGTCATTTATTTTTAAAAACAAGGCGAAAATTGTCATTTTTAAATGGTTAACCCACATATAAGCACTATATCCAAAGAGAGGGGCGGGGGCACAAAGGGGGGCGGGGGCACAACAAATTCTGTCAGGGGGGGGGGGGGCAACTGCCCCCCTGCCCCCATGAGCTACGCCACTGGTGAAGGGCATTGTACAGGGCGAGTCAAAAAGAAGTTGTACGAGAATGAATATTTTCCCCCAAAATACTAAACAAATTTGACAACCATTGAGGTAAGGATTCAAAGAGCACATTCATATGCTCATATGAAAACAAGAATCGCTGCAATTGATTGTTGCTAACAAGAGATATGCCTGTTTTAATCAATTAACCCATTTTAGTAGCTGTCCACGAAATGCTAAATCCTTTGAAATTATCCGTCTAAGTGAAGAGCAAAGAGTACAGATTCATTAAAATTCAAAAGGTATTTATTCCCGCGATATTCAGACAATAAAACAAGGATTCAAAGAACATATGATTTCACTCATCTTAAAAAACAATCACTGGAATTGACCCTTGCTATCAAGAGTTATGCATGTTTTATTAAAAGACCCCGTTTTGGCAACTGTCTGGTGAATGCTATATGTTAACATTTGAAACCGCAGCTACTATCGTCCATGCTCTTATAACTTCTCGTATTGACAATGGCAATTCTCTTCTTTTTGGCATCACTGATCACTTACTTCACAAACTACAACTCGCTCAAAATGCAGCTGCTCGCATTCTCACTAAGACCAGGAAATTTGATCATATCACTCCAATTTTAAAAGATCTCCACTGGCTTCCTGTTCGCGAAAGGATTCATTTCAAACCTCTTCTTTTAACTTGGAAAGCTTTGCATGGCACTTCACCAACTTATATTGCTAATCTTCTTGTTCCATATCATCCAAAACGTACTCTCCGGTCATCTGATAAACTTTTACTTGTTGTTCCACGGACTACTTCTTCATTTGGAGATCGCGCATTTTCGGTTGCTGCACCAACTCTCTGGAACTCACTACCTTATAATTTAAGATGCTGTGATTCACTTGACTCTTTTAAGAACTTGTTAAAAACAAGATTATTTGACTCAGTTTATAATTGATTTCTTTGTATTATATACATGTACATGTATATGCAAATCATCCTTGTTTATGTATTTTTCATGTTAATTTGTATTTTTGTTTTATATGTTGCGCCTCGGAATAGTTTTACCTAGATTGACGGCGCATTATAAATGCCATTATTATTATTATTATTATTATAATGCTAACTGCTTTGAAATGATCCGTTTAAAGGTAGATGACCCGATCACATTTTCGTAACACAGAATTATTTCAAACATACGGAGATTTTCATATCATATGAAAGCTCGTATTTTTCTCATCATCATACTGAAATTTGACGGCCTAAATCGGTATAATTACGGAGACATCGATGAAATAACGTCGAATTACCGCGAATGGTGGTAACCACCGATATAGTTTGTGTACTACTCAATGGGTACAGTTCACAGCATATTGTGCGTCTAAAATAAGAACCATTAGAGCTATGCAACTCAAACTTTGGAACACGACTTTTTAAGGATGACCTTTCATGTAGAATAGAAAACTTCAAGTTGAAAATCGGAACATCTACCTTTAACTGAGGAGCTTGCAAATAGAACAGACTCATTCAAATTCAAAAGATATTTATACCTGGGACATTCAAACAAAGAGATAAATTAAAGTATGGATAAAGTCAATTATCGTTCATACAAAGAGGTATGCCTTTTTACTTGAAAACCCCAATTTGTGAGCTGTCAACATAATTTGTAATGAACAGAAACATTTTAAATCGTTATTCTCATTTCAGAGCGAAATTGATTTACACCCGGTTTACATTTATTCCTCATAATATGTAACACAAATTCAGACAAAAAGGGAATATTTTAATGTTGAATCAATTGTTAGCGACAGATAATGGATTTATACATAACATTCTACTGTCAGTTTGAAACTCCTGTATTTTAATCTCATTTAAATATTAATGACTCTTTGTGAATATGTACTCTTCGCTCCTCACTTACATTGATAATTTTAAAGGATTGAGCATCTCGTGGACAGCTACCAAAATGGGTTCTTTTTATTAAAACAGGCATAATTCTTGATACCAAGGGTCAATTTCGGTGATTTTTTTTCTTCATATGAGTGGAACAATGTGCTCTTTTAATACGTGCTTAATTGGTTTGTTAAATTTGTTTGGTCCTTTTTTAAACAAATATTCATTTCCGTACAACTTCTTTTTGACTCACCATGTAGTCGTATTCCAAACACACATCGGTGTGGGGGTGTGTTGGGGGGGGGGGGGCGCCGGAGTATAAAATTGTAGTGTAAAGTGTAAAGTGTATAGTCAACGGCCGACCTACATGTGGTCTGCTTCATTTCCTGAATCGAAATCCTGTGTAGATTTTAAGCGGCGTTTATTGGCTAAATGCCCTGAGTGAAGTGAAGACCTTGACCTACTACTGATAGTCGGTCACGTTTTTAAAATACCACACCGGCCTAGGGAGGGGGGGGGGGGGGGGGGGGGGGGGGGGTTGGTGGCGTATCCAGTGGTGGAAGCATCAGAATTTACAATTTAGGGTGATGCGCGTATATTTCAGGTGTTCTACAGGGTGAGTAAAAAATACTTTACATAAAGTAAAATAAATATTTAAAATATTTCTTACCAGAATATGATGCATGAATTATTTACTATTTATCAGCAAAAATAATCATGACATTTTAAGGTAGGCTATACCAGATGTGAGGCTATTTTGGTAGCGCATTTCTGAAGAAGAAAAAAAAGTAGGCCTATTAATTATATTCATGATGCATGATATTAATGAACAAGTGGATACATGATGGTACACAATAGGCTAGCTTATTAATACGACAAATTAAACAAACGTTGTCTGAGCTAAAAGTATTTCCATTGTAAAAAAAATCCTGTTTAATACTTTTATCGAACTAGTATAACTCTCCCAGAGAGTTTTAAACCAAAAACAAAAGGCGGGTGCTTTCCCAACCCCTGACCCCAAATCTTGGAATTTGTTTGCAATGTCACAAATAGCACTCACTCAATATGAATGCATGATTAACGCACCACAGTTAAAAATAATTGTGCATAATAAAACATGCGTCTCTGGTTTCCAGATTTCACGCCTCGTTTGATTAACATAATATAACGATCAGATTTATAATATAATTGTTCCAACTTGGTAAACTACGATCTACTTGTATTTATTTTGAACGACAGTGTACACAACACGTACATGTGCATTACCGGTGCACCCAAGCACGGATGCGATACTAGTTTCATATGGTTAATGGTAATTACTATAGTAATAGTATGCGATGAATCATGGAACTACAAACTATTCCTGCACTAGTGGAACAGGTATGAATGTAATGCTATAATTTAATACTAAAACTTGTTTGATGTTGGTTAGTGCTGAGAATTAGTCTCAGCTTAGTGTTATCAAGGAGTTATTACTTGGTTATTACTTACTGTAATAACTCCTTGTTGCTATATTAGTGACAACTGATCGGGTGTTAATCACGTTAAAACCTGTTGACATGACAATTTAAGATTGCATGTTAGGGATAGTGGGTAGTAGCTTTAAAGTGCTTATTAACGTTTGTCACAACACTATACCTAGATACTAAAAGGTAACTTGGGTAATTTATACCCCTTATACCGCCCATCACTAGCGTGAATGCGGCATGTCGGCTACTACCCCAAGGTATACCATCTTTTTAGCAGCGTCTTCGAATTGACCCCAAATTATCTAAACACTTCAAAAGAAGTAAGTTCCCCTTTAGGGTTTCCCTTGTATTTCCAAAACAATACATTGGAATGAAATGGGGTTTTCAGTCAAATGATTATGGGCTTCATATCAATACTTTACTAGCATTTCAAATCAACAGGTTCTGTCATGCTCGAGTGAGCACCTATTGAATGACGGAATGTCCCATTTCAAAAGTTGCTAAAATAACGTTTAATTTCAAAAGTTGCTAAAATAATGTTTAGTAGCGGTGTATCCACCGCGTTGTTGTATGACTTGCCGACATCGACGTCTCATAGTGTTGATGAGGCGCGCCACTCGATGCTGTGGGATGGCATCCCACTCTTGTTGTACCAGAAGACGTAATTAAGTTAGCAAGATTAGTGTGATCATCCACTCTACGATCCACGGCCCACTTTAACTGATCCCACAGATGCTCGATTGGGTTGAGATCCGGGGAGTTCGCGGGCCAAACCAAACGCTCTATACCTTCATCTTCCAAGAACTGATTAGCAACTCTTCCCCTATGTGGGCGCGCATTGCCGTCCATCAAGACAAATCCATTTCCTATAGCTATGAGAAATCGATGTCGTCAATTGATACGCCAACGTGGTGGATACACACACTACTAAACATTATTTTTAACAACTTTTGAAATGGGACATTCTGTCATTCAATACAAGCTCACTCAAGCATGACAGAACCTGTTGATTTGAAATTTTGGTCAAGTATTGGTATGAACCTCATAACAATTTGACAAAAAACCCATTTCAACCCAATGTATATTTTTGAAAATATAAGGGAAACCCTAAAGGGGAACTTACTTCTTTTGAAGTGTTTAGTACGAAGGCGCCCTACGGTAACACAACAATTCAATTTGTTGTCCTCTGAACCTCTTACAAATTTGTAAATAATATGTTGTTACTAGGCCTGTTCCTGTATCTAAAATATTTAAAAGGAGGTGTCCAGCAAGCACATCATTGTGCATTATGTGTTAGAAAAATAATCATCGAGCCCAAATTGCGTAATTATATAGAACAAAACATTATACTTAGGCCTATCACAAAACCGAATAAAAACTGCCATCTATCAACATGCAATGTTTAATCAAATTCGTGGCGATCGAAAGTCCCGGTATCGACTATACTTTTTTCTATACAGGCTATACTTTTCTGATGACAATACAATGTACTTTCATTTTAAGAATGCGGTAATGGGATTCTTTAGGTAATTCCCCATGCTTGAAGTTGACTGGATTTTCACAATGCACATCTATAGTTTGATAAGCTCCAAATTGGCGAAACCTTTTTACAATAGAGAATGAAGAACACGGGCGGGCATGAAGGTAACAAGCAGTAAAGGGTTGAGCAGAATCCACAACGCTCGAAATGTTTGCGCTCTCACACATGCGTAGTACAGGGCGAGTCAAAAAAAGTTTACCCTAATTGAAAAAAATAAAAAAAATTATTTCTGACCACAAAATCAAGGCAAACAAAACTTTAAATGATTGCGCCATTTCTTTGCTACCATTCGGGGAAAAATCACGCTATTTGATGATACCGTTAAGTAAATATGACTATTTCTGTACAGGAGCTGTTTTTTCACCAAAAACACGGTTTTTAATTTCAAGCTTAACGAGCTTAATAATGTTTACTAGGATTATGATGTAAAGGATTACACATCTTGTTTATTGAACGAATTAAGTAGACAATAGACTTGTTCAAAATTGTCTCCTAATAGATTAAAACAATAGACAGCTTTAAGGCCTATTTATGACACAATTACCACACTTTAATCATTTCATAAGAAAGGAATTGATCCTTTCGCTGTCGGTATTGTAATTATTTATTGGTCGTATCGTATGAAATATAATGGTCAAGATCTGTAAGCGTGTTCGGACGTTAAATTGGTCACTTTTATTCAAAACAGCGTAAAATAAGTTTCTCTCAACCAATCTAAACCAAATAAAATTCCTATTAAAGCTAATTGATTTGTCTTTATACCGTAGTAAATTGGTTTGAAAACAAACGAATACTTTTTTCTAAAAAAAATCGCTGAAGTTGAGTAAACTTTTTTTGACTCACCCTGTATATCCACTACAACACAATGACGCAGTCTGATTGGTCAACGGTGGCTTGCGCTTGCGCTTGCGTCTGCTGGGGATTGTGCTGAGACCAAAACCATGTTGGTGGCTATATATACTCGCGTACGCTTAGATTAATTTTGCCCGCGGAGAGCCTAAGAAACGAATATTTCTCGCTAATTTAGAAGTGCTTAAACTATAGATGAGGTGACCTATGATGTCATGTATTTACAAATGGGACACCCTCTGTTGTTTCCCTCCAGACAGAATATACAGTAAAGTTATGAAGACAACATGAAATTTCTTTCTAATGAATTGTAAAACTCATTTAGTTTTAGGTTTTTTGTGTGAAATGCGATAGCTTATAGCATTCCTAAGCAAGTTTAAAGACAGTTTTGATAACAATTTGCTGTGACACCACAATCTAGTTAGAAAACCTGATCTGGCCTATGTAAACTATAGGAACTTTTGCCCGGTATGTTTTGTGTCAAACCAAACTAAATGTCAACAAATGTCACCTCATCTATAGAAAGACAATTTGATGAGCGCTACGAGGCAGTGTTAGTTTATATTCTGCGGAAATGCTGTGTCGTTTATCATTATGCCCACGCGTTATGACTACATTGCCGGTATAGTACTACACCGTGTTAAATCGAAAGCTTAAAGATGCATTCCTTAAATGAGCTACCTTACCCGTATCAGGTCTATAGTGTCGACGACGTTTAGCATTATAAAAGTAGTTTTTTAACTCGGTTTTCTATTCTCGATCCTTCTCTAGTGTCGGGCAGGTTTTCTATACTTGGGTCTTGTCACGAATATTATGATAAATAACACGACTTGTTTGTATAATGGCAGCATTGGGCTATATCCATTTGACAACCGCCCCCCCCCCCCCCCCCCTAATAGAAGATCGACATTTCATTAATCTTTCTCACAGGGAGTGTGAATTTCAAATGCGGTTACCTGCATGGGTGTGACTCCATTTGAATTCTACACTCTCTGTGTGGAAGATTGAGGTCGTGTCTTCCTTAACACTTTCCACGCGGCTATATAGTTTTACCATGCTATACCGTGTTCAGCAATTGATGTCCCACCCATTGAAATCCTTACACATAATTTCAAGACATGCTTCAAATTGGATCGGGTTTGTTTCAACTTGTTAGGTTTGATAAGAAGATTTTTTTTTTATATAATCATAACAAGGTCAAAGGTCAAGAAGGGGTCACTAGGGGTCATTGAACTTTACAGGGGTAAAATTGAAGACATTCTCCGATTTTGACCGGACTTGTTTCATTTTGTGCGCATTGATAAGCTAAGAAAAAAAGTCAATTATCATAACCAGGTCAAAGGTCAAGAAAAGGTCACTAGGGGTCAAAATGTGTCAACTTCCGGAAGTGCAGGTATAGTTATTTTCTGCTGATTTACAAAAATACGCATAAAAACACGAAAACTATGTCGATTTTGATGCTTTAAACGCCACTAGCGTGATTTAGCATTCAGGCAGCCTATTAGATATTGTTTGTTAACACATTCCCTTCTCTACTCCAGTAATGACCAATATTACCTCAGGCGGGATGGGACATCAATTACTGAACACGGTATACATAAAACTGATTATTTTCAGAAACCTTTCCCAAATTTCAAAGTTTATCTCAAGGAACCAATGTTTGTACTCAATGCATTTCTTAGCTCATGGTGAATTCAAATATGGTAATGCAATCCAATAATTTTAACATTTTCCAAACATTTTTGAAACCGTCGGCGGAGTAATTCTGTTATACCCTCCTCCTATTAGGTACACAGCAATGAAGCTTGGTTTGTTGGATCTGAAGATGAGTACGACTTCGGAAGTATCGAATTTGTTGGCGTTGGTGCGGGTTCTTTTTTCGGCAAGAAGTCACTTCAGGTAATAAGAAGATTATTATAGATATCAGAGACATTTTAACAGACTGGATATTATAATGCCTAATGGAATAGAACTTGTAGTACAAATACCTTTTACAGTCAAGTCAAACAACTTCCTGGGGATGTGAACAGACTATTAACACTTTCCACGTGGCTATTATTTTTACAGTATACAATTCAGATTTTTCAGAAACCTTTCCCAAATTTCAAAGTCTATCTCAAAGATTAAGCCTACTGAACAAATACTAGGCATGTTTGTACTTTATTCAATGCATTTCTCATGCTGATTTCCAAATATGGTAATGAAATTCAATAATTTTGACATTTTTGAAACATTTTGTGAAATTTTGGAGTATCGTCTGCAGACGCCTGTCGCGGGTTAAATGCTGTTGACAGCATTAACCATTTACCACACTTCACACATAATACATACAGGGTGTCCAAGAATTATTTATACCGGGAAAGGTGTATTTATTTGGAGGCCATTGATATAATCATGATAATTGGTGAGAGAGCTTGCGGTTTCGAATAGCTTACCTAGGAACTGTCAATCTACGAATCTAACGTGTGTGGAAAAAAATTACGGACTAGTTTTTGCAAGAAACTATCTCTTTTAAAATTCTTTAAAAATCACTGATCATGTTCAGCACGTTAATTGTTGTGCATTGTATAATTTCCACTAAAAGGTCGATTGATGTCCACTATTGTAGGGTGCACTCTACTTCAAAAAAGGCCCAAAGGGATATGTACACATAGTGATAAAAAACCCTATTTTAGACCACTACATTTTGAAATAAAATGGGACCCTTCTAGAGTAAAATTGAAAACAGTTGTGTGGTCATACTTTCTGATTCTAGTTTAGCTACACTTCTTAAGGGTATAAGGGAAATGAGAGCGTGTGTGGTCTAGTGGATAGCATACATGTCTCACAATACAAAGGTTGTGAGTTCTAGCCCCGCTACCGCCAACATGTTTGTATCCTTGGTCAAGCTACTTAGTCTCGTCCCGTGCATCGGAAGAGCTACCCCCCCCCCCCCCCCCCCCCCCCGCTATAGCACGTTAAAAGGTCAGACTCCTTCGTAAAGAGTAGTGGATCATCCCGGGTCTGTATCTGTACACACACACATCGGGCATCCCTTTATTTTGTGCTTAAGTCAATATTGGGTTTGTCCTGGCCCTTCAGCCTAATTGTTATAAATAAATAAAATATCCTATTTAGTGTAGTGCACCTAATATTGTGCTGAATGTACTTAAAATGTGCTGGAATAGTTACCTCGAATTATTTGAAACATTTTGTGATCATTTTAATGATATTTTCATGTTGTTACAATTATTTGTGAGTAGAAATTGTCATGTATGGATATCTGCTATCTACTGAAAAAAAGCAAAATTAACATAGCAATATTATATTTTGTGAGGATAGCTACCATCCTTTTTAAAAGAAATACTTGTCTGGATAGCTTTCATCCTTTTTAAAGAAATTCTTGTTGAATTGAATGTATAGGTGTTTGTTTGACTGAAAAGGGGTACATGCACTGTGTTGTTGTACAAAAATAATCACAATAGATTCCAAAATGATCAAGTTGGTTACTTTCCCACCAATGTTCACATTTGATTAATTCATCTACATAACTAAATTCAGGCAAAACGGCCGTATGATTGCGTATCTTGGTCGTATAAGTGTACCAGGTATGCGTATAAATTCGTGTAATCATACACGGGCGTATAAGTGCGTATAATGGGCGTATAAGTGTACCAGGTATGCGAATAAATGCGTATAAATCATACATGGGTCTATGATTGCGTATATTGGGCGTATAAGTGTACCAGGTATGCGTATAAATGCGTAAGCATAGCACGGGCGTATGAGTGCGTATAATGGGCGTAAACATGTACCAGGTATGCGTATGAATGCGTATAAATCATTCAAGTACTTAGGATTACGTATAGATGTACCAGGTATGCGTATAAATGCGTATAAATCATATACGGACGGGTGATTGCGTATCATAGGCGTATAAGTATACCAGGTCTGAGTATAATTCACAACACGGACGGATGACCGCGCAAAATGGGCGTATACGTGTACCATGTCGGCGTATAAATGCGTATAAATCACAACACGGTCGTATTAGAGCGTATAAAAGTCTAAGGATGCACACTACTTAATAGAGGCCCATAGGGATATGTACACAATTAGTGATATAATACCCTATTAAAGACCACTAAATTTTGAAATGGGATCTTTTAAGAGTGAATTTTGCTTGAAGATGATTACTGTTTCTCACCAAAAAGTGAAAACAGTAGTTAAAGTAGCCTGTCCGACGAGCTAGGAAATGTCACCGTAATCGCCCTTGTTTCTAGTAAAAAAAACCTCAATTTGTAAGATCTTTCAAAATTTACCTAGATGACGTGCACATGTTATAGTCAGTGTGCATTTAGGAGATGTCCCATTAATCATAATTAATACAAATCCTAGGCATTTACACAATTGTTCTTACTGTCAACTCTTTTAAATTGAGGATTTTGTCATGCATACTTTCCGATTTTAGTTTAGCAACACTTCTTAAGGGTAGGGGATATCCTATTTAGTGTAGTGCACCCTTAATACAATTAATATTGTGCTGAATGTACTTGAAATGTGCTTGAATAGTTACCTCGAATCTTTTGAAACATTTTATGATAATTTAGTGATATTTCCATGTTGTTACAATTATTTGTGAGTGGAAATTGTCATGTATGGATATCTGCTATCTACTGAAAAAAGCAAAATTAACATAGCAATATTATATTTTGTGAGGATAGCTACCATCCTTTTTAAAAGAAATACTTGTCTGGATAGCTTTCATCCTTTTTAAAGAAATTCTTGTTGAATTGAATGTATAGGTGTTTGTTTGACTGAAAAGGGGTACATGCACTGTGTTGTTGTACAAAAATAATCACAATAGATTCTAAAATGATCAAGTTGGTTACTTTCCCCACCAATGTTCACATTTGATTAATTCATCTACATAACTAACGCAGCAGTATGAACCCTTTATCAAATTTTGTTTATCATTTAACTCTTCAGTAAATGGTTTTGCCTCCAGAATGCAGGCATTATACAAGATACCTTCATGGATGTGACCCTCACATCTTGAAATAGTTAATTAGATTTACAAAGCTTAAAAGAACACAACATAAGCTCAGTTAAGTTACTCTTATGTTCAGTATTACCACCCCCCATTTCCCCTAATCAGATGCTTACATGACCTTATTTGTACTATACGTACACCATAATATAACTATATACGGGAATTGTATTCGAGTGCGCAGCTCAGATTGTAAAATATCATCTTTTCTTCCCTAGCATAGAATTACACAGTTTCCAATAGGCTTACTTACAAAACGCGTCAATGTGGGTCAAATTAAGGCAAAACGGCCGTATGATTGCGTATCTTGGTCGTATAAGTGTACCAAGTATGCGTATAAATTCGTGTAAATCATACACGGGCGTATAAGTGCGTATAATGGGCGTATAAGTGTACCAGGTATGCGAATAAATGCGTATAAATCATACATGGGCGTATGATTGCGTATATTGGGCGTATAAGTGTACCAGATATGCATATAAATGCGTATAAATCATACAAGGACTTAGGATTGCGTATAGATGTACCAGATATGCGTATAAATGCGTATAAATCATATACGGACGTGTGATTGCGTATCATGGGCGTATATTAGTATACCCGGTCTGAGTATAATTCACAACACGGACGGATGACCGCGCAAAATGGGCGTATACGTGTACCATGTCGGCGTACAGCCAGTAGGTCACGCTGCATGTCATATTTTGTTATACGCAAGAAAACAATGGAATCTTAGTGACTGCAATATTTGCTAGAAATAGCTTCGGAAAATGGTCTATTTGGGCGTCTCAAAAGAAACGTATTAAAAATCATGTAGAATTTTAGAGGAGGGTCAGTAACGTCTGCAGAACGGTAAAATGTATAGTTTTAAACACGTTTGGTGACCAAATTTATGTCGTACAATGTCGGAAAATTCACGTTTTGAAAATCCGTGGTCTTCAAAATTACAGGAATCCTAACTCATTCTAAACCTTACCAAATCATGAAATGAACCCTCGTCTACAAAAAAGTCTATGTACGTATTGCTCTATCTGCTTGGAGATAGCGAAGACCACGGAAACCTCATAACTTTATACCATGGAATGAAATCTGCCATAGACATTACATGGCGAAAATCGTACAGATTTGCACTGCAGACCTCTGTGTAGGGAGTGTTGACAATAGCATAACAATAGCAAGGTCGTTTGGCTATTGTGTTTGTGCATGTTTGTGATGACTGACCTCGTTTAACAATCTTCATAGCTTTCATATAGGGCTTGGGTGACCTAACTATTGACTGCGTAATGCGTATAAATCACAACACGGTCGTATTAGAGCGTATGAAAGTTAAAGGATGCACACTATATTAATAGAGGCCCATAGGGATATGTACAACATTAATATAATACCCTACTTAAGACCACTAAATTTTGAAATGGGACCTTTTAAGAGTGAATTTTGCTTGAAGATGATTACTGTTTCTCACCAAAAAGTGAAAACAGTAGTTAAAGTAGCCTGTCCGACGAGCTAGGAAATGTCACCGTAATCGCCCTTGTTTCTAGTAAAAAAGCTCAATTTGTAAGATCTTTCAAATGTACCTACAATCTCGGCCAATATTGTTGGAACACTTTTATACGTGTGTTTAAAAACTCCCCCTCTCCCCCTGGATCAATGTTGAAACATGATTTTTGGGTTACGGGATACTGGAAAGGGCCAACATTGCCCAGTGGGGAGGGGGGAGTTATTATAGTTTAGGAAAAGCTTTAAGCCTTCCGTCAAAGACAGCAATGTTTTGATAGTGTACGTTTTGCGCAAACGGGAACGCACGAAAGGGTCATTATTACATGGATGTTCCAACTAATTATGGCCGCGATTGTCTGAATCATCTGTTAAAAAAATCATCTGTTTTAAGGGTTTAATAACTTTTGATTCAATAAAGCTTTCTTTACCAGATTTGAAGGATAGATAGGTTATGTTATTGGTCACGTGGCCAACTACTTAAAAAAGTCATGCCTCAACTTACTATTAGGGATAGGTCACTTTTAATTACAGAGGTATATTTGGCATACTAAATGCCCAATAAATTATGGATGTTGCCAGTAATTTAAATTTAAATGGTTTTTCGATCACATATACCAACAGCTAAACATGCTGGAACACATTCTCGTCGCTTACGCGACTCCTGCGTCATTCAAAATGGATTACATAACAAGGAAGGGGAAGGGGCGCTATCGCCAACAAGTTAAATTAATTGTTATATGGTATTTTTAAAAGTCTACGGGGGAATTGGACATTATTATAAAAAAATTATTCAAAACATAGTCCGGTGCCAGGCTCGAACTTACAACATTTGGTTTGAAAGCATGAAAGCAACGCAACAACAGCGCTCTTAACCACTTCACCACGGATGAGACCATACCACGGAACAGCGTTTTAAAAGATATCATGACAATTATAGACATAATCGGTATGGTCAGTCGTTATTGTTAATGCACTGTATATAGTTCAATTTGACAACGTATTTGGATAGGCCATAACAGTAATCCATGGGATATTTTCAATCAGGAGTCCAAAATATTACGGGAATGTCGAGTTTCAACAGTATGCCATCATTTTCAGATAAAAGTCTTTGATCTACTTTTCTTTTACTTAGCGTGGCATACTGTCGCGTCAATTGATTTTGCGTGTAGTGTGCTGGAATACTGTGAATATAGCCTCGACATGCACACAAAGTTCCAGAATTACATTGTAACCTATTATATCTATGATTTGTTGACACGAGATTGCATATCATTTCACTGCGAGCGACGCTTAATATGTATCTATATGTAAAGGTTGGGATGGGGCGGGGGGGGGGGGGGGGTGTATTTATTAGTCTACCGACTATGATTTTCACATGCTTGATATCAACTTCTATGTTGGGGAGGGGACAAAGAGCGTTGGTGTATAAGTTATAGAACATGTTATGATTAGTCTGCAATTTTAAACATTTTGTGAAAAATTGGAATGTCGTCTACAGACGACTGTCGCGTGGAAAGTGTTAAATAGAGCTACATGAATATGTACAATTAGGTTTATTTGTTATTTGTTTATTTATTTATTTATTTATTTATTTATTTATTTATTAGTATATTTATTTATTTATTTATTTATTTATTTATTTATTTATTTATTTATTTATTTATTTATTTATTTATCATATTTAAAACAATAAATAAGTCGATTGTTAAAATTGCGTGAAGTTTGTTGAAAAAATAGAACAAATTCATATAGATAATCACAACTTTCCAATTTGACATTAGACCTAAACTATCTAATTCCAATTCAAATGTGACCGTTTCTCCAAATAAATTAAACACAAATGTTTAAATTAATAGTATGAACAGTGGGCATAAGACTATTATCACATTCTGCTAATTTTACAGCGATCTGTTAAATAGTTCTGGACATAAAGTTAATCCATGTGACCATTTTATGAACAAAAATACACCAGAAATAGACCTTATATCTAATTAAAAGTGACCGTTCCCTAAAACCGTTAATGAAAAGATCAAATTTTTTCATTCACTTTTATCTATGGTATGTAGGCAAAATGATCTCCAAGTATCAATAAAATCGAATTAGCCGTTACGAAAATACAATGATTTAAACTAATCGAAAACTTTACATTTGTCACTCGAGGAGACAATCTCGGCCAATATTGTTGGAACACTTTTATACGTGTGTTTAAAAACTCCCCCTCTCCCCCTGGATCAATGTTGAAACATGATTTTTGGGTTACGAGGGGGGAGTTATTATAGTTTAGGAAAGGCTTTAAGCCTTCCGTCAAAGACAGCAATGTTTTGATAGTGTACGTTTTGCGCAAACGGGAACGCACGAAAGGGTCATTATTACATGGATGTTCCAACTAATTATGGCCGCGATTGTAGATGAGTGCACATTTTATAGTCAGTGTGCATTGAGGTGATGTCCCATTAATCATAATTAATAAAACTCCTAGACATTTATATACACAATTATTGTTCTTACTGTCAACTCTTTTAAATTGAGGATTTTGTCATGCATACTTTCCGATTCTAGTTTAGCAACACTTCTTAAGGGTAGGGGATATCCTATTTAGTATAGTGCACCCTTAATACAATTTGTGATCATGTTAATGATATTTCAATGCTGTTATAATTATTTGTGAGTGAACATTGTCATGTATGGATACCTGCAATCTAATGAAGATAGCAAAATTAACATAGCAGTATTACATTTTGTGAGGACAGCTACCATCCTTTTAAAAAACAAAATCTTGTCAGGACAGCTTTCATCCTTTTGAAAGAAATTCTTTTTGAATTGGATGTCTAGGTGTTTGTTTGACTCAAAAAGGGGACATGCACTGTGTTGTTGTACAAAAATAATCAAAATAGATTCCAAAATTATCAAGTTGGTGACTCTCCCCACCAATGTTCAAATTTGATTAATTCATCTACATAATAACGCAGCAGCATGTACCCTTTATCAAATTTTGTTTATCATTTAACTCACCTAGTAAATAGTTTTGCCTTTAGAATGCAGGCATAATATACACGATACCTTCATGAATGTGACCCTCACATCTTGAAATAGCTAAATAGATTTACAAAGCTTTAAAGCGAACACAACATAAGCCCAGGCCTACTCCATGCATGGAATCAAAGTAAACATAAGATTATTTCATAGGTTCAAAGTAGGCCAAGTTTTTACTTATTATACATATCTCAAAATTTACCTAGATGTCATGCATATTTTGTAGACCAATAGGCTATACCGCTAATGTGTGCTGACCTTTGACCTAATGAAGCTAATGCTTAACTTGTAGATATGGCAAACTATTCTTTTAATGGCTCGTGGCGCCCATCTGAACAATTTGAGACCATGTTCATTAAAATCGGAGCATTTTGAGAATTTGACCCCTGTACAAAGAATTCGAGGCAAAATTTGACCTTTGACCTATTTTGCCCTACATCTCGGGAACTAAGCATCGAGTGGATTTACAACGACTACATTTTGTGCTCGTTATGGTCTCTTTTTACCCCTATTATTACCTTTGAACTTCGATAGCGGTCACCCGTACATGCAGGCTGCAACACGGCAGCAATACAAAATATTGACTCTTGGCACCCAACTAAACTTATCAGATCATCAAACCTTTGTACCTTCTCAGCTGATTAAACCTTCTGGGCTCTCGGCCTATTAGGGTTAATGGCCATAATGAGAACGGACCGCTACTTTACGATTTGAAAGTGTAATTCACATTTTGATTATTTTTTATTCATAGTTTGTGAAGGTCTCGAGCACCGTTGACCAGAAAGTTTTCTCAGCGAAACTTGTTGAAAAGTGGAAACTGGATACACGATCACCAAACCTGCTGATATCAGTTCTAGGTGGATGCTGGGATTTCCCAACGACTAGTTATGTTACGAAAGTGTTTCGAAAGGGCATTGTAGAGGCTGCAAAATCAGGAAGTAAGTAAAACGTCACAAATGTGGGTCATCTGTGGGAGAGAAATGGACTCTTCATTGTTGTTATGGCCTTCTTTTCTTGAAGATGTGATTTGACCATGTTCCCATAAATATATTCATTATATTTCGCCAATTTGACACACCTATTTTTTAGAAATTGGCGGCCCCTTTTGAAATAATAAATGATCGAGGTAGTAGATGCGTAATGCCTATCCGATAGAGATATGCAGTGATCATTGAAAATGATTATCATTGAACCTCTAATGAGGACCCTAGATCTAAAAGGGGTTAAGTCACAATCTTGTGAAATTGTAGTTAGTATCATTTTTCTGCTACAAGGAGAATCACTGCCCCCTCTGTTCAAATGTTAAAGTTAAGTCATGCGGTAAAGCTGTGTAAGAGTCCATGTGAGGTAAAACCCGAGTTTGTCAAGTCCACACATAGACACAATGAAACCCAGTTTTTGCCATTTTTCTCAATGTGACTTAACCCCCTTTTAGATCTAAGGTCCTCATTGATAAAGACCTTGCATTTGTGTCGTTATTGACAATATTGGCCGATTGTGATGACTACATATGAACATGTGCCCTCGGAGGGATTCTGAGTCGTTTTCAGGACCCGTATATTTTAAGAAATACGAAAAATAAGCTTAGTGTATCTTTGGTGCCAGAACAGTCCCAAAACTACTCTTTTAGCTTGAGGCCTAGTCAACTATCGTGTGCAATAAGTATTGTCGCCCCTAACACAAACTTTGCTAAAACATGATATAACTCATTAGTAGATTGATCCAACTTGGTATTTCTACATAATTAGTTTTAATTAGTTTGGTAACATTGAACTTACCTGAAATAGCACTTTACTGGAAATTATTCTCCCCATGCATGCCATGGTGGTCAATACGTCGGACACACGGGTTTTCCAATATTAAGAAACAGGGGCACCCAACGAGGTTTCCTGGCAAATATCTGCTCCTCTGATGTTTCGAATCTGGCTGGTTCTTTTTTCTTATAAAATGAATTCCTGTCTGGCAAACGATCGTTAAGTCATCCAGACAATCTAGCTGGCTGGCATGTTTTATGAGAAAGAAATCCTGGCTAGGACGTTTTTAGGTGACGATTAGTATCCATTGAGTCTCGCAATAAACAGCGCCCTCGATTCAAGAAGAGATCTTTAGTTACTTCAGATACCTCCCAGAATAGGCCTAAACTATAGGGTGCGCACTCACCGAATGGTTCTAGCCAACCGGTGCTGGATTCGATAAGAGTGATTGCGTGTGCTTTAAATTGATTACTCATAATTGAAATTTAGCTTGAACACTTTCCACGCGGCTATTGGTTTTATTATATATACAAAACAGATTTGTCAGAAACCTTCCTCAACTTCCAAGGTTTATCTCAAGGATTACTGAACCAATATTAGGCATGCTTGTACTTATTATAATGCATTTCTCATGGTGTGGTTCATAATATGAAATTTAATAATTCTGACATACTTGAAATATTTTGCGAAAAGTAATGTTGAAGATTTTTGTTTTAAATTAATTTACCTCAGAATTCAAGATGAACATTAAACATTACCATAATTGTTGTTTCTAATCACAAAAACACAGCAAAATTTGATTAAAACAATACCATCGCTATTTATTGAACCTTTTCTTTAAAAAAAAAGCCCTCTATGTAAATTCGCGTTATTTATCAAGTGTGCTGCATGCATGCAGGGGGACACTGTTTACGGTAAAATGCTGGTTACGGCTCTACCAGCATATTTGAATCGACGTTTTGTTGATATTTCTAAATCCTTATAGGTGTAAGTTAATACATGTAATACTAGGGCCTACAATTGTAAAAATATACAAATCCTAGTTTTTATCATAATTGAGGGCGCATTCTCCAACATATCTCTTCATGTCCCTTTATGAAACAGGATGATGAATTAAAGTTTATCATTTCCTTTTAATTTCTTTATATTTTTCAAGACATTTTACTAAAAACTAGAAACTAGAAAATCCGACAAGAGTATATTTTGATGTGATGGGTCACGACATGTGACACATTCTGCTTGATCGTGTCGTGTCATTAAGCCTGTTTTATACCCTAAAAAGGAAAATCTTGCTTTTAACGGCTCCTAGCTAGGATCCTCGGTTCCTGGTGACATTGCCAAGCTCAACTCTTCCTCCCTCGTGCAGCGAAATTGGATTACATGGAGCACGCACAGTAGCTAGAAGGTTATTCGAACATCCTTTGGTTTAGACAATTTTAATTGGTATAGTGTAATCAAGTGATTTTTCGAGATTCGCCCGTCTAGTTGCGGGCAAATCCCTCGGAACTGTAAGGCTTAGTTCCAGCAGATCGCAGCGAAAAGACTTCTCTGGGCACGACACCTCGATCCATACCCAAGTCGTCTGCAAGTGAGTTGGCGTTCCTCTCCAAGGCGAACTTGATGCCGCGTGAGAACGGTGAACAGTTCGGGGCTACCGCCACCGCGTCTCAGACTCGCGATCATGGGCCCATCTACCTCAAGAGGGTGCGCGTAGCAAAAAAAACACAGTTAAAATGAAAATCGCGCCCGGGCCGACCCCGCTATACTCTGTTTGGCCATCTCGAGACAGTGACGTAACCGCGTATTCTACTAATTGCATCACATAACGCGCGCGCATACTCGCGGCGCTGGCGTACAAACACGAGCGTTGAAAGGCGGGAAGATTCACACGCGTGCGTGAAGCTGCGCCTGTTCAGTTACGTCACTGTCTCGAGATGGCTAAACAGAGTATAGCGGAACGCCGATGGTGTCGACGCGTACCATCCGAGATTCTGGAGAAGGGATCTTTAAGTAATCTTAAGGGAAGTGTCAACCCTATTATTTTGATGAACAACTTTTGCTTCTAAGTTTGGGAATATTGAATAAAAGTACATAAAAGTATACATTTATACAAAGGAAATTTGATAAGGAATCCGATGGTGATATCAATGTGATACCAAATAAACTAAATTTTAAGAAATGAACCAAAAAGCTATTTTTCAGAAAGCATAACTATAAAAAAATGGTAATTTGGGCATAGTTCTGTTATACCCTACACCTACATCGGTATTATGCGTCGTTCTTAAAAAATCATGTACTATGAATACCTCTCTGAAGGGTATAACAGAATTACTCCGTAATTTGTTCTAATATAATATTTTTAAACAAGTCTAGGATCGATTTTTTTCTTTTTCCAAAATTAGTCTTAGTTTTGGAAATATTGCTAAAAACATCGGAAAAGTGTAAAAGTCGTGTTTTTTTGCATACATTTCGCTAGAAATTGATGCATATCTCGAGTTTTAAACCCATAATCGAAAAAATGAAAAAATCAATCCTAGAGCTGAAAGTCAGTCCTCTACACATTGGTAGTAAAAGCTTACCTGATAGTTTGATATATTTTAAGTTATGTTGTCTGAAAATTCGTAAAATTCCTTCAAATTTGAACTTCTAGAAAACATCGATTTAGTAAAAATATTGACATTCCACCATTTAAAGCTAAATGTTCTCGGAATACACGGGCGTGTGTCCTAAAAGGCGAGTATACTATTATGAACAATCAATATAAACTATCAGATTCAATTTATATTGTCACAATGTGAAGAAATTGGAAGAAAACTGAAATTTAAATGATCGTAAGATTGGCCTTTGTTTACATTTTTTAGGCATTTGTTTTGCGCTCTTTTTTTCGCGTCTTCGTCGCGGATATTAAGCGGCGCGTCCAGTATTACGCACGGGAAGATTCAGCGTGCGACGCAATGATCGAACAGCTGTCGCAGCATTTGAAAAGCGCAGGACTCCGCTTAATTTCCCGCCAAATAACCATGCGCCTTTTCCTGACTCAAACTTACAAAACAACAATTTTAAATCACCCAAAAGAACGGGAAATAATCGCTTCCGATTAGTAACTTATGATGGTAATGATAGAATACATATAAAAGTATAAAATAATAGAGAAATATGAAATTCAATTTTTGAAACAAGTGCCGGGTTGACACTAGTCTACTAAATATACCCTTTTCCTTTTCTTTGTCACTATATGAACATGCACCGATAGAGGGCTCACTCCCCATGGACCGCTCCCCATCCTCTGATCTCACCCCCGGAAAAAGCTTGTATTTGGTCGGTTCTCGGATGGGAAGTATCAGGGGGTGTTGATCAGGGGCGGACTGGGTCCTGAAAGCGGCCATGGCAAAATTATTAAAGCGGCCCTTTTTGACCATGTCAGTGTTTTTCAAATTTTCGTAAAAGGTTGCCCCAAATTTTTCCTAGTCAGTCACCTCGTGAATTTCACGTAAGTGTGGGGGGGGGGGGGGGGGGGGGAGGTGAAGTCAAAAAATTTCGCACGTCCAAAATTTTCGCCAACGCCACAGTGGCCAGTCCGCCCCTGGTGTTGATCGATTGTGTGAGACTGTGAAATTATACAAGGTATACTACAGTCGACTAGGTTGACACTGCCCAAGAGGCTTTCAGCCGTAATCCCCAGATGGTAGCTTCGCATCACTGTCCTCTCGAACAAGCACGTCTACCAACGGTCTAAATCTGCGGTTCCTCTCGTACTGAGCAGAATTTCAAATTGTAAATCTTAAAAGATATACAATTTGAAATTTGGACTTGATCCTGCATATGGTTTTACAGATCTGTTTCGTAAGAACAGGTCCTCACTCGTCAGAAACTCAATACAGAATGATGGTACAATTAACATACACACACCAGTGAAATCATATTTTATACACATGATTGATTTCACATAAAAAGATAACCTGAACGTTTATATAATGTTCATTGATCACAAGATGTCACTCAAGAGGCGTAGTGTCAAGTGCATGTCATGTCAATTGATAGGTTATTCTTACTTACAATTAAGATTCATCAACATTTATTTTTATTTTTTATTCTCCTTCATACAAATATAATTATACATAGGCCTAATGTTAATGATTCATGTTACGTTTATATTTAAATAGCGCCACAAAAAAATGTTACATAACAGAAATCGCAATATGTTATATTATACAAATATTTCTTCATACTAACATTTTTATTTGACAGTTTATCATGTAAGTTAAATAATTTTACGCGTTCTTAATTATAAATCGAAGAGAAATATCAAATGTGGGTGGTTGCCATAAATTATCTGAATTTACTTATACAGAATTTAGCAATTACAGCACCCACAATTGATGAGATTGTTGTCAGTATTATTGAAGTTTTGTACCCCAAAAATAACACTTTCAAACAAATCTTAATTTGGCAGAAATTACAATTTCTGCAAGATTCCAAATCAATTTAACCCTTTCGCAGAAATAAACGAAATGTTCTGTGTACTCAATTACATTATAAAAGTATTGCAAATATTAGATGACTCTCTACCCATTTTTTGTAAACAAATTTTCGTCGGGTAGATGTTGTGAAGAAAGCCCAATTATAAAGTGTAATCAACCTTGCTTCATGCGTGCATTTTGGAATTGTTTGCCTGATAGGTTTCCAATTGAAAATGAAATTCGGAAAACGTCTGATCCAGACTATTCAGAGGTTTTCACAAATTGGGGGAGAGGCAATAGATTTAAGAATATCCTTTCCCTTTCTGAACGTCTTTACCGAAAATATCAATCGGTATGCCATTAAATAAATCTCTGTGTTAGCCTGTTAAGGGGTCGTCCAAAATTATCGTCATTTTCACTGAAGAAACCCTGGCTGGCCTTGTCGATCATTAAACGATGGACAAGGCCAGCCAGGGTTTCTTTTGAAATATTTGTCCATACATTTTGCAGCCTGGTAAACAAGTTGGTCTATTGTTGTGCAATATGGAGGCTCAACTGTTCCTTTAAAATTGACCACAGCTTCTAGATGGGATTTAAGCCGGGAGACTGTCCGCCATTTTTAAAGGTCTTTGAAGGTTTGCGATCTTTAAATATATTGTTATCTCTGCCTATACACATCCAATCACACTCGTGTAAACAGCATTTGAAAGGTCATTCCAACAGCTAAGCACGTACATTTGTTAGATTTTCATAAATCTCTCCTCCTGTAAACATTAGCGCCTGAGGGTGCCAGACCGGGGCGACGATACTTTTTGCACACGGTATACAACTAAGAACATAGGCCTAATGGTTTTATTTTCATGATTTACAGAGGCATGGATATTAACAGACGGAATACATTCAGGCGTGACGAAATATGTTGGTAAAGCGATTACTAATCATGAGCTGGCAACACGATCAACAGGGAGCATAGTTACTATTGGTGTAGCAACATGGAATACACTGCGGAAAGATCAAAGGGACGAAATGACATGCGCCTTGGATGAAAAGGTAACCTCAAGAAACATGATCAATGTGCATTGCGAACATCACAATTGCACCAAAGTTGAATTTTAAAACGATCCCTTTCGTAATTCACAGTGCTGTACGTATGTACAAACGAGCTCTAAAACTCAATGAAGTTCTCCTTCTTGATTGGGATTGTAGAATTCTTCTTTCCAAATTTAATTATTTTCTAGTTGAAAGAGTAGTTTTGGGACTGATTTGGCAACAAAGTTAGTACAAGCTTGCTTTTTGTATTTCTTAAAAAGCCTGGGTCCTGCAAACGACTCAGAATCCCTTCGAGGGCACATGCCCATTTTGCCTTCGATAAAGATTATGTTAGAATCGAAACGTCAGATCCTCTTATATTGATTACATTTAAACTTTCTAGTTAAAGTATACAGCCAAACTGAGCACCAAAAGGTCAAGCCAAAAAGGTGTTTTCCTGGATCAGAATCACACGCACTTCATCCTGGTAGACGATGACAATACAAATGATGTTAACACTGAAGAGTTACGTCGGAGTCTTGAGAAAGAAATGTCAACGGCGTGGAAAGTTACCGGACACAACAAAGGTAGGCCCGATGTCCAATACTGGTAGACCTAACTCGAAAATCTTGGATTGTCGCCGAAAATCTTGGAAATTTTTCGACCGTAAATCTGGATTTTTACTTGATAATCCAAGCCTGTTATCAAAAATCTAATTTTGTACTTTGAACATCGAAGATATTCGACACCGAGATTGAACATTGGGCGTTGCAAATCTTGGATTAAAAATTTTCAGATAATTTTGATTTAGTTTTTTAAATCAATAAACCAGATTTGTTGACTCTGAAGAACATTGGGTTAATACATGTAGGCCTATGCTTGATACCGGTTATATTGGTAGATATGTTGTGGTATAACCTATCATACGCTATCATCTCTGACCAATGATGTCACTTTCCATGCGGCAGGAGTCTGCAGACGACAATCCAAAAATTCATAATTTTTTTACAAAAATGTCAAAATTATTAAATTTCAATACCATATTTGGAATCACCATGAGAAATGCATTGATATAAGTACAAACATGCCTAGTATTGATTAAGTCAACCTTGAGATAGAAATTGGGAAAGGTTTCTGAATAACATGTTTTGTATAATAGTAGAAATAATAGCCGCGTGTAAAGTGTTAAGAGAGATATTATTCAGCAAGTTCAGACTGTTTAGAAGGTTTTATTGGAACACACTTAATCATTATCTTTATACCTTCATTATTTGAACATCTCTTTTGGATGATTCTGTTCTCAGATCTACCGCAGCTACCAATAGTTTACATTGTAATAGAAGGAGGTTTGGATACCATCAGGCAAGCCCATGCAGCTGTGTGGAATGATGCACCGGTAGTTGTTATAGATAATTCTGGACGAGCAGCAAATATCATCGCCAAAGCATCCAGATGGTAATTACCGACAGACATTTTACTCCAGCTTTGTCAAAAGTAATAATTCATGAAGAGACCCTACTCACTTCGAATGAATGTTGCTGTGACCCACCCGTGATTAGTTATCAGTTCAATTCGGTTTTAAGATCCAACAATGTACAGTGTGGTTCAATAAAACTTTGACAGTTTTTCAAAGCCATTATTTTTCAAAATTGTGGGATTTGGTTTAATTTAGCTATTATTTTGCAACCGTAAGGTTATTTGTAACGATATTTTCAGCATAGATGGTCAAGATCATTTAGTTGATGAATATTGAAAAAGATTTTTTTTTAATTTACAGAATTTCAACAACAAAAAAGGCTTCAAAAATCTGTCAATGTTTTATTGAACCACACTGTATACTATGCTTTGTCGATTTATAACTAGCTGTTACCGAGGCTTTCTCCCAGGGTTTTCTTTAAAATATTTATTTGATCACTAATTTACCTATCTAGCTTCATATCGACGTCATAGTGTGAAACCATGTAACCTATCGCTGGATATAGTCTTCATGGCTAATAAACTATATATAATTTGATGGCTGCTGCGACATATCTTATATTAGGTGACCCCGGAGATCACTTTTTGCCATTAACAACAAAGCAAATCGTTTTATCTAAATTAGTTTGTACGCTCTACTCACCTATTAGAGCGATCAAAGTTATCGCATGGAGTCGTGTAAAACTTGCACAAAAAACAATTTTCGGTCATTGCACCTCAGGAAAAACATGTGAAATTGTCATTTTGTGTTAAGATGGTTAGATAAGCATGTAGAGGAAGCAAACATTTTGTGCGTTGATTCCTGTCGAGAATTTGGAAGGGAAAAGTACGTAGTTTGGCGGTTTTTGTGATGGTTCAATCTGTTATTTGTCGTCTGAGCTGTGTTTGTTGTCAACGGCATGTGACATCATTACGAAGTCACCTATAAATCCTTTTTGGCACGACCCCACTCCTTTATTTTGCTTTTCCGCCTCCACTGGTCTTGCGCATTGATGCTAGCAGTCATGATGCTAGCAGTCATGATGCTAGTGGACCATGACCTTACGTTCTTGTTGAACGATATATCAACGACGTTATTTTAACCTATAGTTTGATTTTTGGTGGTTGTTTCCAAAGTGCACCTGACGACAAATCTGAGAATATTCTCATCAAGATATTGCTACAGAAGATAGCCCAAGAGGGTGACGATGTAAACGACATGTTTGAGCTGCTTCAAGATATCAAACAGAAACCACACTTAGTGACTGTGTACGATGAAACCTCTAAGTTAGACATCGATCAAGTAATTCTTCGAGCAGCAATGAAAGGTATTTCATCACAACTTATGAAATAGACCACTTCAAATTGAGATCGGAAAACATCCATCGGAAAAACAGGTCACGTGGACTAGGTGCATACGCTGCGTAATGAAGCGTTTGATCTCATTAATAACATTGGTTGTCCACTTATTTACTATTGTTAACATACAAGCGTACACCCATGAGAAGTCAAACTAGTAGCGAGGTTATCTTGTTGTTATCAACAATGGCGTCGATACCGGCAACTTCAGAATTTATCGAGCTGCAGGTAAAATGTGAAGGTATTACCCCGAATCTCTTTTATCTCACCATTTTTTGTTACTGAAACACCGCAAAATACAGATTTGTGCGCATGTTTTGTGCGCATGTTTTATGCATCTATCATGAACTTCTGGGTAATTTAACGGCCACATTTAGATGTAAGACTCTGTCACGACGTATAAGCCTGTAAAGTTAACATGATATTTGTTATTTCTTTCGCGAATTCAATTATTTCTTTAATTTTGTTTCTTTTGTCAAAAGTCAATCAAGACAACACAAAGAATGCGTTGTATTTAGCACAGATATGGAATCGCAGCGATATCATCAAATACAATGAAGCACTTGGATCTACCAATTATACAACAAATTCAAAGGTGAACGGTAAAATTATATTTCTAGATTATCTCCGAGGCCGTTAGGAAGCACTGCTATATTAGTACGTATGACTCATATGCAGGCTTCTCGTTAGGTAAAAATATTATGGGGTCCACTGGACCCCACAATCTACCAATTCTCAAAATTATGGGGTCCGAGAAGAAATTATGGGGTCCAAGTCAAAAATGTAATTTGCGAATTGTGACTTCGGAATCGGATACGGAGACGGGACTACAGCACTGAAATGTCCAAAAATTGTCTACTCTATCTCTTAAACTCGACGGTAACATCAGTAACTTCTCTTAAACAATTACTGATTCATCTACATTTTTACATTACAACGAACAATAAAAGCGATGAACTGGATATGTCGCAGAGACAAACTAATTATAATTATCATAATGTATTCAACCTTTGCCCTCGTACAACCAAATCCGCCCCTTTACCAGTATTATAATCGACGCAACATCGTGTTTAACAACCGATAGCGTCACTATTGGTCTGTTGAAGAGAAAAAAAATAGCGAGAAGAAAAAGAAATTACGCAATACGCACATGTTAGTCTCTTTTGAAAACTGCATTGATGATGTATGCATTCAACGACGACACGACGAAACCATTTGTAGATGAGGTGAAAACATGGACGATGGTCCAGAGTTGTACAAGGAAGACCGAGAATATTTAATATGTTATTACCAAGTATACTTTGATTCGGATTGTCACGAAAACTGATATTTGTAAGCTTACACGTGCAAAATTATCTTGACACACGATTAAAAATTATTGCGTCCACATGGACGCAATAAAGGGTCCAGGTAAAATGTACTGCGTTTTTAGCAAAAATATTGCGTCCCCAGACGCGGAAACGCAATGTAACGAGAACCCTGCAGTCATACGTATAAGTGAGTTGTACGTAAGTCTTATGCTGTTAACATAAAAGCTCATGAAGATCGCCTTTGCGATCCGGGTCGTTCCTATCCCGAGTTTTACGTCATATTAAATCCTCTGACAAGTCTGATACAGCGACCTGCTGCGACTTCCCGATACACCGATCAAGAGATCGCTTATCTGGAAACGACCGGTCGCGACCAGTTGACTTCATTTCAACTCGAACGATCGGTCGTTCATGACGTTATGAACACCGTACTTTTTCAACCAATGGGGGAGGTTATTTTAGGTCGAAATTACAGACACCAATCAGCAGCCATTATCCAGCTTGTCGTCTGGGTGGCCAAAACAAGACCTGAAAATACGTGCGACTACCGTCGATGTAGTAGCTGGATGCCGCCTTTGGCGACCTAAGGTCGCACCGAGCTACTTCGAGCTAGCGATTACTAGGTGCCGCGACCTGTTGCGACCAACGACCGGCTAGTATGAAGCGAGCATTATCCGATTGTCGCCAAAACCTTATCATTTGAACCGAGACAATGCGAAAATTTCTATATTCTTATGGAAACATTATCATCAATGCTTGTATATACGCATGGTGATGCAGAATATCACTCTTTTGTGACTATCGTACAAGTTATGCGTACAAGTCATTTATACGTATGAGCCATTCGTATTCGGTTTGCAGTGCGGCCTTATACTACTTGTTATTTCGCATATCTTCCAAACCAAATGTCATGCCTTAGGTGTATTTATATTTATCGTCTACAAGTTACAAGTAGTCTTGAACATGCGCCTTACTGTCGAATATCATTGATTGTTTTCTTGGTCGGATAGTCGTAAATTATGAAGTCAGCGCTATTTGTTGATATGTAAAGTATTATCAGTATTTTAATTAATTGTTGTAGGCCCATATTCTTATAGAGTGGGTGTGGTTTTGGATATCAACAGGCAATTTGATTGGTTTTCGGCTGATTTTCGGCCGATATTATGGGACCAATAATATTTATAGCTTTTAGGGCGGGCTTAATTCACACTTTCAGTGGGTATGATCATCGCGTTTAGATGTTCAAGCGTGCACTACAAGTTACCGGCGTATGCCCGGGCGTATGTCGTTGTAGTTGCCGTAGGTGCGGGTGCTAAAGAACACTATTATTCGAAGCAGGCAAGTTAAAGAGTAATAAAAGGCAAGTTGGTAAACAAATCACTGTATTTGCCGATTGAACAAAAATTGAACAAAAAGCGTATTTTTATGATAAAAGACAACAATGTGTATTTTATTATGTAATTACCTATTGTATTTATATTGTAAAGCGCTTGGAGATCTTACGTATGTGTATTATTATTATTATTATAACCAATAAACTAAATGCAAATGAGAATAAGAATATAGTTCGTAGCTGTTTTGCTATACGTTGGTCTCATAATGTATAGGCTGAACCACATTCGTGTATGGCCGCCAGCGTCTACCATACACGACTCCAAATATGGTACAGTCTATTATGAGACCAAGGTACATAGCGAAACAGTATTTTGTTCATAATATAATATAAAAGACACCATTTTTTAAGTTCATCATTATGTTAAATAATCAGGCACATCGTAAGGCAGAGAAGAACTACAAAGGCAATTTACACATCGCTTTGGTGAACAACCAAGTTGGCTTTGTGAAATTATTTCTGGAGAACAAGTGCGCAATACTGGATACCTATCTGACCAGACCAATATTGGAAAAGCTTTATAGAGAGGTACTTATTAAAACACTTTCCACGCGCGGCAAACGACATTCCATAATTTCACAAAATGTTTCAAAAATGTCAACATTATTGAATTTCATTACCATATTTGGAATCACCATGAGAAATGCATTGAAATATGTACAGAAATGCCTAGTATTGGTTCAGTAATCCTTGAGATAGGCCTTGAAAGTTCGGAAAGGTTTCTGAAAAATCTTGTTTTGTATAAGTAAAAAACCAATAGCCGTCTGAAAAGCTCTACAGAGAGGTAGTTGAAGACCTAAACCTTTTTCACTTAGAGTTCTACATACAGGAGAGCCTAAGAACCGTTACAAAGGATCTCCGTAGGTGCCACACCTTCTGAGCAATCGCCTGACCATTTACGCTACAAGGCCCGCTTAGCAGCGCTATAAATTGGTGCCCTAGAAACCGGCAGCAAATTTAAATATTCGCCTTCCATCAAAGCTGGTTGCTATATATGACATAATTCTCGTGTGCAACCAACCGGCTGAATTGCAACGCCCATTGAGTAGTTTGTACGCATGAGCGTGGATGTTATTTGCAACATAATGGAAACTCACCCATGCAGTTAGCAAGAAATACCGCTCGTACACGCCTCGAATTTAAATATACAACCAGGCAATCCTCTCGTAGTAATTGATAACAATAGGTTTACCAGACCGAATTAATAGCGCTCCTAAGCGGGCAATTTATGTCATGCCAAAGACAGGCCGAGCGATGATCTCGTGTGTGTGACGACCCCAATTCAAACGCAGGACACCTTCGTATTCTTCGACGAATAGGCCTATACCCCAGGGATACTTAATTTTGGAACAGGAAACTCCTATACTGCGCATAAACGTTAAACGGATAGGGCTGGTATCCCTATTTTAATAGATGTAGGATTAATATTCATTGACAAGTGCCCAAATGATTGTAACAACAATTCTTCATTGAAATATCGTGAAGAACTGATACTATTGTCTTTCACCAGTTTGAATGGCGGTATTTTAGAATATCTTTGAACATACGACGTACCATTTCTCGTAAATATGAACCTATTTACAATATTTTTGTATGTAACATCAATTTAACTGTGAGCTGATGAGGATTTCGTCGATTCATTGGATCACTATACCATAATAATGTGCTTATAATCTCATGTACAATTTTGTTGTTTAAATCAGTTCCAAATTGGCGAGAAATATTCGGTTTTGATCTCATAGTGCGCAAAAGTAATCCAAGCGTACGCGCGCGATTTATGGTCATACACACGCGGTTATGGTTTATGGTCATGCACACGCGGTTATGGTCATACACACGCGGTTCTGGCCGCACGCGCGTCACGCATATATGATATACAGTGCGCTTGTTGCCTACATTTCATGCGCCCCGCGTCCTTCATTCGCTGCTGTCAGAAGGTTTTACCAATTTGGAACTGATCAAACTATAGATGTAATTCTTTGTATCTTCTACAGGTACAAGTATCCACAAATTCACCCTTATTTCCCGTTATAGAAAGAAAAGCCAAAGAAGACCCGCCCAAGGTAAGGTCATTTAACCAACATTAAAATAATAAATAGTGAATGTGCCGAAATGGCCCCAAAATGAGTCACATTGAGTCAAAAATTGATAACATTTAGATGAATAAGATCAATATAGATTCGAAAGTGGGTTTGTTAAGATAGTTGAGTTTAAATAATCCCGATCCATTCGATAGCCGATATTATCATTTTATAGCAACGTCAATTTGTGCACATAAAAACGAGCCATTATTAGCATGTGGTACCTGATATGGATAAATGCAACGTCGTTTACGCCGGGGAGTTACATAAAGTGTTCGCCAAAAACCGATAACAACACCAAGAAAAACCATTCGCCTGCAAAATTTCGACAGAATTGAAAACAAAATATCGAGAGACCGAGTGTTAAGATATACAGTTGGAAGATCGTGAAGTCCGTACATATCTGTAAAATACAATGATATGCATCAATTCAGCCAGTCAATGGACGTCAATGTAGCTATTTCGGGTAAAACGGTTCCATGTGCCAAAAGGTTTTCCCCCCAATTTCACATTTAAATTCACAAGTTAACTAAAATTCTATATTCTAGCTCATCGACTTGGATGATGTTGATAAAGTTATTAAGAGCCTCACTTTGGAGACATTCCAGTTCATCACGGATAATCACAATGATGGTGAGTGCCGCCATTAACACTTTCCAAGCCGCAGGCAGACGACATTGCAAACTTTCCAAGCCACAGGCGTCTGCAGACGACATTGCAACATTTCACAAAATGTTTCCAAAAATATCCAAATTATTGAATTTAATTACAATATTTGGAATCACTATGAAAATACATTGAAATAAGTATAATCGTTCCTAGTATTGGTTCAGTAATCCGTGAGATAGACCTTGAAACTTGGGAAAGGTTTCTGAAAAATCTGTTTCGTATAATGGTAAACCAATAGCCGCGTGAAAAGTGGGTTTATCCTTCATGTAATCATGGTAATTCTGCACGGAATTAGCCAAGCACAAAATCTGTGTTAAACTGTGTTAAAGGATTGCTATTAAAGGATTACACAGCTTTATTCAGTATTAGAGGCTTAACATCAGTCTAACTCATGAATGAATTACACCATAGACGGTAAAAATCACCAAGGATACACCGAAAAGTGTTAAAAATCCCAACATAACATTTTGCGTCAGGGGTTACATCGAGTGAACGCGTATCACAACGCCCATGTGTCAAGCCAGGATATATAATTAGAAGGATTACAATCTAATCTAATGGCAGCAAAAATCAGTGGTTCGGAAGTCACATAAAAATGGTGGTCCCGTGCATCGGAAGTGCAATACCCGAGCACGTTAAAAGGTTACAGACTCTTTCGCAAAGAGTAGGGGATCATCCCGGTCTGTAACTGTTCACACATCTAACGGACCCCAATGGAAATAAGCTTCAACGAGGCTTTCTTGGGTTATCCAGGGTCGTAAGGCCCAAATAAATAATAAAAATAAAATAATAAGGATAGGAAAGCGCTCAGGTACGCCCGTAGTATCAATATCTTACTTAGCATTGCTCCATTCAAGTTCAATGGTGTCAAGTAGTTTGTCTTTGCATGAGATGCTACGCATGCATTACGTGAATCAAGAAGAATGTCGGCTGTGGCATTGAAAGTGCTGCGGCTGTCATCAATGAATATGCAATAATAGGTACGTTTACAATAAGGAGACATTGAATTGCGTTGATAATGAATGAGTTAGTCAAGCTAGCTTGACTAACGTAAGGTTAGTCCGGCTTTGCTCGACTTATGTAAGGTTAGTCCAGCTCAAACCATATAGTAGATCCCGCCTGACTCAAATTATTCTCGTTGCGTAGCAGTACTTGGTTTCTGCTGATTGTTCAATAGCACTCGTATTGACCATGTTGTTAGCGGGCCTGCTGGCTACAGTGTTAGTTGTAGTGGACCCGTTTAGCGTTCAAAATCCCCGCGCTACCGTCGTTTTTTACAGTTAGTTTTTTCCTACTCTGAGTCGTCATTCTAAACAAAATGTAAGATAGCGATTGCACAGCGTGTCCATTGTAAGGATTGTAATCTGGCATTACTTAGCCAGAAGTGAATTTTATTAGCATAGCAAAGCTAATTTACAGTTTTAATATATTTGTATCACTTCTTTCACAGGCTACGATATGTATCGCACCCCTGGGAAATACCGCTTTCAATACGTCTTACCACGGATCCGCCGCAGGAGTATGGTGACGTTTAGGGTACGAGCTAAGAGTGACGCTCATATTGCACTGTCTGAAAAGAACAGATGCGGAGATCGAATGTATCATATAGGTAAATTAGCTGTTATAAATATTACGACGTCCCTCCCTCTCTTACCAATATATTATAGAGCGAGAAATAGTTCTTAAAAAGACTTGATTACCGTTTTTAAAGTAAGTTTGGGGCATATGAAATACCCTCTATCCGCTTCCGCAGCTGTTTATTGTGTTTATTATATTTCCAGTTATGTGTGGGGAAATTCTGAAGAAAATTGGTATGTAAATTGGGAAAAGTGTGCTTTAGGTCCCAGATTCTGGACTGTACTAGTATTGTCCGATACTGGAACACCCAGTATCGTTACAAAGTCAGAATTCCAGTATCGGACGATACTGGAACGTATAAAACGTTCCAGTATCGGGTGATAACGGAACACAATTATGTACCAGTATCGTTCAATACTGCGACAAATCACTACTGGTAGCATGTGTACCAGTATCGCCCGATACAGGAACATAAAAACGTTCTAGTATCGCTCGATACTGGAACACAATTTGGTGTTCCAGTATCGATTGATACTGGAACGGTAAATTCGTGCCAATATCGAGCGATAATGTCAACTGTTATGCTCAAGATATCGAACGATACTGGTGAACCTAATTAAAGTACACCATTTTCCTATAAATGAAACCAATACGAATACAATTTGTGAGAAACCAGTGACATTCTTCTAGAATAGATTTAGATGCGTTTCTACTCTATGATTATATTCTACTGGATCCCATTCTATTCTATTCTATCAGATTACGCCATGTATGTATTATTGGCCTCGTGTAACTTCAAGTTCGGGAGGTGACACCGTCAGCGCGTATTTTAATGCTAGTGATCGCTCGTAAAATCGCGCGTGTTACTCCAATGCGATGGCGCCTTGAACCCATGTGGTCAAAGATGAATGTCTATGTCTATTCTGGCACAGACAAAATACTGCACTTACGACAAGAGTACGCGCTGAGGTGGCGACTAGATGACACGCTCACGTCACCTTCAAACATAGTATTGACACAGTATTGTTTATAAGAGTACATTGTGATTTATTGATTCGCAAGGACGGTATTAGCTATGAAGTTGATAAGTTATATGAAATTGTCCATCCCTAGGATGAGTTGGTAAAATAGCTGACTTCTTAATAAAACCTGGGTGTTGCATGTTAATGCAGTAAAACACGGTTAAATTATCAAGTGTCAGACTAGTCAGACTAGACTCATACCCATGAGAATCATTCAAAATGTGATTTATTTCCAACAAAAACTGACCATACAACTCATCATTATTTATCTAACAGTGTTAGGTCGTGAGCGTAACCAGAAATCCTCCATTAGTCTTGGGCGTGACCAGAAATGCAAAGCACCCTCGCCAGATCTTCTCAGTGGCGATCATTTCAGGCATTTTTTCATCGACTTTGATAGCCATGACATTAAAGTTGGATTAGTGGGAGAGGCGCCATTTATGGAATATTCTGGCGTCAACACGTTTGATATCAACTACATTGGCTTCTGTACTGCAAATAAGAGTAGCGGGGTTTGGGAATTCTCTACATTCGGTAAGAAAGCAAAGTAGGCCTATAGTTTTAGAAACGTTTCAGAAAATATTGATTAAGTGTAAATAAACATTTATGAATGACATTTCAACAACTCCCCCATACCTTAAGTACAGTAACAAAGCGTTGTCGATTTGAGATAAACCCACTGTTCATATGCAAATTACTAGGATGGCGAACCTTATTTGGAAACCATAATGCATTATGCATCGATTCAAAATTGTAAACAAACAAAAAATGTTCGCAAAATGTGAACCCGTTCTTTTCGCCCGTTTTTTCGGCGTATAAATGCATTTCGCCATGCAATCCTTAAAGTTAGCAAACAGCTTTATATACCAAAATGTAGCTATATCCCTGAGGAAAATATTTTTGGCGATGGCCATATGTCACGGCTCACTCCTAAAGCCACAATGTTAGACCGAACGATCGCTACCCAGCACAAGAGAATCGCCATTTTGCATCATCGCGTGGTAAAATGACATCCCTTTGATCCAATGGACCGTACCACTATTTAAATGGAGGGGTGTGTTTTGATTTGATACAAATATTCTATAAACATGTATCAAAATGTGTTATGTAAATTAAACGCATTCTTGATTTATTTTTTCTCAGAATGTTAAAGGTGGTGTGTGAATAAAATGCTATTTACAAAATATTTTAAATTTCACAATTACTTGCGAAATAATTTGTCTTCTCTCAGAAGTTCCCTCGCCCAGGGAACGGACGATGTCCAAATAAGGGCCTAATTATAATAAAACTTAAACATTTTTTCCCGTTTTTTTAAAGAGCAGCTATTTTTTAATGTCAAATTAAGCCTATTAAAAAAGGTTTTTTTACTTGTTTTCATCAATTATCCAAAACGCTATTCACATATGAATTATGTAAATATGTTTAGTCGTTGAACGGGGTTCAACAAGGTCTTCGTCGTTGTTAATCTTGAATCTACAACGGTAAGACGGGTTTATTTTGCGCTTTACCGTTGTCGATTCAAGATAAACAACTCCGAAACCTTATTGAACCCCTAAATAATCTTTGATGTAATTAAATTAAGCATACGTAATACCAATCCACCATGGAAGGTTCTGTAAGCGATACTTTAACTTACGCTAGAATACAACATAGAGGTGGACGTCTTTTGTCAACGTGGATGTTAAATTGACATTTGACCTTGATTTAGGGTCAAATGTCACATTTGTTTCAATCGGACGTCAAAATCTAAATTTAACATGGGCTATTGACCAATTTTGGCAATTTTTCACGAAATTGGACAAAAATGGCATGTAATCATCATCATTACAAAATTATTATGGGCCTGTGGATGATGAGAATACATAAAGTTTGGCTGGTAAACAAACCTACTTTTAAGGCAATTGTACACTTTACCGGCAGTGCGGTTTCCATCGTAACCGCCATTTATGTCTAAGATTTACTCCCAATTTACCTATTTTTGATGTATTGTTAGTTCATTAAAGTCTGTCGCCATTGCAACAACACGCCATTCATGTTCGAAATTTATTGTAATGTAAAGTGCATTTATATAACAACGTTTTTAACATGGTTTGAGTTACATTCTTTTATTAAAGGGACAATATGATTTACTTTTTATGGTGAATAGCCTATTTTGGGGATTTTACCATGTTAAAGTTAGTATTTGACGTCCCATTAAACCACATGTGTAATTTTTTACCCTATATCGAGGTCAAAGTCAATTTAACATCCACGTTGGCAAGGATGTCCACCTAGGTTGTATTCTACAAACGTCAAGGGAAAATTTTGATATATAACTCCATGTGACAACAAACCGGGAACGAAAAGCCATGTGTGCTCCCCCAGCTAGGCAGTCTAGGCTTGATTCCCGACTCCGCTCGGCACTTTTGTTTTTCGATCATTCGGTTTTTGGGGGCGAAGCTACCCTTATAGCATGTTATTGCAAAAACTTACACATTTTGGTCTTTCTAGACATAAGTGGGGGCCGCCATGTTTGTAGTCTTTGTAAATTACATGTACCTATGCAGTTTATTTCAACAGTCCTGCAGTCTGTGATGGAGTCAAAGCTATATTTGTTTAGCCTTGATGATTCAATCAGAGAGATGTTATTAGACTCCCAACAGAGAGACATAATAGCTTATCTTGTTTGCCCAAGGAGGAATCTCCCAATTGCTGTGGGGTTGTCTAATAAATCAGAAAATCTTTGAATAAATGGTGAGTTGTGGCTGTCATAAAGGGGTCAAAAAAAGTAAGTCCCCCCCCCCTAAAATTAGAATACTTTTGTTTACATAACTTCACACACAATTAGAGGTTTTGGAAAATTGAAACGATTATGAAAAGAAAAAACGCTTGGCTACCAATAGAAAGTTTTACATTTTCGATATCATGTTTACTTTTCCCAAAACAGTCACATTTCCCCAAAATGATGTTTTCAGAAAAAGTGGCACTTGGTCCATAACAGTAAATTTAAAAACTCTCTCTCGTGATTTTTTTTGTACGAAAATTAGACCAAGTTTGTTTGCATAACTCTGCACAGGATTAATCGTTTAGAGAAATTTAAAAACTTGTGCAAAGAAAAAGTGCTGGGCTTTTCACAGAACTTTTCTCTTAATCTCCTAATAGTTTCAATTTTAAATAATAAGACGACAATATTTTGCAGGTTACGAACAGTACGAAACTTCTTCTGACGAGGAAAAATATCAATACGTGTTACCACGGATACCTACCCAAAGGAAGATCATAACATTCCGTATAAAGATGAGCAGTGAGGCATACATTGCCTTGTCACCAAAAAATAAAGACGACATCAAAAGGCCTATGTATGAAATCGGTAAGTCCTTGAAGGCCTAGTGATTGTACTTTAGGTCCCAGATTCTGGACTGTACTATAATAGTTTGATCAGTTCCAAATTGGCGAGAAATATTCGGTTTTTATCTCTTCACGCTCAAAAGTAATCCAGGCGTACGCGCGTAATTATGGCCGCACGCACGCGGTTTTGGCCGCACGCACGCGTAACGCATATGTTGCACAGTGCGATTGTTGCCTTCAGCGCGCCTGCGTCATTCTGTATTTATTCGCTGCTCTATGAAGGCTTCGCCAATTTGGAACTGATCAAACTATATTATCGTCCGATACTGGAACACCCACTATCGTTTAATACTGGTACAATATCAGTGTTCCAGTATCGGCCGATACTGGCACATATAAAATGTTCCAGTATCGGGCAAAATGTTCCAGTATCGGGCGATACTGGAACATAATTAAGTAGGCCTACCATTATTGCTTAATCTCATTGGTAGGTATCATGTGTACCAGTATCGCCCGATACTGGAACATAACGCCGATACTGGCAACTTTTATGTCCCAGTATTGTACGATACTGGTATACCAGTATCTGGGACCTAAATTACACTTTTTCTATTTTTGTATTAAATGTATTTATTTTTGTATCATGTTAAGGGAAAAGCTACAGTGGTTAGATTTACTTCCTATACGTAGCTTTAGGTTCTAAAATGGGTCAGCGGTCCTGTATTCTTTTTAGTGACACATGTCATTCCATTACATAATTTGCAGTGTTGGGCGGTATTGACAATCCAATGTCAGCTATAAGACTAAAGAAACAAGGCGACAATGTAGTAGAGGAGGCGACGCCAGGCTTGCTCAGCGACGAGGAATACCGACATTTCTATATCTCATTCGATCAAGATATCCGAATTGGATTGGTTGGGCAGGCACCGTTCATGCAGTACAAACACAGTGATCCATACGACATTAACTTTATCGGATTCCAGACTAGAGTTGGAAGTGCAGGTGTCTGGGAGTTTTGTACATTTGGTGAGATAAATAAATACTCCCATCGACCTACCGACAGACATACACCCAGACTGACAGACATACAGACAGACAGCACGACACCCCGACCGACAGACATAAACAGACTTAGAGACAGACATCCAGACTGCCAGACAGACACCATGACAGACAGACAGATACCAAGACACCACAGACAGACACTCCGATGACAGACAGACACCATCCCTTACATCCTGATACCCAAACAGACGGCTAGACAGACTGACAGACAGATAACACGACTGACACATAAATCATTCAATAAATTTGTATGAATAAATAATCAGTAAATTAGCAAACCAAATTTACATATTATATCAAATGAAATCTCCCAGAATTCCTTGAAGCTGACCTTCTACCGGATCCGGAAAGACAGTTATTCCTGTTCGCGATCTTGAATATGTTTGACGAGATGGCTCGATATTTCTGGGAGGAAGGTGAAGATCATATTGCATCTGCGCTCACGGCCACTAAGATCTACAAGAGCATGGCGAAAGAGCAGCACACGGAGCTTAGACATCATTTGCTTGCAACTGCCAAGTAAGTCTGCTTGAAATCAAATTTAAACAACTAGCAATGTATTGTTTATGTGTAGAGTTTGAAATTTCTCGGGAAAGTTCTATTTGGCATGTTTTTATACTACCCTACTTGACTTTATTAAATATTCTTTGATGAACAACATAGCCAATATCGTTGACCAACATTCAAGTTAGCAGTAGTGCAAAGTTAAGGTTATGCATATGGAAATATGAGGTTTGTGCATATACAGGGTGTCTAAAAAAAACCCGTGCACGTATTTACCCAACTTATTGACTATGGACTTCTAGAATTTGGTGTAACAATTGTATACATATTGATAGACCAAACACTTAGCTTTTATATGCCGTTTATTTCATCTAATTTGGTTTTGTCAATCCTGAGATATGATCAATTAACTAAAGCTACCTAAAATCGAAGTTGTGCCACTTTTACGGAAAGAATGCTTAAGATAAGCATTAAAACCCTCGTCCTCTTAAGCATGTTAAGGGAGGGTGGTCGCCGATTGCGCTAGAACGCAAAAAACAGAGACCTAGGGCGTCTAGGTGATCGCTTTTACAATCCCTGCGCTCATTTTGACGAAAACAAATTGAGGCTGCCACCTTACCCGGGGGTAGGGTAAGCCGTCAAAGTCCGATTGTAGGGGGGTGGTTGCCACCTTACAATTTTTTTTTAAATCGCCATTTTGAAAAATATTTTTATTGTATGTTCCTGAAATATTTTAGCATAGGCCTATGTTAGAAACACCATTTCCATCACTTATAAGCAAAAAATCGGGTGAAATTCTGATATTTAGAACTTTTTTGGCAAAGATTTCTATGATATTTCACTGTCCAACGAATACGGCGGGATTTTGAGGTCGGCCATGTTTGGTGACGTCATTGTGACGTCATGCGTGGGATGTTTGTACTTGTTTTAGTATGTATGGATAGAGGGAACCTTTAGCTATAACATGGTACCCAAATAAGCATACTCGGCATTTCGGATTGGATTTTCTTTAGGGGGTGGTAACCCCCGGTAGTAACAACCCTCTCTCCGGAGTAACCCTTTCTATTCATTGCAAACTGTAAAGTGGCACAACGTCAACTTTAGGTAGCTTTAGTTAATTGGTCATATCTCAAGATTGACAAATCCAAATCAGATGAAATAAACGGAATATGAAAGCTAATCGTTATAGCTACTATGTATACAATTGTTACACCAAATTCTATAAGTTCACGGTCAATAAGCTGGGTAAACACGTGCACGGTTTTTTTTGAGACACCCTGTATGTACGAGCACCAGTCATGAAAGCATACCGAGAAAAAGTTTTTGAAATGTTGGAAAAGTTACCAAATTTGAAAATATTTCTACACATTTTAAACAATCTAAAAATCAAAATATTGAATGAGGAGATGAGGGGTGATGTAAGTCCCTCAGTAGTCCTTTGTTTTGGCAGGTTGGTGTACATTTGGGGCTACAACATCACTTTAAAATTAGTTGTTCATTCAGCCACAGATATAATAACCTCTCGGTTTGTTAAGCTAGCGATGGATAGGGGCTAGCGATCAGGAAGGGATGCATTATTTGTGTTAGAACGAGTCTTTTAAATGGATGATATCCCGCCCCGAATGACAGTGGCTCCGATCCAACTCGACTAGGCTCTCCCTGGTCAGGGAAATTCGGGGTGGCCCCGCAGGACACTAGTGTCAGAAGCCTTTAACCTGTTTACACCATTTTTACATAGCGAATATGAACAACTGGCATGTGATATTCTCACCGAAATTGAGAGCCAGACCGATGAGAATGACACGGCCGATATTCTGATCCGTGTTATACCTGACTGGGGGAATACAACGTGTCTGAAACTCGCCGAAAAGGCGAAAAGCCTGGAGTTCATCTCTCATTTTGCTGTTCAGGGTGTTTTAGATGACATATGGGCCAATGGACTTCCGGTTCAGAAGCACGTCGAGCAGGTACTGGAAAATTCAATTATCATTGTGTAACTGTAACATGTTATGTGTATTGTCGTATATTACTATAATACCGTTAAACTTCATCTATAAGCCCCCATTGACTAATAGTTAATAAGCTGAAAATAGATAAAAAGGTATGAGCGCCCTCTTTTGATTATAATTGAATGGCTATTATTAAATCAATTTATTTCCAATAAGATAGAGGGCCGTCCATTTATACCGACCCATCAATCATACATGTAGTTATAAAACAGTATCTGACATAGCAGTCCCGTTTAGATCAATTGGTAAAGCCGACGTTTGGGCTAGGGCAATTGTGATCGCAGGTTCCAGATGACAATACCTGGTTCGAATCTCACTTGATGACTTCTTCTTTTGGAAAGTTTATAAATATTTACGGTGTATATCAAATTCTTAACTTTGTTTTTACCATGAATAAATAGTGAATCTATCTTTGTCTTTAATGTGGGTTTTCCCTCTTTTTTTTCTCTCTTTCTACTATTTTTTATTTTTATTTTAATGTTATCGCAATCGTTTATAAATAGTACAAACATTTAAATCAACCTCAACGACTTAGTATTTTTGTGAAGACATGCATGGATGGAGTACAATGAGACAATACGTTGATTACAATTCACTGCTTTTCAGTTCTGCTACTTAATGCACTTATAAAACTCGCCCATTGCTTGTGTGGTGGATTTCGATCACGACAGGAGCATGCGCAGATGCGATTTTTGTGTAAGTGGTCTGTGATTTTGTCAATATTATATTTTTACTGCGATTTGTTTGTCAATCTGCATTAAATGCAAAAAGTAACAACGCCCCCGGCTGGACTCGAACCACCAACCTTTCGGTTAACAGCCGAACGCGCTAACCAATTGCGCCACGGAGGTGATTAGTTACTAGGCTGTTTTGGTTTGTCATGTTCACCCGTACACTTCCCCGTACACTTTCTTGCAAAGTCGGGCATCGTTTTTTCTCAAATGTTGCTTGCGACCGACCGAACCGTTTTCTATTCGATTTTAATTTCAGGCAGACGCATTCGAAGGACCCATTTTGATGAGTACGTCAAAAAGAATGTAAGTGAACATTTTGACAAAGAAGATTTGTAATAATGATTATCAATTGCACTTTGTCCCGTTGGGTGTGTATTGCCATGAAAACGAATGCAAATCCATTCCTCGTGAATTGCTATATAAGCCAGATTTTGTACTGACAAAACTGTGTATGTATATGTATCATTTCCTCATCTAACCCTTAATAGGTGATGTTGCCACTTCCTAAGGGTTAATAGATGATTTTGCCACTCCCTAATGGTTAATATATGATGTTGCCACTCCCATAGGGTTAATATATGATGTTGCCACTCCCTAAGGGTTAAAAGATGATGTTGCCACTCCCTAAGACGGAATATATGATGTTGCCACTCACTATGGGCTAATAGATGATGTTGCCACTCCCTACGGGTTAATAGATGATGTCGTCATTCCCCAAGGGTTAATAGAGGATGTTGCCACTCACTATGGGTTAATGGATTCCATAAGGGTTAATAGGAGATTTTGCCACTCCCTAAAGTGTCAATGACTACAAATTGTATAGGATCTTTTTAGATGCAAGAATATAGCACGGAACTTTCATTATTCTAACCTTTAGTCTATTAATATCTATATTGATGAAATTGCAGAAGAGCTAGTGATGTTATGTCCAGTATAAAGGAATCCTTCGAGGCACCGAAAACAATATTCTGGACCAATTTGGTAAGCAGTTATTCAAATGTGGCACTGAAAAAGTACAAACACATGGCTTTGGTTCAGTAATTCTTGAGATAGACTTTAAAAGTTATACGAAAGGTCTCTGAAAATTGTGTTTTGTAAAACTAATAGCCGCGTGAAAAGTGTTTATAAAATACTATGTAATATGAAGTTAAACTTTCGATCTCAACACAAGAAATAATTACCTGGAATTTTCAGGTGTTGCTACACCTTTCATCAGCGGACTAATGACTCGACTTGACCTTTTGCAGGTGTGACGTCAGAATCGGGTCATAGACTCTTGGTAATTTGTACCTGCCCCCGTCTTTGTTGAGTGATGGTTGGTTGGCTCTGATGTAAATAGCCTCCTTAATAGCCTCTATTAGTCCGCTGATGAAAGGTGTAGCAACACCTGAAAATTCCGGGTAATTATTTCTTGTGTTGAGATCGAAAGTTTAACTTCATATTATTTATCACCAACACAGATGAACTTTCATTCTAAAATACTATGTAGTGTAGATTGTATCGGATCATACATGTCATAATAGTGGCTAGAAATGGCAAACTTGTGAAGATGGCGGTTACTTTCCTTAATACAATCCGGAGATCAAAGTGTTGGTTTTACATATTATCCGTTGGCTTTACTGTATGTTATGCATAATGTTCATTGGAAATACCGATTCCTTTTCTTTATAAAGCTTACCTGAGTATAATCGGAAATTTAATAATTTTTAGATAATTTGTTTTTATCACAGATATTTTATGTGCTATACTTGGCCCTGTTCTCTTACGTCATGGTATCCGACCAGCTCTCAGAGCCAAGTCCCACAGTGTTTGAATGGGTTCTGTTTGGCTGGACATTCACGTTTATCACCGAAGAAATTCGTCAGGTAGGAACGGCAAAATGACTCATTTTGTGTAATCTGTATCATAGGCGTGCGCAGGATTTTTTTACCCGGGGGCTTAAAAATAAATTTCATTGGTTCGCACCGCTATCCGCGGTAACGAGTCTGAGGGGGATGTGCCCCCTTGGATTGGATTTTTGGCTTGGATTGGATTTTTTGTTGTTGGAATATTGGCTATTGTCAAAAGAAAGGTTTAACCGGGAGTTTAACAAACCGTTCCTGAAGCCATGTTGTTAAGTTTCACTTATAATATGAAACTAATTTGCGCGTAGCGCGCCAAAAATGTCTATTTTAACACTAAAAAGGTCCAGAAAACGTTTCTGAAGCCATCTTGTTCCAATTGAATAACAAAGTATTATGAAAATAATTGGCGCGGAACGCGCAAAAATTTGCTATATGTAAAAATAAAGGTTTAGAAAAACGTTCTTGAAGCTATCTCGTTAAGCATGAATAATAAATAATCAGTGAAACTAATACGCGCGTAGCGCGCAAAAAATGTCTATTTTAACACTAACAAGTTTCAGAAAACGTTTATGAAGCCATCTTGTTGAAATTGAATAACACAAAATAAAAAATAATTCCCGCGGAGCGAAAAAGTTGGCTATTGTAAAAATACAGGTTTAGAAAAACTTTTCTGAATCTATCTTGTTAAGCTTGAATAATAAATAATCAGTGAAACTAATACGCGCGTAGCGCGCAAAAAAATGTCTATTTTAACAATAAAAAGGACCAGAAAACGTTTCTGAAGCCATCTTGTTCAAATTAAATAACAAAATATTTTTAAAAAAATGGTTAAAAAAACCGTTCCTGAAACTATCTTGTTAAGCTTGAATAATAAAACATTCCAACTAATTCGCGCGTAGCGCGCAAAAATGGGTTATTTTTACACTGAAATGGTCCTGAAAACGTTCCTGAAGCAATCTTGTTAAGCTTGAATAATAAAACATCAAAAACTGGTTATTTTAACACTAAAATGGTCCTGATAAACGTTCATAAAGCCATTTTGTTTAGCTTGAATATTAAAAAAAAATGAAACCAATTGGCTCGAAACGAGCAATAATGTCTATCTTACTAACTAAAATGGTCCAGAAAACGTTCTTGAAACATGTTGCAACGTTGTTATAAAGCTGGAATAAAAATTGAAAGCAATTCGCGCGAAGCGCGCAAAAAAAAAGAAGCAATTTTAACACTAAAAAGCTCCAGAAAAACGTTCCTGAGCGTACAAACTGTCACTTTTTTAAAACTAAAAAAGTCCAGATAAACGCTCCTTAAGTCATCTTTTAATAACTTGAATAAAGAAACATTGAATCTAACTCGCGCGAAGCGCGCCAAAATTTCTAGTTTTTTCCCCTAAAATGGTCCAGAAAACGTTACTGAAACCATGAACAGCAATGGCGTAGGTTATTCATATGGGGGGGGGGGGCGAGAAATGAAAATGAACCGACAAGACTTTTGTGAGCCAAGAAATGCGCGTGAAGCGCGCGAAATTTTTCGACTTTACACCTATTTTTGGCACGATCGAGGTACATTTTGACTCTTAAACAAGCTTGAAGCAAAGAATGTTGCACTTTGGGGACACGTTATGCGAGCGTAGCGCGCGAATTTTTTTCTTCTGTGTACTTTTGACCATCATAATTCCATGAATCCTGTGGTCAAATGAACCGACGTCAATATTGGGGGGGGGGGGCGATCGTCCCCCCTCACCCCCCCCCCCCCCCCCCCCTGGCGACGCCACTGTTGAATAGTTAAATATTGAAACTAATTCGCGCAAAAAAATGGCTTTTTTTGGGGGGGGGGGGCAGGGCATGGTCCCCACCGTGACAATGATGGGGGGAATCATACAAATTGAACACTCCCCGCTTGCACTGTCTATGCTCGTTACCCTTCCTCCTTATCTTCATTTTTATTTTTTACTCTTTTGCAAATGTGGGGGGGGGGGGGGCTGTCTCCCTGGTTACGCCACTGGTGATTCAGAGGGCCGAGTTGTTGGGTTTTAACTTGCCTGGATGACCTAAAACTCTCCTTGCTATCAATATTTACTTTCGTTATAAAACACTCACATGGTGGTTCAGAGACGTAGAGAAAGAGTGAGAGAGACTAATAAAAGCTCCCGGCCTCTCCTTTTCCCTCCCCTCCTCCTCCCGGGCACTCAACTTTTTTTGGGGTAGGGGTGTGCCACAGGGTCTCAATTAGGGGGGCTACAGAACTGAACTGAGTGGATTTTATGACAAAAAATAGGGTCTTAGGAACTGATTTTTTTCTTCAAAAAAGTAGGTCTTGAGAACTGGCCTATGGTTAATTTTGATTAGCAAGAACGAAAATGTGCGATTTGTTTGGGATTAAGAACGCAAAATGTTCGAAGAATTGGGGTTTGGAACGCAAAATTTCGCGATTTTTGAATTTTCAATCAAATTGGAGTCTTAAGAACTGATGCAGGCTCAAAAGGGGGTGTCATAAGAACTAGCAGCATAGGGTGAAAAAGGGGGTCTTCAGCGCGGCACATACCTTATTATATCTATACCCTTTTTACAATGTCAGTGCCCCCGGCTCCTCCTCCCCCTCCCTTCTTCCTCTCCCCTCCTCCTCTCCTCTCCTCCCCTCCCCTCCCCTCCCCTCCCCTCCCCTCCCCTCCCCTCCCCTCCTCCTTTCCTCCCCTCCCCTCCTCCTCCTCTCCCCTCCCTTTTCCCCCTCTTTTTTTTTACCCTTTGGGGACCCGGGGGGCTTGAGCCCCAAAAGCCCCCCCCCCCCCCTGGGCACGCGCCTGGTGTAACCAACTCTAACCGTTAATCTCAATAGGTGTTGATTTAGTGAGCTTTATTCCTCCGAAGTATAAAATTACATTTTTGCAGTAATACATATTTTACTTCTAGGGTGGCATTACAAGCAGATGTTACTCCAATGTTTGGTATCAAAATGATTTCCCACATCTCCTCTTTCTAAATATGTATTCATATTTTCAATACGACTTATATTTTGTGAAATACAAAGTTTCAAAGTCGTGCGTAGACTTTTGGGACACCCTGTATATACTAAAGCAAAACTAAATATTTATATTTATATTTATATTTATATTTATATTTATATTTATATTTATATTTATATTTATATTTATATTTATATTTATATTTATATTTATATATACCTCTGAATTGTTATAAGCTCTGCCGTTACGGTTGTCAATAAATATTTATTTATATATTATATAAATGTATTCATTTTAATTCTTTTAAAAATTTATATCACTTTTCTTCCATTTTTCATCCAGTGACTGCACCCCCCCCCCCCCCCACCCCCCTCCCACCCCACCGTGGTCAGTTCAGCCAAGCTGCACCCAATTTCGAAACTATGGACAATTTGACGTTGGTGGTTTTTAATGGGTATAATTATGTACCCCAGGATTTTTCTTACAGCCGCTTGCCTTATTCTTGCCCTCATGCCTTTTGAAGTTTATCATAGTTTTGAGAAGAACAATTCAACGGCCCAATAGAGTGAAATTCTTCACAATTACCTTTGTGTATATATATATATATAGGAATTATAAGAGTTTTAAAAGAATAACTAAGAACCACTTAGTATTGTCATGGCAGTATAAAACAGATGGTATTAATAAAGTTTTAAATTCAACCCTGCTTTTACACATACTGTCTATATAATATGATCATTGGTGCTATATGATCAAGGAGTTATGATGTACCCATATGAAAGTTCATGCTGTTTACTGGGATGTATTACATAACACCTCTCTGATTACACAATGCGTGTTTACACTGCTGCTACTACATGTGAATTTTACTACGCATAATACAAGAAGCGTACTCAAAGCATACTGGTGTGGAAATGTGTGCTGTGCACTGGGATGCACCTTTATAGCGTTTGAATTGACTTACCAATTTTAAATCTGATTGAGCCAGGGCCATTTCGTTTCTTAAAATATATTCTAAAATCTCAACAACGTTGTTTTACCGTATTTTACGCATGTTTTCCTACTAAATTTTTATTGTGAATATATCTAAAATATTGAAATAATATTAATGGATGGATAACATGGATTGATTATAATGTGAAATTTTCTGATGCGTGAACAAATTACTGTTAAACAACTTTTCACAGCTACTTTAATTTAGTGAATTAGCACTTAGTCAACTTTTTGCGGCATTTTAATTTCACTAGCCTGTGGTTAACTTTATTTAATAATAATAACACATATAGAGCGCTTTACTTTAGTGAGATCTAAACGCAAAGCGCTGTACAACATATGAATAAAAGATTAAAGCAAAAATACAACAATGATCTTAAAACTACAAAAATATACATACAACGTCAAATGAATATTTTAAAACAAAACACATGAGATATGAAATACAGTGTATTGCATTTGGTATTTGTTGAAGTGGCTCTTTTTACTTCATTCTTTTCTTCCATCTTTTATAACTTTCATTTTATTCAGCCAGCATGCTTATATATAATATGCTTTTTAAACCTGGCCCGAGCGTTTTGCTTGTGAGCCGGTCTCTGTCAACAACAAAAATGGAAACAAAGAAAAATTGGTTTGTTGAAATGTTTGTTGGTTTTTTAGTAGTTTTTTTTGTTGTTGAAATTTTGGAAAGCTTCAAAAACGGTTACAAATTCATGCATTCCTCCCCCCCCCAAAAAAAAAAACCCACACCCTGACTTGCTGACTGGCAACTGCAGACACTCACCTCAGCGATCAGAGTAAGTTACTTTCATGATTTGCCTGAAGAACATTGTTTGTTCTGTCACCTAAATGTGTCGTTGCAAGTTTGAAGCTACTGTAAATCATAAAATGTTCGTGTGCATCAACTTTTCGTGAGTGCAGCTGATTCGCGAAATGTTCATATTTTGCTTTTTATCGGCCTGTACCAAGTATAAAGTGGGCATTCACGACATTTTTATCATGTTTATGCCACGAAAAAGGCAGAAGTCAGTCATGTCAGTGATTCGTGAAACTTTATTGCCGTAAACATTTCATGCTACAGTATTTCTACCATCTGTGATTTTTGGTGGACAAGTTAACTTGGACACCTTAGTTTTCAAAAGTGGTTGTAATAAAATCCGAAAATACCGCCAAATTCAGTTATTCAGTGCGAAATTAGTACTTTAATGATATTTTATATTATATGTGTCTATTACCGTAAATAAAATGGTGCTTTAATTGACAATGTAGCCTTTAAATAAATAAATAATAAATAATAAATATCACATTTTAATTTTCGATTTAGTTTATTGAGTGGATAAACCAGAAGAGTCTCAATGATGTATATCCGTTGTAACTTCCAAAAAGTAATGAGAACGTGTGGTGTAGCGGTTGCGTCCTGCGCTTGCCACGCGGAAGACCTGAGGTCAATTCTGCTGAGAGCCACATCTTTTTTGTATAATACATTGGTACTTTTTGATGTTCTATTATATTAATTACTTACAATATATCATTAGTTTATTTATTAACGAGACTCTTTGACTCTTTTTTTTTTAATCTATTAATATTTGTTTATTTTTTTGTTTAATGAATATAAATTATCACGATTTTCTTTTTTGATTCGGCTGTTGTGTTGTGATGTTCGTAATTTATTTTTACAAAACGATTGACTATTTAGTATTTTAGTATTATAATAATTATCCTGGCGCCCCGGAAATCCAATTTATTTTGTTGCATTTTTGAATTTGTCATAAATTACGTTTTTCTCGTAATTAATAAACATTGGAATTTAAATTAAATTATAAATTATGATATTTTTTCTTTCAATTTTTTTTCTCCATAAACTTCACCACATATCGCTCACATAACGTCTCGGTGATTTCCTTCCAGAAACAACACACTAGTGATCCTCTTGCCGACTTCCACAAAATTCAACAGATCCATTCCAAGTCTTCTCATCCTTTTGACACTAAAAACACTTGTCCACCCAGTTTTTTAGAAGACCTTGTTTTGAATGATTCTTTTGCTGTCAATATTGCTGGGACATAATGACAAACCTATTGATACAGGGTGTCCCAAAATGATTAGTACCGCCAACGATGCCCAAATTCTATTACTTTTTTAACCGTAAATATAAATGATATCATATTTGTTGTATTTTAATCAACTTTAAATATATTGTTACCTTTCATTGCAATTTTAGATCATGAAAATCGGACTTAAAAATAGAAGATACATCCTATTGTGTAGGGATGGTGATTTTGCCATTTCGAAAAATTGCTAAAAAAACCTGAGTGTGTTAAAACTGTTTGGGAGGGAGTACTGTTTGAAATAAACAAAGATATCCCCTGTCTATTATTCTAGCCTTTTGTTCTTTCTGTCTACCTCTCATTAGTTATGGGTTTTCATAAAACTCTTCATTCTGTATCTTTATTAATTTTAAGAGTAAACAGTGTTCGATATGCTTGAGTGATTTCATGACTTGTTTCAGATCGTGATGCTTTGTTTCTATTTTACAAGTGTTTAGATAATGAAATGGTATTTGGTGACTCTGTGAGTTGAAAAAGTAATGGAATATCTAAATGCTTACCGAGTTTGTCCATTTTGTTTTTCGGGATATTTTCTCAATATTTAGATTCTCATGATTTCAAAATGATAGGCCCTAGTTATGTCAAAAACCTGAATTTTTCTCCCAGATATGTAAAAAAACGAATAATCTAACCCGCTGCTCACCTAAGACCACTTCTTACCTATATCCTTCAAATAATCCTCAAAACTCGTAGCCAAATAGAAACAAAGCATGTAATCACGTGACGGGCATTTATTACTCATCATATTAAATTCAAGCAAAAAGAATAATTACCTGTTACTGTAAGCCTATGCAGGGCCCTTGAAAGTATATTAAAATATTATTATTATTATATTAAAAAATAATCAAATAAAACCAAAAGTTTCACAGATTGTCATTGATCACATCATGTTAAATACAAAAGGTCACTTTTACAAGGATTTCAATATTTTATATTTATAAAAAAAACAATTAAAAAAACCCACCGCATTAGGTTTTGAAAAACTCAAGAGCTTTGAGACAAAATACTTTTTTTCTAATACAGCCTTATAATTTTGCCAACATGTCTGTTCGGCGAGCTATAGTTTTACCAACATGTCTGTACCCCCCCCCCCCCTAGACTTTATCCTTCTGTCTCCTAACATGGCGCACGGACGCGATGCTGTGCTGTGTTGCAAAGATAATAAGGCCGATGGTGCAGGGGGCGACGGATACAGTCTAACCCCCCCCCCCCCCACACTAAATTTGCCAAGTCTCTCATAGAACACATACGTATTAAATAGATTTAGGTCCGCGACGCCACTGGTTTTATTAAGTGGCTTATTAAGTTTTATAGTGAGTCTTTCACATAGTTGGTGGGAGGCGGAGTCTCACCATGATCACTTTGTACCCAGTTCAGTGTTAGCTATCCTTTATTTTATTTTCCGGCCTATTGACATTAAATTATTTCTCCAGTAGGCTTAAACGTAAGTGTGTATTTCTACATGCGTATTTTGCTCTAACAGTATACCTTGTTTATTAATAATAGGCCTATGGGGGATAGGCCGCCTATCCCCCACGGTATAATAATATGATATCACGGTTTTAGCCGGCCTATTCCCTACTGGCCTATCATGTTATATAGCGCGCCCTGTCCGTGGCCCGCGTTGTGGATGGTTCCGCGATGGGATTGAGGCACTGTCGTATATACACGCATTTTCCCTGTCACTATTAACACATGTTATCCTGGATGCAGGCCTACAGTTAAGCTGCTCGCCAGGAAAACGTAGAGCACCACAATGAATGCAGGCTATGTTCATACGACCAACATATACAGGATTTACAGCTTGATCATTGTGAATGCGGGCCGCAAATGAGGTTTGAGGTTGAGATTGCAGACCTGGAACTGTTTGACGTAGGTTATGTTTGCGATGTGCTCCTGTTTTCGTTTGGTATGCGTGTTGATGAGGGGGTGTGCCTTTTTTTCGTTTCGGCATCTGAAACAAAAATGACAAAAATACAATAGGGCCTATCAATAAAGTGAGTTGTGTATTAGGCCTACCGTCTGAAAATTAACATTCCTAAAACAAAGTGCATGAGCTCATCTGACCATCATCATCATCATTATCATCATCGGACCTGGGATCATCATCATCATCGGACCATCATCATCATCATTATCATCATCGGACCTGGGATCATCATCATCATCGGACCTGGGAGGGCCGTTTGCCTATATACAGTAGAACAGGGTTTTTTTTCGTCGCCTAATCTTAAAATATAAAAAAAATTCATACATTGATTTGAAAGATAACTTAGGAGGTCCGTTTGCCTATACAGTAGAACAGGGGGGCGGGGGGGGGGGGGGGGGGGGGGGGTGGGGGTTCGTCGCCTAATCTTAAAATATAAAAAATCATACATTGATTTGAAAGATAACTTACTTTTCTCTTCTGTGCCAGTTCCAATTTCAACTTGAAAGTTGAAGTGGCTATTGACCAAGGCCTACTGCAGTTGTTTGTTTGTTTCGTTCTGTTCTACTGATTCCATGCGTACCTTGAAGTGGCTATTGACCAAGGCCTAAATTTCAAACATTCAAAAAAGTTGAAGTGGCTATTATTGACCAAGGCCTACTGCAGTTGTTTGTTTATTTCGTTCTGCTCTACTGATTCCATCCATGCGTACCTTGAAGTGGCTATTGACCAAGGCCTACAGGCTACATGCGTACCTAGATCCGTTTGCCTGTAGAACAGGGTTTTTTTTCGTGGCTTAATCTTAAAATATAAAAAATCATACATTGATTTGAAAGATTACTTACTTTTCTCTTCTGTGCCAGTTCCAATTCCAACTTGAAAGTAAAGTTGAAGTTGCTATTGACCAAGGCCTACTGTTTCGTTCTGCTCTACTGATTCCACGCGTACCAGTCCTTGAAGTGGCTATTGACCAAGGCCTACTGCAGTTGTTTGTTTGTTTCGTTCTGCTCTACTGATTCCATGCGTACCTTACTGCCTGCGTTTCATTACACGTCGCGAGTCTGCAGGCCATCGCACACGTGCGCCGACAACGCCATCGCGTGATCGCGCGGGTCCGCCGGCATTCGCCATCGCGTGCTAGCGCCGACTATCGCCATGGCCGTCGCGTCCTAGCGCCGGCAATCGCCATGGCGTGCCCAGCGTATACGCGGCGCGTAGCAATTACGTAGCAACGGGCTAAAAAAGCCCAAATATCACGAAATCTAACCCAAAATAAGAAAATCAAACATAAACTGGACAATTGTGGGACCCATACGCACTCGCACCGAAAATTTGAAGTCAATCGAAGGTGCGGAAAGGGGAGAACATCTCCGTACAAAAATGGGCAACTCCGTATTATATATAAGACTAGCGGCGTACCCTCGCTACGCTCGGGCACACGCTAGCTGAGTATTATTATCTAAATTAGAAACCTTCATGATTTGTAGCAAAATGGGCATAGATAATTAGTTCAAAATTGTAGATCCCTGAATTTTTTTTTTTTCATTTGAAATAGAACTTTGTTCACAGAAATTGAGTCTCGGACCCAATTTCAATACCCCATTTAGGAGGGAAACAATGTTATAGTTACCCCATTTGTTGGAAGTGGCTCTTTTTACTTCAGGCTTTTCTTCCATCTTTTCTAACTTTCATTTCATTCAGCCAGCATGCTTATATAGGCTTTTTAAGCCTGGCCCGAGCATTTTCATTTTGCTTGAGCCTGGACCCTTCAGGACCAAAGCGTGTGTCCGTACGGACCGACGGTTTAAACAAACAAACAAACCAGGGCTGTCAACTTTTGGGATTCGCTGGGAGGGAGAGTCAAAAAAAATCGCACGGTCAAAAAAAATCGCACATTCAAAAAAAATCGCACAGTCAAAAAGGTAGGCCTACAGCCAGGGGCGGTGCCAGGTTATTTGTATAGGGGGTGGGGGAAAAATCAAGGTTAAAAAAACTGAAATAGTGAGTAACTATTGTGAGTAACCAAAGAGGTGCAAAGCACCGCCCGCCGCGGTAACTAACGCGGACAGGGGGAGTCTGAGGGTGATGTGCCGCCCTCATAATTTTGAAGATAAAAATCAATTCTCGAACCCATTTGGGCAATTTGGTGTGTACTTTTGACCGATTTTCTATTGAAATGCCATCATTTCCAATCAATATTTGCTTTTTATCTAAGTTAGACAGCTATTTCATTATAGGCTATGCGAGAAAAAGGAAGTTGTGCAAAAAGATGATTTTTTCTTGATTTAAGTAGTATAGATCATTGGTTCCTAACCTCTTTGGCCCACGACTCAATCAGACATAAAATTCGCGAAATGTTCATGTTTTGCTTTTTATCGGCCTGTACCAAGTATAAAGTGGGCATTCACGACATTTTTATCATGTTTATGCCACGAAAAAGGCAGAAGTCAGTCATGTCAGTGATTTGCGAAAAAATTATCCCGATTGATTAAAACTGAAACTGTTAAGTCATATGATGCGAGCGTAGCGAGCAGAAATTTTTGCGTATTGAACGGTTCTTTTGGGTTTTTCTAAGCGTTTTTAGAACGAAATATGAAAATGGTTCCCCAAAAAGCTATATATATGACCCCTCTCTTTAGGTTCGTTATTTATTTATTTTCCGACCATGATTTTCCATACTATTTTCGACGAATTGGGTTTTTGGTTTCCCCGCTTGACGAAAGAATTTTACTAAAAACCTCTTAATTTCCTCCGAATAAGTATAATCCAAACCCCACCCGAATGAATTTAGTTCCGGGTTACCTGTTTCCGGAAAACATGAGCGCGAAGCGCGCGAATTTTTTTCCTATATACTCAGTTCTGGCTATAATTAATGTGTATTTTGGTTTGAAATGGGCTTTTATAATGATATTTCTGGACATATGCACGCATAGCACACGAATATAAATGTTCTTGCATACGTACTCATTCATAATATTTGTAAAGAATATGGTTTCGATTCCTTCGACTGAAGCCTTGAAATTTGATAGAATTAAATATATAAACCCATGCAATGTCTATCTGTCAATTTCTAAGGGGTGCATGCCCCTCCAAGCTGGATTATATCAGCCATCCCCCCCCCCCCCCCCCCCCATTTGGACACGCCACTGATATCCCAAGTGGGTGCAACTAGGCCTTTTCAATATACCGATAGACATCTGTTTTCCTTTCCTCTCTTCTTTCCCTTTTCTTTTCTTTCCTTTTTCTTTTCTTTCCCTTTTCTTTTCTTTCCCTTTTCTTTTCTTTTCTTTCCCTTTTTTATTTGACTTATTTTTGAGGCGGGAGTTTATATATGCTATGCGGGAGTGCGGGAGAAAGAGTGTCTATGCGGGAGACTCCCGCCTAATGCGGGAGAGTTGACAGCCCTGAACAAACCCCCCAAAATGTGCAGTACCAACCCCATACCCCATATAGTGTATACATGGTATAGAAGATAGTGTGCGGTTAGTCGTCAACATGATCAAAGCGTATATAGGCTATTGTGCAATAGCAAGGTCCTTGATACTCACTGTGGTGCCCTGAATCCTAATATCGGTGCCACGGCGCCCTTAATAATTCAGGGATCTTAATAAGGCCTACCCAGAAACGCTAAATATTAAAGACATGAAATAACCACTCTGGTAGGCCCTACCCCATACATCCTTGAAATCCAGTTATCACAGGTACCCTTAATATTCCATACTCCAGGTACCCAGTGTACCCTTATAATCCAGACAGGCCTACCCACCCCATGTGTTCATACACACGTGTAGGCCTAGATTTCACAACCCCCTTCGCGGACGCCCCCCCTAAAAGTTGCCAAGTCTCTCATAGAACACGCCGCCGCTGTATTAAATAAATTTAGGTCCGCAACGCCACTGGGTTTTTTAGTGGTTTTATTAAGTTTTATAGTGAGTCTTTCATAGTTGCCGGGAGGCGGGTTCTCACCATGATCACTTTGTACCCACCCAGTTCAGTGTTAGCCATCTCCAGCTAGTAGGACTATTTCTGCATGCATATTTTGCTCTAACAGTTCCTTGTTTATTTATAGGCCTATCCCCCATGTATAATATGATATCACGGTTTTCTGGCCTATCTATGTTTTTATATAGCGCACCCTGCCTGTTGCCCGCGTTGTCATGGGATTGAGGCACTGTCGTATAAACGCATTTTCCCTGTCACTATTAATGATTAACACATGTTATCATGGATGCAGGCATACGGTTTGCGCCTTATACGGTTTGCACCGGCCTTGCTTCCAGTTCCTTCAAAGGGGTTCCTGTAAACCCTGACTATATGATTGCCTTTGTTGTTGTCTCATCATGCCGTTTTCTACGGAGCAACAGATGCTTGCCGCCTTTACTCTACCACATAACAAACTACTCTTATATTGCGCCACTAACGCGTGTGTACCTTACGGTGTGCGCCATTACGCGTGCGCCGATAGTCTCCCGATTACGCGTGCCCCGGCAATGGACCTACGGCACATAATCTCCTGGCCACAGTTCGACATACGTGGGCGCACTTCGATCAGGCTGCGCACGCATGCTTGAACTCACAAAATACTGCCAACCAACAACACCAAAGCACCTGATTGGTCAAATTTAAACTGACGCCTTTTTAACGATCGTCACGCTGCGCCGTATCCACCAACGCAGTGCTCCCGCTGCGCCATAACCACCGACGCAGTGGGGCGCGATGGTGGGTGGAAAAGCTCATGAGTTTTTTAGTTCTCATGTTTGAACACCAACCAATCAGAGCCTTGAGGTCGAGATGACGTAGTGCGCACAACAGAGATTCCGGGGACCGTTTTGGGGTGAGGTTGAGCAGGCGTACTTTACGCGAGCTCAACCTCATGTGAAGTGGGTCCATTGCCTGATTACGCGTACACTGGCGATCGCCCGATTACGCGAGTGGTGCGCCGGCCATCGCCATGGCGTGCTCAGCGTATACGCGGCGCGTAGCAATAACATAGCAACGGGCTACAAAACCTCGAATTTCACGGAATCTAACCCAAATTTAAAAAATCAAACATAAACTGGACAATTGTGGGCCCCATACGCACCCGCACAGAAAATTTGAAGTCAATCGAAGGTGCGGAAAGGGGAGAACATCTCCGTACAAAAATGGGCAACTCCGTATTATATATAAGACTAGCGGCGTACCCTCGCTACGCTCGGGCACTCGCTAGCTGAGTATTATTATCTAAATTAGATACCTTCATGATTTGTAGCAAAATGGGCATAGATAATGAGTTCAAAATTGTAGATCCCAGATGTATTTTTTTTCTCATTTGAAATAGACTTTGTTCACAGAAATCTGAGTTTTGTGAAATCTTTGAATCTCGGACCCAATTTCAATACCCCATTTAGGAGGGAAACAATGTTATAGTTACCCCATTTGTTGGAAGTGGCTCAACTTTCATTTCATTCAGCCAGCATACTTATATAGGCTTTTTAAGCCTGGCCCGAGCATTTTGCTTGAGCCTGGTCTCTTCAGGACCCAAGCGTGTGTCCGTACGGACCGACGGTATAAACAAACGAACAACAAACAAACAAACCCCCTAAATGTGCAGTACCAACCCCATACCCCATATAGTGTAGGCCTATACATGGTATAGAAGATAGTAGTGTGCGGTTAGTCGTCAACATGATCAAAGCGTAGGCTATTGTGAAATAGCAAGAGGTCCTTGATACTCAGGTGCCCTTAATCCTAATATCGGTGCCACGGCGCCCTTAAATCCAGGGGTCTTAATAAGGCCTACCCAGCCAGAAACGCTAAATATTATTATCCCATAATAAGACATGAAATTACCACTCTGGTAGGCCCTACCCTATACATCCTTAAAATCCAGTTATGCACAGGTACCCTTAATATTCCATACTCCAGGTACCCAGTGTACCCTTATAATTCAGACAGGCCTACCCACCCCATGTGTTCATACACACGGCGTGTAGGCCTATAATATTTCACAACCCCCTTCGCGGACGCACGCCCCCCCCCCCCCTAAAAGTTGCCAAGTCTCTCATAGAACACATAGAACACGCCGTCGCTGTATTAAATAAATTTAGGTCCGCGACGCCACTGGGTTTTTTTAGTGGTTTTATTAAGTTTTATAGTGGGTCTTTCATAGTTGGCGGGAGGTGGGTTCTCACCATGATCACCTTGTACCCACCAAGTTCAGTGTTAGCCCTCCGTTTATTTTATTTTTCGGCCTATTGACATTAAATTATTTCTCCAGTAGGACTATTTCTGCATGCATATTTTGCTCTAACAGTTCCTTGTTTAATTACAGGCCTATCCCCCATGTATAATATGATATCACGGTTTTCTGGCCTATCTATGTTTTTATATAGCGCGCCCTACCCGTGGCCCGCATCGCTAGCTGAGTATTATGATACACATTAGATACATTCATGATTTGTAGCAAAATGAGAATAGATAATGAGTTCAAAATTATAGATTCCTGAATCTTTTTTTTCATTTGAAATAGACTTTGTTCATAGAAATCTGAGTTTTGTAGTTTTGTGCTATCTTTGAATCTCGGACCCAATTTCAATACCCTATTGGGGGGGGGGACAATATTATAGTTACCCCGTACACCCCAAAAATGTTGTACCTATCCCAGATACCCATAGAGTGTAAGCATGGTATAGAATGCGGTAAGTCGTCATCATAATCAAAGCGTATAGGCTATATTGTGAAATAGCAAGAGGTCCTTGATACTCCAAGTGCCCTTAATCCTAATATCGGTGTCACGGCGCCCTTAATAATACCCCCAGAAACTATTATTAAAGGTATCCCATTAATAAGACATGAAATAACCACTCAGGTAGGTGTCTTTGAGGCCCTACCCCATACATCCTTAAAATCCAGTTATCACAGGTGCCGTAGGCGGCGGAAGAGGAGGGGGTGTCAAGGGTCACCCTTGAAATCCAGTGAAATCCAGTTATCAAGGGCGCCCTTAATATTCCACCCCATACTCCAGGTGTACCCATGTGCCCTTAATAATCCATGTGTTCATATTACCAGTGACAGTTAAGAATACCTAGCTGAAGTACTATAATATAAGTTGTCATTAAAGCGTATAGACATGATCTATTGTGAAATAGCAAGAGTTTATGTCCTGCCCATCAATGCCACGGTGCCCGAAATAATCCAGGGATCTAAATTAATAAGGCCTACCTAGACTACGCTAAATATTATTATAAGTATCCTATAATGAGATATTAACTAACCCTCACATGTAGGTATCTTTGATCAGGTGGTTCTTTCCTATAAAATCCAGTTATCACAGACTTACCACATACTTCAGGTACCCAGTTTTATAATGGGGTAGTTAGTGAGGCGGCGGAAGAGGAGGGGGGTGTCAAGGGTCACCATTGAAATCCAGTTATCACGGGCGCCCTTAATATTCCACCCCATACTCCAGGTACCCATGTGCCCTTAAAAATCCATGTGTGGGGTGTCAAGGGTCACCCTTGAAATCCAGTGAAATCCAGTCACGGGCGCCCTTAATATTCCACCCCATACTCCAGGTACCCATGTGCCCTTATCACGGGCGCCCTTAATATTCCACCCCATACTCCAGGTACCCATGTGCCCTTAAAAATCCATGTGTTCATATTATGTAGGCCTAGTAGGATTTGAGTTGTATAGTGGGTAGTTAGTGAGGCGGCGGAAGAGAAGGGGAGGGGGGGGGGGGGGGGTCACGGGACCCTAGATTTCACGACGCCCCCATCCTATAAAAGTTGTCAAGTCTCCAATAGAACACGTGTATTAAATAGGTCCGCGACACCACTGGTTCTATTTAGTGGGGTCTTAAGTTTTATAGTGGGTCTTTTATAGTTGGTGGAGGTACTGTGCCCTTAAAAATCCATGTGTTCATATTATGTATTATTAAGTTTTATAGTGGGTCTTTTATATAGTTGGTGGGAGCGGGGTCTCACCGGTAACCATGATCACTGTGTACCCAGTTCAGCACTGTGAGCCATCCGATCCGTTTATTTTATTTTTCGGCCTATTGATATTAAATTATTTCTCCAGTAGGCATGTAGGCAATTACCATAGATGATATTTTGCTCACACCATTCCTTTAACTACGCTTTTCGCCACTAACGCGTGTGCACCTTACGGTTTTCGCCATTACGCGTGCGCCGGTAACCGCGCACGACGGTTTGCGCCATTACGCGTGCGCCGGTAACCGCGCAATAACGCGTGCGCTGGCGATCACCCGATTACGCGTGCCCGGTGAACCGGCCATCGCCATGGCGTGCCCAGCGTATACGCGGCGCGTAGCAATAACGTAGCAACGGGCTAAAAAAACCAAAATTTCACGAAATCTAACCCAAAATAAGAAAATCAAACATAAACTGGACAATTGTGGGACCCATACGCACTCGCACAGAAAATTTGAAGTCAATCGAAGGTGCGGAAAGGGGAGAACATCTCTGGACAAAAATGGGCAACTCCGTATTATATATAAGACTAGCGGCGTACCCTCGCTACGCTCGGGCACTCGCTAGCTGAGTATTATTATCTAAATTAGATACCTTCATGATTTGTAGCAAAATGGGCATAGATAATGAGTTAAAATTGTAGATCCCTGAATTATTTTTTTCATTTGAAATAGGCTTTGTTCACAGAAATTGAGCTTTGTGATATCTTTGAATCTCGGACCCAATTTCAATACCCCATTTAGGAGGGAAACAATGTTATAGTTACCCCATTTGTTGGCTCTTTTTACTTCAGGCTTTTCTTCCATCTTTTCTAACTTTCATTTCATTCAGCCAGCATGCTGATATAGGCTTTTTAAGCCTGGCCCGAGTATTTTGCTTGAGCCTGGTCCCTTAGACCCAAGCGTGTGTCCGTACGGACCGACTTACACAAACAAACAAACCCCCCAAAATGTGCAGTACCAACCCCATACCCCATATAGTGTATACATGTAGTATAGTGTGCGGTTAGTCGTCAACATGATCAAAGCGTATATAGGCTATTGTGCAATAGCAAGAGGTCCTTGATACTCAGGTGCCCTTAATCCTAATATCGGTGCCACGGCGCCCTTGATAATCCAGGGATCTTAATAAGGCCTACCCAGAAACGCTAAATATTATTAGGTATCCCATAATAAGACATGAAATAACCACTCTAGGCCCTACCCCATACATCCTTAAAATCCAGTTATCACAGGTACCCTTAATATTCCATACTCCAGGTACCCAGTGTACCCTTATAATCCAGACAGGCCTACCCACCCCATGTGTTCATACACACGTGTAGGCCTATATTTCACAACCGCCTTCGCGGACGCCCCCCCCCCCCTAAATGTTGCCAAGTCTCTGATAGAACACGCCGCCGCTGTATTAAATAAATTTAGGTCCGCGACGCTACTGGGTTTTTTTGGGTGTTTCCGTAATAGTCGGGCGGCGGCTCCCATAGACACTGTACTTAAGCGTGGCACCCCCTCTTGCTCACGATGTAAACGTAACCAAAACAAGTTCAATGAATTTTATAATTATTATCAGGAATCGCTAGGGGTGTGAGATTTGTTGTAGCGTCATATTTTCCAAGAAATGGTCATTCTAAGCAGGTTATTTTTAAAAATAAATTCGCTGAATATAGTACATTGCTTTAATATGACATCGATCCATTGACTACGGAAAAATCAATGTATTTTCACAGTGGCGTTGCCATCCACAATTAACGTCACTAACCTTAGCTGTACACAAAATTCCTTTTTAGTTTGCGTCTAATGTATTTTGTATAGGCCAATGTTAAAATGTTTCAATAAACAACATTAAAAGTCCACAATCTAGCTGAAATAATTATCGTGCATAATATACATATATACAATTTATTTGAGACTATTCATATATTTTTAAGACCTTTAGATAAAAAGATATGTGGAGAGGTTCTTCCTCGTATTTTCATTTAATCACACTCCCTCCTAATCTGCCGATTAGTTATTCGTGAAAGAAAAAAGCTACAGAAAATAAGATTACTACTGTATCAGAATACTACCTGTACCAGCTGTTATTAAATGGGTACATTGATATCACAATAGATATCACAATGAATATCACAATGATACAATGATCATAATGGTACAGGGTGATCATGAGACTAACGTGCACATCTCTTAAAAGGACACGATGCAGACCATCTTCTATGGTACTACTGGCGCCGGTGTAGGCCTAGTACAGGAACCCCATACGTTGGTTTTTTTCGGGTTTTTTTTTCTTCCCCTACCTAGGATGGGGACAGATAGTGAAACATGCAAAATACCCTATGATGAATAATACCAACTGATGACAAATATCACTAAGTATGATTTGTTGTACTAGTGTAGGCCTATTAATATACTCAACGGTTGATCAAGACGAACTAAAGAGGTAAATCGAATACATATATCATATCTATCTAGGATTGAGGCCAGTATAATGCAAGCAATTATTAGTAATATTGCATTGTAAGTTAAATCATACGGACTAGCAAGTCATTTATTTTTTATTTTTAAATCACACAAATAAATCGTTTATGAGAAGATCGAGGGCATAAATAACAAGAATTTGTTTATATTTTAGGGACTATATTAAGTATGCAATAATATTAATGTCTAAAAATTAGTATAGGAAAAATGCATATAAATGGATAGAGAAGTAGGTATTTTAAGGCCTACATCTTCAAATTTATATGCATTTGAGAAACTACTTTATTTTATTATTAATTTGCCTTATAAACACTTTCCACGCGGCAGGCGTCTGCAGACGACATTCCAAAATGTCTCAATCTGTTTAAAAATGTTAACATTGTTAAATTTCATAACCATATTTGGAATCATCATGTGAAATGCATGGAAATAAGTACAAACATACTTCGTGAAAAGTGTTAAAAGGCTAATTAATAATTAATAATAAAATAAAGTAGTTTCTCGTCGCCTCGTTCATATTTTTTTATATCTTCCATAAATTGTTTGTTAAAGCATTTACAAAGCCCGATATGTTGGTAATATATTTATAGTCCAATGAGCATCTTAGAGAGCAGGTTTTGTGTGACCCACGCCCCCATCTATAACCATGAAATTAAAATATTTGAAAAAGGCATCGTCCTCTTCATGTTATGTTACGCAGCCAATATCAGGCTGGTATTGGTGAATTTGCATTGTCTATTTTTTTTTAAATCCCTCATCCTCCTTTTTTCAAAAGTTAGGACGATACACTAGTTTTTATTTTTATTTGGCCTTATATTTAAACGTTAAAAATAATAGCCATTTAGGATTGATATTAGTTAAATAAATAAACGATGTTTTTATATCAAGACGAACATTTAATAGTAGTGTCGTTTTTATTTATCGTGATGATTCAATTTTGAGATTAGGAAGGAGTGTGATTAAAATATGAAAATACTATGACGAACCCCTACACATATCTTTCTATCAAAAGGTCTTAAAAATATATGTATGGTCTCAAATAAATTGTATATATGTATATTATATACGATAATTATTTCAGCTAGATTGCGAACTTTTAATGTTGTTTATTGCAACATTTTAACATTGGCCTATACAAAATACATTAGACGCAAACTAAAAAGGAATTTTGTGTACAGCTAAAGGTTAGTGACGTTAATTGTGGATGGCAACGCCACTGTGAAAATACATTGATTTTTCCGTAGTCAATGGATCGATGTCATATTATAGCAATGTACTATATTCAGGGAATTTATTTTTAAAAATAACCCGCTTAGAATGATCATTTCTTGGAAAATATGACACTACAACAAATCTCACACCCCTAGCGATTCCTGATAATAATTATAAAATTCATTGAACTTGTTTTGGTTACGTTTACATCGTGAGCAAGAGGGGGTGCCACGCTTAAGTACAGTGTCTATGGGAGCCGCCGCCCGACTATAACCTGACATACTTTATCTGACACACTTTTATCTGACACAGTTTTTTTAGGCGTTTGATGAACTCCTAAAATAAATGGCTATTCCATCAAATAAACTTACCCCCTCTGAAATTAAAGGCTGTTCCATCACATAAACTTACCCCCTGAAATGACTATTCCATCAAGAGGGAATAAGAGTAGAACAGCCTTTTGTTTCAGAGGGAGTAAGTCTATTTGATGGAACAGCCTTTTTATTCCATCAAATAAACTTAGGCCTACCACTCTGAAATAGAAGGCAGTTCAATCAAACAAACTTACCCCCTCTGAAATGACTATTTCATCATATAAAGTACTCCCTCTGAAATAAAAGGCTATTCCATCAAATAAAACTTACTCCCTCCGAAATTTATTTGATGAAATAACCATTTTAGGGGGGTAAGTTTATTTGATGGAACAGCCTTTTATTTCAGAGGGGGGTAAGTTTATTTGATGGAATAGCCATTTCATGGGTAAGCTTATTTCAGGAGTTCATCAAACGCCTAAAAAAACTGTCAGATAAAAGTGTGTCAGTGTGTCAGATAAAGTATGTCAGGTTACGGAAAAACCAAAAGGGTGTTTCCGTAACCTGACATACTTTATCTGACACACTGACACAGTTTTTTAGGCGTTTGATGAACTCCTGAAATACACTTACCCCCTCTGAAATGGCTATTCCATCAAATAAACTTACCCCATCCTTTATTTCAGAGGGAGTAAGTTTATTTGATGTAACAGTCTTTTATTTAAGAGGGAGTAAGTGTAGACCAGCCTTTTATTTAAGAGGGAGTATTTGATGGAACAGAATTTTTATTCCATCAAATAAACTTACGCCCTCTGAAATAAAAGGCTGTTCCATCAAATAAACTTACCCCTAAAATGGTTATTTCATCAAATAAACTTCGGAGGGAGTAGTTTTATTTGATGGAGTAGCCATTTCAGAGGCAGGGAGTTTATTTGATGGAATGGCCTTTTATTTCAGAGGGAGTAACTTTATTTGATGGAATAGTCATTTCAGAGGGGGTAAGTTTGTTTGATTGAACAGCCTTCTATTTCAGAGTGGTGGGTTAAGGAGGGGGTAAGTTTATATGATGGAATAGCCATTTCAGGGGTAAGTTTATTTGATGGTACAGCCTTTAATTTCAGAGGGGGTAAGTTTTTGATGGAATAGCCATTTCAGGGGTAAGTTTATTTGATGGTACAGCCTTTAATTTCAGAGGGGGTAAGTTTATTTGATGGAATAGCCATTTATTTCAGGAGTTCATCAAACGCCTAAAAAAACTGTGTCAGATAAAAGTGTGTCAGATAAAGTATGTCCGGTTACGGAAACACCCGGTTTTTTAGTGGTTTTATTAAGTTTTATAGTGGGTCTTTCATAGTTGGCGGGAGGCGGGTTCGCACCATGATCACTTGATGTACCCACCCAGTTCAGTGTTAGCCATCCGTTTATTTTATTTTTCGGCCTATTGACATTAAATTATTTCTCCAGTAGGACTATTTCTGTCCGTGGCCCGCATTGTGGATGGGTCCGCGATGGGACTGAGGCACTGTCGTATAAACGCATTTTCCCTGTCACTATTTAGTATTAACACATGTTATCCTGGATGCAGGCCTACGGTTTGCGCCTTATACGGTTTGCGCCGGCCTTGCTCCCAGTTCCTTCAAAGGGGTTCCTGTATACCCTGGCTATATGATTGACTTTTTGTCTCATCATGCCGTTTTCTTGTACTATAGGGTTTGCACTATGGAGCAACGGATGCTTGCCGCCTTTACTCTACCACATAACAAACTACGCTTTGAGCCACTAACGCGTGTGCACCTACGCGTGTTCCGGTATCGCCCGATTACGCGTGCGCCGGCATCGGCGCCTGACTACGCGTGCGCCGGCAATCGCCTGAATACGCGCGCGCCGACAATCGCCCGATTACGCGGGTTGTGCGCCGGCCATCGCCGTGGCGTGTCCAACGTATACGCGGCGCGTAGCAATATCATAGCAACGGGCTACAAAACCTCGAATTTCACGGAATCTAACCAAAATTTAAAAAATCAAACATAAACTGGACAATTGTGGGCCCAATACGCACCCGCACAGAAAATTTGAAGTCAATCGAAGGTGCGGAAAGGGGAGAACATCTCCGTACAAAAATGGGCAACTCCGTATTATATATAAGACTAGCGGTGTACCCTCGCTACGCTCGGGCACTCGCTAGCTGAGTATTATTATCTAAATTAGATACCTTCATGATTTGTAGCAAAATGGGCATAGATAATGAGTTCAAGATTGTAGATCCCTGAATTATTTTTTTTCATTTGAAATAGACTTTGTTCACAGAAATCTGAGTTTTGTGATATCTTTGAATCTCGGACCCAATTTCAATACCCCATTTAGGAGGGAAACAATGTTATAGTTACCCCATTGTTGGAAGTGGCTATTTTTGCTTCAGGCTTTTCTTCCATCTTTTCTAACTTTCATATCATTCAGCCAGCATGCTTATATAGGCTTTTTAAGCCTGGCCCGAGCATTTTGCTTGAGCCGGGTCCCTTGAGGACCCAAAAATGTGCAGTACCAACCCCATACCCCATATAGTGTATACATGGTATAATAGAAGATAGTAGTGTGCGGTTAGTCGTCAACATGATCAAAGCGTATATAGGCTATTGTGAAATAGCAAGAGGTCCTTGATACTCAGGTGCCCTTAATCCTAATATCGGTGCCACGACGCCCTTAATAATCCAGGGATCTTAATAAGGCCTACCCAGAAACGCTAAATATTATTATAGGTAGCCCATAATATGAAATACCACTCTGGTAGGCCCTACCCCATACATCCTTAAAATCCAGTTATCACAGGTACCCTTAATATTCCATACTCCAGGTACCCAGTGTACCCTTATAATCCAGACAGGCCTACCCACCCCATGTGTTCATACACACGGCGTGTAGGCCTATATTTCACAACCCCCTTCGCGGACGCCCCTCCCCCCCCCCCCTAAAAGTTGTCAAGTCTCTCATAGAACACGCCGACGCTGTATTAAATAAATTTAGGTCCGCGACGCCACTGGGGTTTTTTAGTGGTTTTATTATGTTTTATTTTTAGTGGGTCTTTCATAGTTGGCGGGAGGCGGGTTCTCACCATGATCACTTTGTACCCACCCAGTTCAGTGCTGGCCATCCGTTCATTTTATTTTCCGGCCTATTGACATTACATTATTTCTCCTATCTCCTTAAATTACTGCTCTAACAGTTCCTTGTTTATTTATAGGCCTATCCCCCATGTATTTGGCAGCACCCTAGTTGATGCGACATGATTCTGATGATTCACCAGCAGCAAAATCACAGCGCTTTGAGCCATTTGGAAAAGGCGCTATATAAATACTGATTATTATTATTATTATTATTATTATTATAATATGATATCACGGTTTTCTGGCCTATCTATGTTTTTATATAGCGCGCCCTGCCCGTGGCCCGCATTGTGGATGGGTCCGCGATGGGACTCAGGCACTATCGTATAAACGCCTGCCCATCAGTGCCACTAACAATCCAGGGATCTAAATAAGGCCTACCTAGACTAAGCTAAGTATCATTATAGGTATCCCATAATGTGCTATGAACCAACCCTCACATGTAGGTATCTTTGATAAGGTTTCAGGTGGTCCTTTCCTATAAAATCCAGTTATCACAGGTGCCCTTAATATTCCACCACATACTTCAGGTACCCATGTGCCCTTACTAATCCATTTATTCATACTATGTAGGCCTAGGATTTGAGTTTTATAATGAGGTAGTTAGTGAGGCGGCAGAAGAGGAATAGCAATAGAACACGTGTATTAAATAGGTCCGCGACGCCACTGGTTCTATTTAGTGGGGTCTTAAGTTTTATAGTGGGTCTTTTTTATATTATTGGTGGGGGCGGGGTCTCACCATGATCACTTTGTAGCCAGTTCAGCACTGTGAGCCATCCGATCCGTTTATTTTATTTTTCGGCCTATTGATATTAAATTATCTCTCCAGTAGGCATGTTAGGCCTAGGCCTAAACGTTAGTGCAATTACCATAGATGATATTTTTCTCACACCATTCCTTTAACTACGCTTTTCGCCACTAACGCGTGTGCAACTTACGGTTTGCGCCATTACGCGTGCGCCGGTAACCGCGAAATTACGCGTGCGCTGGCGATCACCCGATTACGCGTGCGGTGCGCCGGCCATCGCCATGGTGTGTCCAGCGTATACGCGGCGCGTAGCAATAACATAGCAACGGGCTAAAAAACCTCGAATTTCACGAAATCTAACCCAAATTTAAAAAATCAAACATAAACTGGTTCGTCGTGGGACCCATACGCACTCGCACAGAAAGTTTGAAGTCAATCGAAGGTGCAGAAAGGGGAGAACATCTCTGTACAAGAATCGGCAACTCCGTATTATATATAAGACTAGCGGCGTACCCTCGCTACGCTCGGGCACTCGCTAGCTGAGTATTAAATTAGATACCTTCATGATTTGTAGCAAAATGGGCATAGATAATGAGTTCAAAATTGTAGATCCCTGAATTATTTTTTTTCATTTGAAATAGACTTTGTTCACAGAAATCTGAGTTTTGTGAAATCTTTGAATCTCGGACCCAATTTCAATACCCCATTTAGGAGGGAAACAATGTTATAGTTACTCCATTTGTTGGAAGTGGCTCAACTTTCATTTCATTCAGCCAGCATACTTATATAGGCTTTGCCCGAGCATTTTGCTTGAGCCTGGTCCCTTCAGGACCCAAGCGTGTGTCCGTACGGACCGACGGTATAAACAAACGAACAACAAACAAACAAACCCCCCAAAATGTGCAGTACCAACCCCATACCCCATATAGTGTAGGCCTATACATGGTATAGAATATAGTAGTGTGCGGTTAGTCGTCAACATGATCAAAGCGTAGGCTATTGTGAAATAGCAAGAGGTCCTTGATACTCAGGTGCCCTTAATCCTAATATCGGTGCCACGGCGCCCTTAATAATCCAGGGGTCTTAATAAGGCCTACCCAGAAACGCTAAATATTATATCCCATAATAAGACATGAAATAACCACTCTGGTAGGCCCTACCCTATACATCCTTAAAATCCAGTTATCACAGGTACCCTTAATATTCCATACTCCAGGTACCCAGTATACCCTTATAATCCAGACAGGCCTACCCACCCCATGTGTTCATACACACAGCGTGTAGGCCTATAATATTTCACAACCCCCTTCGCGGACGCACGCCCCCCCCCCCCCCTTAAAGTTGCCAAGTCTCTCGTAGAACGCATAGAACACGCCGCCGCTGTATTAAATAAATTTAGGTCCGCGACGCCACTGGGTCTTTTTAGTGGTTTTATTAAGTTTTATAGTGGGTCTTCCATAGTTGGCGGTAGGTGGGTTCTCACCATGATCACTTTGTACCCACCCAGTTCAGTGTTAGCCCTCCGTTTATTTTATTTTTCGGCCTATTGACATTAAATTATTTCTCCAGTAGGACTATTTCTGCATGCATATTTTGCTCTAACAGTTCCTTGTTTATTTACAGGCCTATCCCCCAAGTATAATATGATATCACGGTTTTCTGGCCTATCTATGTTTTTATATAGCGCGCCCTGCCCGTGGCCTCATTGTTGATGGGTCAGCGATGGGACTGAGGCACTGTCGTATAAACGCATTTTCCCTGTCACTATATTATTATATAACTAGAATTCGCGGTTCGTGGGTTGGGCGGTTCTCGGGTTGGGGGTCTACTTATGATGGGATGTGTATACTCTTAAAATTCAGTTATCACAGGTGCCTTTAATATTCCAAATCCCCATAATACAGGAACCTCATGTGCCCTTAAATCCAGGTAGGCTACCCCATGTGCATATCCATTTAATTCAGTACAGGCCTAGGGTTAGGGTTTTATATTGGGGTCTTAGTTCAGAGGTCTTTTAGTTTTGGAGTCAGCGAGAGGAGGGGTCTATCGTCATGATCATCTGTGCCCAATCTTTAGAACTGTGTGTCGACATTGATTATTCTTCCGTAGGCATGCCTAAACGTATCATATATGTATTTAAATCACGCATGTTTGCGCACACTGATATCCATGTATCATTCCCATTTATACAACAGACATCCCATGATTGGCCTATAGGGCCTATCCGAATAGCTATAGTGTTAAACTACAACACTGTACACACTTGCACGCTCAAGGTCTGGGTTTGTTTCCTGGCTCATGCAGACTGAAGATCATGCATGCATAGTTTAACTCACAAAAACACGCCCGAAAGATCAAGATATAATTGGAGCTAAATGTTTGCTCACACCGTCCCTTTATATTTATACATGTCTCTGTAACATTCCCATTTATATAAAAGAGGCACTGACATCATACCACCGCAATTCGTAATTCAACATGTTTAACACATAACGTGTTCCTGGATGAAGGCCTGCAGTTTACGCTCCCAGTTCCTTTATTAACCCTAATCCGCCATCTGATCCTTTTTTACCTCCTGATCATATGCATATAGTTTAACTCATACAAAAACACGCCCGGGAGTTAAAGTTAATTGGAGTCCTTTTTTTCTCTTTGTTAGCCACCGGACGGCTTCCTTTTACCCGCCCCATGAAAAGACCCAGTTTGCGCCACGAACGCGTACGCACCTTACGGTCTGCGCCATTACGCGTGCGCCGGCAATCGCGTGTGCCATGTTTTGCTTTGTTTATACGCGAACGCGTAGCAACAGTTTGTTGTCTACGTGGGGCGAAGATCCCTGTGCATAGCGATTACAGCAGACGGGCAGGGATCTGCACCCGAAGGCATTGGACGGACAGACGGACAGACAGACAGACTCGCCACAAATAGTATTTAGATATATGTTATCCTGGATGCAGGCCTACGGTTTGCGCCTTATACGGTTTGCGCCGGCCTTGCTCCCAGTTCCTTTAAAGGGGTTCCCGTATACCCTGGCTATATGATTGACTTTTTGTTGTTGTCTCATCATGCCGTTTTCTTGTACTATAGGGTTTGCACTATGGAGCAACGGATGCTTGCCGCCTTTACTCTACCACATAACAAACTACGCTTTGCGCCACTAACGCGTGTGCACCTACGCGTGTTCCGGTATCGCCCGATAACGCGTGCGCCGGCAATCAGCGCCTGACTACGCGTGCGCCGGCAGCAATCGCCTGATTACTCGCGCGCCGACAATCGCCCGATTACGCGAGTTGTGCGCCGGCCATCGCCGTGGCGTGCTCAGCGTATACGTGGCGCGTAGCAATAACATAGCAACGGGCTAAAAAACCTCGAATTTCACGAAATCTAACCCAAATTAAAGAAATCAAACATAAACTGGTTCGTCGTGGGACCCATACGCACTCGCACAGAAAATTTGAAGTCAATCGAAGGTGCGGAAAGGGGAGAACATCTCAGGACAGGAATTGGCAACTCCGTATTATATTATAGACTAGCGGCGTACCCTCGCTACGCTCGGGCACTCGCTAGCTGAGTATTATTATCTAAATTAGATCACCTTCATGATTTGTAGCAAAATGGGCATAGATAATGAGTTTAAAATTGTAGATCCCAGATTTTTTTTTTTTTCATTTGAAATAGACTTTGTTCACAGAAATCTGAGTTTTGTGAAATCTTTGAATCTCGGACCCAATTTCAATACCCCATTTAGGAGGGAAACAATGTTATAGTTACCCCATTTGTTGGAAGTGGCTCAACTTTCATTTCATTCAGCCAGCATACTTATATAGGCTTTTAAATTTAAGCCTGGCCCGAGCATTTTGCTTGAGCTTGGTCTCTTCAGGACCCAAGCGTGTGTCCGTACGGACCGACGGTATAAACAAACGAACAACAAACAAACAAACCCCCCAAATGTGAAGTACCAACCCCATACCCCATATAGTGTAGGCCTATACATGGTATAGAAGATAGTAGTGTGCGGTTAGTCGTCAACATGATCAAAGCGTAGGCTATTGTGAAATAGCAAGAGGTCCTTGATACTCAGGTGCCCTTAATCCTAATATCGGTGCCACGGCGCCCTTAATAATCCAGGGGTCTTAATAAGGCCTACCCAGCCAGAAACGCTAAATATTATTATTCCATAATAAGACATGAAATTACCACTCTGGTAGGCCCTACCCTATACATCCTTAAAATCCAGTTATCACAGGTACCCTTAATATTCCATACTCCAGGTACCCAGTGTACCCTTATAATTCAGACAGGCCTACCCACCCCATGTGTTCATACACACGGCGTGTAGGCCTATAATATTTCACAACCCCCTTCGCGGACGCACGCCCCCCCCCCCCCTAAAAGTTGCCAAGTCTCTCATAGAACACATAGAACACGCCGCCGCTGTATTAAATAAATATAGGTCCGCGACGCCACTGGTGTTTTTAGTGGTTTTATTAAGTTTTATAGTGGGTCTTTCATAGTTGGCGGAGGTGGGTTCTCACCATGATCACTTTGTACCCACCAAGTTCAGTGTTAGCCCTCCGTTTAGTTTATTTTTCGGCCTATTGACATTAAATTATTTCTCCAGTAGGACTATTTCTGCATGCATATTTTGCTCTAACAGTTCCTTGTTTATTTACAGGCCTATCCCCCATGTATAATATGATATCACGGTTTTCTGGCCTATCTATGTTTTTATATAGCGCGCCCTACCCGTGGCCCGCATTGTGGATGGGACTGAGGCACTGTCGTATATATAAACGCATTTTCCCTGTCACTATATTATTATATAATATATGTTATCCTGGATGCAGGCCTACGGTTTGCGCCTTATACGGTTTGCGCCGGCCTTGCTCCCAGTTCCTTCAAAGGGGTTCCCGTATATACCCTGGCTATATGTTTGACTTTTTGTTGTTGTCTCATCATGCCGTTTTCTTGTACTATAGGGTTTGCACTATGGAGCAACGGATGCTTGCCACCTTTACTCTACCACATAACAAACTACGCTTTGCGCCACTAACGCGTGTGCACCTACGCGTGTTCCGGTATCGCCCGATAACGCGTGCGCCGGCAATCGGCACCTGACTACGCGTGCGCCGGCAATCGCCTGAATACTCGCGCGCCGACAATCGCCCGATTACGCGAGTTGTGCGCCGGCCATCGCCATGGCGTGCTCAGCGTATACGCGGCGCGTAGCAATAACGTAGCAACGGGCTAAAAAACCTCGATTTTCACAAAATCTAACCCAAATTTTAAAAATCAAACATAAACTGGTTCGTCGTGGGACTAATACGCACTCGCACAGAAAATTTGAAGTCAATCGAAGGTGCGGAAAGGGGAGAACATCTCAGGACAGGAATTGGCAACTCCGTATTATATTATAGACTAGCGGCGTACCCTCGCTACGCTCGGGCACTCGCTAGATGAGTATTATTATCTAAATTAGATACCTTCATGATTTGTAGATAAATGGGCATAGATAATGAGTTCAAAATTGTAGAGCCCTGAATTATTTTTTTTCATTTGAAATAGAATTTGTCCACAGAAATTGAGTTTTGTGATATCTTTGAATCTCGGACCCAATTTTAATACCCCATTTAGTAGGGAAAAAATGTTATAGTTACTCCATTTGTTGGAAGTGGCTCTTTTTACTTCAGGCTTTTCTTCCATCTTTTCTAACTGTCATTTCATTCAACCATCATGCTTATATAGGCTTTTTAAGCCTGGCCCGAGCATTTTCATTTTGCTTGAGCCTGGTCCCTTCAGGACCCAAGCGTGTGTCCGTACGGACCGACGGTTTAAACAAACAAACAAACAAACAAACCCCCCAAAATGTGCAGTACCAACCCCATACCCCATATAGTGTATACATGGTATAGAAGATAGCGTGCGGTTAGTCGTCAACATGATCAAAGCGTATAGGCCATTGAGCAAGAGGTCCTTGATACTCAGGTGCCCTTAATCCTAATATCGGTGCCACGGCGCTCTTAATAATCCAGGGATCTTAATAAGGCCTACCCAGCAACGCTAAATATTATTAGATATCCCATAATAAGACATGAAATAACCACTCTGGTAGGCCCTACCCCATACATCCTTAAAATCCAGTTATCACAGATACCCTTAATATTCCATACTCCAGGTACCCAGTGTACCCTTATAATCCAGACAGGCCTACCCACCCCCATGTGTTCATACACACGTGTAGGCCTAGATTTCACAACTCCCTTCGCGGACGCCCCCGCCCTACCCCATACATCCTTAAAATCCAGTTATCACAGGTACCCTTATAATATTCCATACTCCAGGTACCCAGTGTACCCTTATAATCCAGATAGATAAGTCTTTCATAGTTGGCGGGAGGCGGGTTCTCACCATGATCACTTTGTACCCACCCAGTTCAGTGTTAGCCATCCGTTTATTTTATTTTTCGGCCTATTAAACTTAAATTATTTCTCCAGTAGGACTATTTCTGCATGCATATTTTGCTCTAACAGTTCCTTGTTTATTTATAGGCCTATCTATGTTTTTATATAGCGCGCCCTGCCCGTGGCCCGCATTGTGGATGGGTCCGCGATGGGACTGAGGCACTGTCGTATTAAATCATTTTCCCTGTCACTATTAACACAATAATGTTATCCTGAATGCAGGCCTACGGTTTGCGCCGGCCTTGCTCCCAATTCCTTCAAAGGGGTCCCTGTAATCCTGTATACCCTGGCTATATGATTGACTTTTTGTTGTTGTCTCATCATGCCGTTTTCTTGTACTATAGGGTTTGCACTATGGAGCAACGGATGCTTGCCGCCTTTACTCTACCACATAACAAACTACGCTTTGCGCCACCAGCGCGTGTGCACCTACGCGTGTTCCGGTATCGCCCGATTACGCGTGCGCCGGCAATCGGCGCCTGACTACGCGTGCGCAAGCAATCGCCTGAATACGCGCGCGCCGACAATCACCCGATTACGCGAGTTGTGCGCCGGCCATCGCCATGGCGTGCTCAGCGTATACGCGGCGCGTAGCAATACCGTAGCAACGGGCTAAAAAACCTCGAATTTCACGAAATCTAACCCAAATTTTAAAAATCAAACATAAACTTGTTCGTCGTGGGACTCATACGCACTCGCACAGAAAATTTGAAGTCAATCGAAGATGCGGAAAGGGGAGAACATCTCAGGACAGGAATGGGCAACTCCGTATTATATTATAGACTAGCGGCGTACCCTCGCTACGCTCGGGCACTCGCTAGCTGAGTATTATTATCTAAATGAGATACCTTCATGATTTGAAGCAAAATGGGCATAGATAATGAGTTAAAATTGTAGATCCCTGAATTATTTTTTTCATTTGAAATATGCTTTGTTCACAGAAATTGAGTTTTGTGATATCTTTGAATCTCGGACCCAATTTCAATACCCCATTTAGGAGGGAAACTATGTTATAGTTACCCCATTTGTTGGCTCTTTTTACTTCAGGCTTTTCTTCCATCTTTTCTAACTTTCATTTCATTCAGCCAGCATGCTTATATAGGCTTTTTGATTGGCGGGCCAAGCCCGCCAACCTTATAGCATCAGATTGCATATTCTTTGACATTTAGGTCTTTCTATATATACATGGAGGCTGCCATTTTGTTTTTAGTATATGGAAAATTGTCTAAATTAGTTTGTAGTCTTTGTAAATTACATGTACCTATGCAGTTTATTTTAACAGTCCTGCAGTCTGTGACGGAGTCAAAGCTATATTTGTTTAGCCTTGGTGATTCAATCAGAGAGATGTTATTAGACTCCCAACAGAGAGACATAATAGCTTATCTTGTTTGACTAAAGAGAAATCTCCCAACTGTCTGTCCTGTGGTTGTTTAATAAGTTGCGGATGTCATTATACCTAGATTGTTCTTCAGATGGTACCCCCCCCCCCCTCCATGCACAAACATCAACTTTATTGGTTTCCTGTACTATTTTTAGACTGTTGTGTTTTGATTTGGGGTGTTTCTTTGTTGTTTGAAAGATACATACACCATATCCCTGGTATTTTGGTATGCAACAGAATGAACAGATGCTTCAGAAAATTGTTACAAAACATGATTCTTTCTCTTGGATCGCCCCCATTCCATTTCAATGGAATTTTTTCTATAATAAACAAATAAATTCTATTTCAACCATAGTTTTACTAACGAATATTGGCCATATTAAATTGAATATAATTCTAATCAAATTAATTGAATATATATGACATATTTAAAACTTAAATTGAATGTAAAATGTATTCATTTCTATATTTCTATATTTACTTATTTACTTTTTATATTATTAATTATCTACAAAATTATTCATTTATTTATTTAATCATTTTTTATTTATTAATGTTTTCTCATGTTTATTTGTTTTAATTTCTTTATTTTATAAGTAATTTTTAATATTTTAATTTTTAATATGTGTGTATTTATGTATTGATTCATTAGTTTATTGATCCATTTATTGTCGATTAAAAATTTAATTTTCGATTTATATTATTATTTATTAACAAAATTATTCAACTATTTATTTAAAAGTATTTAAAAAAACAACTCATTTATTTATTTCTACATTTATTTATGTATTGATCAAATAAATTGAATACATATGACATATATTTAAAACTATTTATCACTAAACTATGGCTGTAATTTATATTGCTTTCTAGTAATGCCATGCAAGAATCTTGCACAATTATCATCTATGCGCTTGCTTCTTCTGCCACATAATTTTAGCAACTAAAAGCCGTATTTACAAATGTTGCTATTTTTGCTCTTTCTATTTGCCTTATATCGCAATTTCCTTTTGACCGCCAACTTTCCATTTTTAATGGAATTTTAATTAAGCCTGGCCCGAGTATTTTGCTTGAGCCTGGTCCCTATTAGACCCAAGCGTGTGTCCGTACGGACAGACTTAAACAAACAAACAAACCCCCCCAAATGTGCAGTACCCCATATCCCATATAGTGTATACATGGTATAGTGTGCGGTTAGTCGTCAACATGATCAAAGCGTATATAGGCTATTATGCAATAGCAAGAGGTCCTTGATACTCAGGTGCCCTTAATCCTAATATCGGTGCCACGGCGCCCTTGATAATCCAGGGATCTTAATAAGGCCTACCCAGAAACGCTAAATATTATTAGGTATCCCATATTATAAGACATGAAATAACCACTCTAGGCCCTACCCCATACATCCTTAAAATCCAGGTACCCTTAATATTCCATACTCCAGGTACCCAGTGTACCCTTATAATCCAGACAGGCCTACCCACCCCATGTGTTCATACACACGGCGTGTAGGCCTATATTTCACAACCCCCTTCGCGGACGCCTCCACCCCCTAAAAGTTGTCAAGTCTCTCATAGAACACGCCGCCGCTGTATTAAATAAATTTAGGTCCGCGACGCCACTGGGGTTTTTTTAGTGGTTTTATTATGTTTTATAGTGGGTCTTTCATAGTTGGCGGGAGGCGGGTTCTCACCATGATCACTTTGTACCCACCCAGTTCAGTGTTAGCCATCCGTTTATTTTATTTTTCGGCCTATTGACATTAAAAATTTTCTCCTATCTCCTTAAATTACTGCTCTAACAGTTCCTTGTTTATTTATAGGCCTATCCCCCATGTATAATATGATATCACGGTTTTCTGGCCTATCTATGTTTTTATATAGCGCGCCCTGCCCGTGGCCCGCATTGTGGATGGGTCCGCGATGGGACTGAGGCACTGTCGTATAAACGCATTTTCCCTGTCACTGGATGTAGGCCTACGGTTTGCGCCTTATACGGTTTGCGCCGGCCTTGCTCCCAATTCGGTTCCTGTATACCCTGGCTATATGATTGACTTTTTGTTGTTGTCTCATCATGCCGTTTTCTTGTACTGCAGGGTTTGCACTACGGAGCAACGGATGCTTGCCGCCTTTACTCTACCACCTAACAAACTACGCTTTGCGTCATTAACGCGTGTGCACCTACGCGTGTTCCGGTATCGCCCGATTACGCGTGCACCGGTAATCGACGCCTGACTATGCGTGCGCCGGTATTTGCCTGAATACGCACGCGCCGGCAATCGCCCGATTACGCGAGATGTGCGCCGGCTATCGCCATGGCGTGCTCAGCGTATACGCAGCGCGTAGCAATAACATAGCAACGGGCTAAAAAAGCCAAAATTTAACGAAATCTAACCCAAAATAAGAAAATCAAACATAAACTGGACAATTGTGGGCCCCATACGCACTCGCACAGAAAATTTGAAGTCAATCGAAGGTGCGGAAAGGGGAGAACATCTCTGGACAAAAATGGGCAACTCCGTATTATATATAAGACTAGCGGCGTACCCTCGCTACGCTCGGGCACTCGCTAGCTGAGTATTATTATCTAAATTAGATACCTTCATGATTTGTAGCAAAATGGGCATAGATAATGAGTTCAAAATTGTAGATCCCTGAAGAAAAAAAATCATTTGAAATAGACTTTGTTCACAGAAATCTGAGTTTTGTGAAATCTTTGAATCTCGGACCCAATTTCAATACCCCATTTAGGAGGGAAACAATGTTATAGTTACCCCATTTGTTGGAAGTGGCTCAACTTTCATTTCATTCAGCCAGCATACTTATATAGGCTTTTTAAGCCCTGACCCGAGCATTTTGCTTGAGCCTGGTCCCTTCAGGACCCAAGCGTGTGTCCGTACGGACCGACGGTATAAACAAACGGCGAACAACAAACAAACAAACCCCCCAAAATGTGCAGTACCAACCCCATACCCCATATAGTGTAGGCCTATACATGGTATAGAAGATAATAGTGTGCGGTTAGTCGTCAACATGATCAAAGCGTAGGCTATTGTGAAATAGCAAGAGGTCCTTGATACTCAGGTGCCCTTAATCCTAATATCGGTGCCACGGCGCCCTTAATAATCCAGGGGTCTTAATAAGGCCTACCCAGAAACGCTAAATATTATTATCCCATTATAAGACATGAAATAACCACTCTGGTAGGCCCTACCCTATACATCCTTAAAATCCAGTTATCACAGGTACCCTTAATATTCCATACTCCAGGTACCCAGTGTACCCTTATAATCCAGACAGGCCTACCCACCCCATGTGTTCATACACACGGCGTGTAGGCCTATAATATTTCACAACCCCCTTCGCGGACGCACGCCCCCCCCCCCCCCCCCGCCCCCTAAAAGTTGCCAAGTCTCTCATAGAACACATAGAACACGCCGCCGCTGTATTAAATAAATTTAGGTCCGTGGCGCCACTGGGTTTTCTTAGTGGTTTTATTAAGTTTTATAGTGGGTTTTTCATAGTTGGCGGGAGGTGGGTTCTCACCATGATCATTTTGTACCCACCCAGTTCAGAGTTAGCCCTCCGTTTATTTTATTTTTCGGCCTATTGACATTAAATTATTTCTCCAGTAGAACTATTTCTGCATGCATATTTTGCTCTAACAGTTCCGTGTTTATTTACAGGCCTATCCCCCATGTATAATATGATATCACGGTTTTCTGGCCTATATATGTTTTTATATAGCGCGCCCTGCCCGTGGCCCGCATTAATGCATTGTGGATGGGTCCGCGATGGGACTGAGGCACTGTCGTATAAACGCATTTTCCCTGTCACTATATTATTATATAATATATGTTATCCTGGATGCAGGCCTACGGTTTGCGCCTTATACGGTTTGCGCAGGCCTTGCTCCCAGTTCCTTCAAAGGGGTTCCCGTATAGGCCTACCCTGGCTATGATTGCCTCATCATGCCGTTTTCTTGTACTATAGGGTTTGCACTATGGGGCAACGTTACGGATGCTTGCCGCCTTTACTCTACCACATAACAAACTACGCTTTGCGCCACTAACGCGTGTGCACCTACGCGTGTTCCGGTATCGCCCGATTACGCGTGCGCCGGCAATCGGCGCCTGACTACGCGTGCGCCGGCAGCAATCGCCTGAATACGCGCGCGCCGACAATCGCCCGATTACGCGAGTTGTGCGCCGGCCATCGCCATGGCGTGCTAGCGTATACGCGGCGCGTAGCAATAACATAGCAACGGGCTAAAAAACCTCGAATTTCACAAAATCTAACCCAAATTTAAAAAATCAAACATAAACTGGTTCGTCGTGGGACCCATACGCACTCGCACAGAAAGTTTAAAGTCAATCGAAGGTGCGGAAAGGGGAGAACATCTCCGTACAAGAATCGGCAACTCCGTATTATATATAAGACTAGCGGCGTACCCTCGCTACGCTCGGGCACTCGCTAGCTGAGTATTATTATCTAAATTAGATACCTTCATGATTTGTATCAAAATGGGCGTAGATAATGAGTTCAAAATTGTAGATCCCTGAATTATTATTTTTTCATTTGAAATAGACTTTGTTCACCGAAATTGAGTTTTGTGAGATCTTTGAATCTCGGACCCAATTTCAATACCCCATTTAGGAGGGAAGCAATGTTATAGTTACCCCATTTGTTGGAAGTGGCTCTTTTTACTTCAGGCTTTTCTTCAATCTTTTCTAACTTTCATTTCATTCAGCCAGCATGCTTATATAGGCTTTTTAAGCCTGGCCCGAGCATTTTGCTTGAGCCTGGTCCCTTCAGGACCCAAGCGTGTGTCCGTACAGATCGACGGTTTAAACAAACAAACAAACAAACAAACCCAAAATGTGCAGTACCAACCCCATACCCCATATAGTGTATACATGGTATAGAAGATAGTGTGCGGTTAGTCGTCAACATGATCAAAGCGTATATAGGCTATTGTGCAATAGCAAGAGGTCCTTGATACTCAGGTGCCCTTAATCCTAATATCGGTGCCACGGCGCCCTTAATAATCCAGGGATCTTAATAAGGCCTACCCAGAAACGCTAACTATTATTAGGTATCCCATAATAAGACATGAAATAACCACTCTGGTAGGCCCTACCCCATACATCCTTAAAATCCAGTTAATATTCCATACTCCAGGTACCCAGTGTACCCTTATAATCCAGACAGGCCTACCCACCCCATGTGTTCATACACATGTGTAGGCCTAGATTTCACAACCTCCTTCGCGGACGCCCCCGCCCCCCCCCCCCCCCCTCCCCCTAAAAGTTGCCAAGTCTCTCATAGAACACGCCGCCGCTGTAATAACATATTAAATAAATTTAGGTCCGCGACGCCACTGGGTTTTTTTAGTGGTTTTATTAAGTTTTATAGTGGGTCTTTCATAGTTGGCGGGAGGCGGGTTCTCACCATGATCACTTTGTACCCACCCAGTTCAGTGTTAGCCATCCGTTTATTTTATTTTTCGGCCTATTGACATTAAATTATTTCTCCAGTAGGACTATTTCTGCATGCATATTTACTCTTACAGTTCCGTGTTTATTTGTAGTCCTATCCCCCATGTATAATATGATATCACGGTTTTCTGGCCTATCTATGTTTTTATATAGCGAGCCCTGCCCATGGCCCGCATTGTGGATGGGTCCGCGATGGGACTGAGGCACTGTCGTATAAACGCATTTTCCATGTCACAACACATGTTATCCTGGATGCAGGCCTACGGTTTGCGCCTTATACGGTTTGCGCCGGCCTTGCTCCCAGTTCCTTCAAAGGGGTTCTTGTATACCCTGGCTATATGATTGACTTTTTGTTGTTGTCTCATCATGCCATTTTCTTGTACTATAGGGTTTGCACTATGGAGCAACGGATGCTTGCCGCCTTTACTCTACCACATAACAAACTACGCTTTGCGCCACTAACGCGTGTGCACCTACGCGTGTTCCGGTATCGCCCGATTACGCGTGCGCCGGCAATCGGCGCCTGACTACGCGCGCACCGGCAATCGCCTGAATACGCGCGCGCCGACAATCGCCCGATTACGCGAGTTGTGCGCCGGCCATCACCATGGCGTGCTCAGCGTATACGCGGCGCGTAGCAATAACGTAGCAACGGGCTAAAAAAGCCCAAATTTCACGAAATCTAACCCAAAATAAGAAAATCAAACATAAACTGGACAATTGTGGGCCCCATACGCACTCGCACAGAAAATTTGAAGTCAATCGAAGGTGCGGAAAGGGGAGAACATCTCTGGACAAAAATGGGCAACTCCGTATTATATATAAGACTAGCGGCGTACCCTCGCTACGCTCGGGCACTCGCTAGCTGAGTAGTATTATCTAAATTAGATACTTTCATGATTTGTAGCAAAATGGGCATAGATAATGAGTTCAAAATTGTAGATCCCTGAATTTTTTTTTTTCATTTGAAATAGACTTTGTTCACAGAAACTGAGTTTTGTGATATCTTTGAATCTCGGACCCAATTTCAATACCCCATAGGAGGGAAACAATGTTATAGTTACCCCATTTGTTGGAAGTGGCTCTTATTACTTCAGGCTTTTCTTCCATCTTTTCTAACTTTCATTTCATTCAGCCAGCATGCGTATAGGCTTTTTAAACCTGGCCCGAGCATTTTCATTTTGCTTGAGCCTGGTCCCTTCAGGACCCAAGCGTGTGTCCGTACGGACCGACGGTTTAAACAAACAAACAAACAAACCCCGCAAAATGTGCGGTACCAACCCCATACCCCATATTGTGTATACATGGTAGGCCTATTATAGAAGATAGTGTGCGGTTAGTCGTCAACATGATCAAAGCGTATATAGGCTATTGTGCAATAGCAAGAGGTCCTTGATACTCAGGTGCCCTTAATCCTAATATCGGTGCCACGGCGCCCTTAATAATCCAGGGATCTTAATAAGGCCTACCCAGAAACGCTAAATATTATTAGGTATCCCATAATAAGACATGAAATAACCACTCTGGTATAGGCCCTACTCCATACATCATTAAAATCCAGTTATCACAGGTACCCTTAATATTCCATACTCCAGGTACCCAGTGTACCCTTATAATCCAGACAGGCCTATCCACCCCATGTGTTCATACACACGTGTAGGCCTAGATTTCACAACCCCCTTCGCGGACGCCCCCCCCCCCCCCTAAAAGTTGCCAAGTCTCTCATAGAACACGCCGCCGCTGTATTAAATAAATTTAGGTCCGCGACGCCACTGGGTATTTTTAGTGGTTTTATTAAGTTTTATGGTGGGTCTTTCATAGTTGGCGGGAGGCGGGTTCTCACCATGATCACTTTGTACCCACCCAGTTCAGTGTTAAAGCCATCCGTTTATTTTATTTTTCGGCCTATTGACATTAAATTATTTCTCCAGTAGGACTATTTCTGCATGCATATTTTGCTCTAACAGTTCCTTGTTTATTTATAGGCCTATCCCCCATGTACAGTTAAGCCCACAATTATTCATACCCCTTGAAAAATATGAGTTTTTTGCGTTTTTCTCATATCTATACCAGCTGGAGTGGTGGAACTTTCGCTTTACACTAAAGACAATTAGTTTGCAAGTACAAATCAATATATTTGAGGTCAACATATTTTGCATAACAATAGAATTGAACAAGAATTGTCTTTTTATGCCTGTCCAAAATTATTCATACCTCATGCCAAGTTTCAGGATTGAGGCCACTTTTGTGATAATGCACATGTTATTGACATTCCAAACGTTCTTTATATTGTGTGATAGGCTTTAACATTGTTATGCAATTATTCCATGATGTGTGCATACAATGTGGATGCATTACAAATGTGTCCTATTGAATGTACAGTGAGGGATATTATAGGACAACACTCTAGCTCTTTGACAGCATGGCGAAGGAGATCAAATAACTTAGTGAGGACCTTTTTTGTGCATTGTGAATGCTCTCAAAGAGGGGAAAGGCTACAAAGCTATTTCGAAGCAATTTCAAGTGCCAGATTCCACCATATAAAGCATAAGTAGGAAGAACGAGACAGTTCAAATCAGTTAAAACCTTGAAGAACATGGTCGGAAGCCAACAGTGTCCCCTTGTTTGACAAGAAAAGTATGGTGAAAGGCCAACAACAATCCACATATCACCGTCAATACTCTCCTGAACAACATTGGTGAGTCTTGGACCAAGATATTAAGGCAGACACTCCAGCAGACATAGTACACGAAAATTCTCCATGGACTCCGACAAAGAAAGACTCTACTCCTGAAAAGAGACAAAGAGAAACTCATCTAGCATTTGCAAGAGCACTTCTGGACAAAGATACACATTTTGGTCTCCAGTGTTGGGGTTGTCTAAGATGCAAGACAAGTTTCTCTGTGTCTCTTTTAAGGAGTAGAGTCTTTCTTGGTCGGCCTCCACGGAGAGCTCTCATGTGCAATATATGCTGGAGTGTCTGCCATGATATTTTGGTCCAATAATTGCCAAGGCTGTTCAGGAGAGCATTGATGGTGATCTGTGGATTGTTGTTGGCCTTTCGCAATACTTTTCTTGCCAAACAAGGGGACACCACTAGCTTCCGACTGCATCCTTCAATGTTTTTTAGTGAGTTGAACGTCTTGTTCTTCCTAATTATGCTTTGTATGGTAGATTCTTGCACTTGGAATTGTTTCGAAATAGCTCTGTAGCCTTTTCCCTCTTTGTGAGCATTCACATTATGCACAAAAAAGTTATTTGATCTTCTTCGCCATGCTGTCAAAGAGCTAGAGTGTTGTCCTATAATATCCCTCACTGTACATTCAATAGGACACATTTGTAATGCATCCACATTGTATGCACACATCATGGAATAATTACATAACAATATAAAAGCCTATCACACAATATAAAGAATGTTTGGAATGTCAAAAACATGTGTATTATCACAAAAAGTGGCCTCAATCCTGAGACATGGTATGGGGTATGAATAATTTTGGACAGGCATAAAAAGACAATTCTTGTTCAATTCTATTGTTATGCAAACAATGTTGAGCCCAGATATATTGATTTGTACTTGAAAACTAATTGTCTTTAGTGTAACGCAAAAGTTCGGCCACTCCAGCTGGTATAGATATGAGAAAAATGCAAAAAACTCATATTTTTCAAGGGGTATGAATAATTGTGGGCTTAACTGTATATGATATCACGGTTTTCTGGCCTATCTATGTTTTTTATAGCGCGCCCTGCCCGTGGCCCGCATTGTGGATGGGTCCGCGATGGGACTGAGGCACTGTCGTATAAACGCATTTTCCCTGTCACTATTAACACATGTTATCCTGGATGCAGGCCTACGGTTTGCGCCTTATACGGTTTGCGCCGGCCTTGCTCCCATCCTTCAAAGGGGTCCCTGTATAATACCCTGGCTATATGATTGACTTTTTGTTGTTGTCTCATCATGCCGTTTTCTTGTACTATAGGGTTTGCACTATGGATCAACGGATGCTTGCCGCCTTTACTCTACCACATAACAAACTACGCTTTGCGCCACTAACGCGTGTGCACCTACGCGTGTTCCGGTATCGCCCGATTACGCGTGCGCCGGCAATCGGCGCCTGACTACGCGTGCGCCGGCGGCAGTCGCCTGAATACGCGCGCGCGCGCGCCGACAATCGCCCGATTACGCGGGTTGTGCGCCATCGCCATGGCGTGCTCAGTGTATACGCGGCGCGTAGCAATAACGTAGCAACGGGCTAAGAAACCTCGAATTTCACGAAATCTAACCCAAATTTAAAAAATCAAACATAAACTGGTTCGTTGTGGGACCCATACGCACTCGCACAGAAAATTTGAAGTCAATCGAAGGTGCGGAAAGGGGAGAACATCTCCGTACAAGAATCGGCAACTCCGTATTATATATTACTAGCGGCGTACCCTCGCTACGCTCGGGCACTCGCTAGCTGAGTATTATTATCTAAATTAGATACCTTCATGATTTGTAGCAAAATGGGCATAGATAATGAGTTCAAAATTGTAGATCCCTGAATTATACCCCATTTAGGAGGGAAACAATATTATAGTTACCCCGTTTGTTGGAAGTGGCTCTTTTTACTTCAGGCTTTTCTTCCATCTTTTCTAACTTTCATTTCATTCAGCCAGCATGCTTATATAGACTTTTTAAGCCTGGCCCGAGCATTTTCATTTTGCTTGAGCCTGGTCCCTTCAGGACCCAAGCGTGTGTCCGTACGGACCGACCGTTTAAACAAACAAACAAACAAACCCCCCAAAATGTGCAGTACCAACCCCATACCCCATATAGTGTATACATGGTATAGAAGATAGTGTGCGGTTAGTCGTCAACATGATCAAAGCGCATATATATATAGGCTATTGTGCAATAGCAAGAGGTCCTTGATACTCAGATGCCCTTAATCCTAATATCGGTGCCACGGCGCCCTTAATAATCCAGGGATCTTAATAAGGCCTACCCAGAAACGCTAAATATTATTAGGTATCCCATAATAAGACATGAAATAACCACTCTGGTATAGGCCCTACCCCATACATCCTTAAAATCCAGTTATCACAGGTACCCTTAATATTCCATACTCCAGGTACCCAGTGTACCCTTATAATCCAGACAGGCCTACCCACCCCATGTGTTCATACACGCGTGTAGGCCTAGATTGCACAACCCCCTTCGCGGACGCACGCCCCCCCCCCTATCTCGGACCCAATTTCAATACCCTATTTGGGGGGGGGGGGGGGGGGGCAATGTTATAGTTACCCCGTACACCCAATAAATGTTGTACCTACCCCCAGACACCCCATAGAGTGTATACATGGTATAGAAGATAGTGTACGGTTAGTCGTCAACATGATCAAAGCGTATGCTATTGTGAAATAGCAACAGATCCTTGATACTCCAGGTGCCCTCAATCCTAATATCGGTGCCACGGCGCCCTTAAATATCCAGGGATCTTAAAAGTTGCCAAGTATCTCATAGAACACGCCGCCGCTGTATTAAATAAATTTAGGTCCGCGACGCCACTGGGTATTTTTAGTGGTCTTATTAAGTTTTATGGTGGGTCTTTCATAGTTGGCGGGAGGCGGGTTCTCACCATGATCACTTTGTATGATACGATATGATATGATATGATTTTATTGGCACAAAATCGCGACCCGAAGGCCGAATTACATTGTACAGGAAATCAAGGAATACATATAAAACAATTCAATACACAAATAGACAACTTACTGGGCAGTACTTTGTACCCACCCAGTTCAGTGTTAAAGCCATCCGTTCATTTTATTTTTCGGCCTATTGACATTAAATTATTTCTCCAGTAGGACTATTTCTGCATGCATATTTTGCTCTAACAGTTCCTTGTTTATTTATAGGCCTATCCCCCATGTATAATATGATATCACGGTTTTCTGGCCTATCTATGTTTTTATATAGCGCGCCCTGCCCGTGGCCCGCATTGTGGATGGGTCCGCGATGGGACTGAGGCACTGCCGTATAAACGCATTTTTCCCTGTCACTATTTAATACATGTTATCCTGGATGAGGCCTACGGTTTGCGCCGGCCTTGCTCCCAGTTCGGTTCCTGTAGTGTATACCCTGGCTATATGATTGACTTTTTGTTGTTGTCTCATCATGCCGTTTTCTTGTACTGTAGGGTTTGCACTATGGAGCAACGGATGCTTGCCGCCTTTACTCTATCACATAACAAACGGCGCAAAGCGTAACGCGTGTGCACCTACGCGTGTTCCGGTATCGCCCGATAACGCGTGCGCCGGCAATCGGCGCCTGACTACGCGTGCGCCGGCAGCAATCGCCTGAATACTCGCGCGCCGACGATTACGCGAGTTGTGCGCCGGCCATCGCCATGGCGTGCTCAGCGTGTACGCGGCGCGTAGCAATAACATAGCAACGGGCTAAAAACCCTCGAATTTCACGAAATCTAACCCAAAATAAGAAAATCAAACATAAACTGGACAATTGTGGGACCCATACGCACTCGCACAGAAAATTTGAAGTCAATCGAAGGTGCGGAAAGGGGAGAACATCTCTGGACAAAAATGGGCAACTCCGTATTATATATAAGATAAGATGAATATTAAATGAGTGTTCAAAGGGATTCTTTGACCCCCGAAAACAAGGGCATTGCCACTCAAATCCTAACTGTACATGTAGGTACATTCTGGGCTGAGATATCGAAAATACAGTCTTCAGCGATCTGGTGACTTTGCCTTTCTGATAAATGGGCGCCATTACAACAAGATTGCCAAAGAAATGGAAGCCATATATTAACTGATATTATGCTATTTCAAGTAAAGTTGCATGGATTGCAAGATTCTACCAAAATCATAACATGTATGACACAAATTGAAACTCTTAATAGATGGAAATATGTATATTTCCAGATTTCCGGCACCATTTTGGCGGCCATTTTGGATTGTATTGTAGTTGCAGTGACTCATTATACTAAGTGATTGTTCCTATAGATCCATCCCTTGACCCTCGAAACCTAGGTGCAGCCCCTTAAATCACAACTCTGAGTAGTAAGTACATTCTGAGATATGGTCAAATTAAGTCCATAAATCATAACATGTATGACACATTGAAACTCTTAATAGATGCTAATATGTATATTTCCAGATTTCCGGCACCATTTTGGCGGCCATTTTGGATTGTATTGTAGTTGCAGTGACTCATTATACTAAGTAATTGTTCCTATACATGTAGATCCCTTGACCCTCGAAACCTAGGTGCAGCCCCTTAAATCACAACTCTGAGTAGTAACTACATTCTGAGCTGAGATATGTGGAGTCTGAAATGGTGACAAATGGTGGCCATTATGCCAAGATAATGGCCGATGAAAAAAATGGCAAACACATTTTCTTTATCATTTTATGACATATTGAGTAAGAATAAACATGGTTTGCAAGAATCTACCCACATTTTCCACTCAAGTATACATAAGGGCATGTACCATATCTAGGCGCGCATGTGCATGATTTCTGTAGTGGAGGGCCAGGGTATCCATAATTCCTCGCGGCTACTTGTCCGGTGTTTATCCAGTGACAGTTACACACTGGTTTATCTCACCTTTGATCCGGGCTTTGAACCCAACATATCGCAATACAGGTCGAAATCACACCTTTTTGAGCCTAGCTACATACCGCGATGAGACTACCATTTTCTAGGCGAAATACACCATTTTAATTAATTTCTAGGGTAAGTGTGATAATAATAACGTTAAATATAAGCTTTGTAGTATTTTATAGTGATGCATTTTTTAATATTATCTCAGGATACTTATTTTATGGTTGAAAATCGGCAAAATATGATTGTTTTAAAAAAGGTATTCGTCACCCAGCTGGAAAACGGACTCCGTCACTTGATGCGTCGCCGTGTAAAAGTGACGGCAGTGCATCACCACAATCCTACAGATGATAAATTTCATGTTGTGAGGGTTGACAGCCCCTTAAAGATGGGGACTGCTTTTCTCTCAAACTTTTCTCATATTAAATTCGATTAAAATGATCAGTTTTGTCTGTTTTTTGTCTGTTTCTAACAGTTCCACAGATCGTTGGATTTCTTATGGATATATATCATTGTATGCAACAAGTTGATTAGGGCCTCTGAATATTTGAAAACCTTAAACAGAAGCTCCTTGGACTTGCAGAATACTTCTTGTCTTTATGCAGCTACAGGGTGACCCAGAAAATGTTGAACCCAAAAATCACAAAATAAAAAAAATAAAAAAATAAAAAATATATATATATAAATATGGCATTCTGTTTTCAACAGTTATGTAAACAATTTATTCAGCTTTCTGGAGAACTTTAGATCATGTAAATTGGCCTTACCAAACTAAAGATACACTTGATTGTGTGACAGGGGGTGTTTTCGCCCTTTTGTAAAAATGAAAAAATTGTAACTTGGTTCAGATATGAAACTTAATTCTGTTCTAGGTACGGTAAGTTGAGTAATCTTTTCTTTTGATCTGTATTATCAAATTAACATTTTCAAATGAAGTCAAGGGGACTTCAGTTTTTGTTTTCAAAGTCTCTTATATAATAATAATATTGATTTACATAATAAATGAATATTGATGAGATACTGTGCAGAATAATTTATAAAGTTCATTGCACGGTTTCAAGGCACTTGTTCTGCTCATGTAGCATGAAACTTTTTTTTTTGCACTTCACTTACACTACAAAACAACACTTCTTACACAATTAAACGTATTTTAAGTTTCGTGTGGCCGATTTTTATGATCTAAAATGTTTCAGAAAGTTGAATGTATGGTGCACATAGCTGGTGTACGAGTTATGCAATATTTTGATATTTTAATGGTAAAAAAATGGTGATTTTTGGGTTCAACATTTTCTGGGTCACCCTGTAGATAAAATAAATGTTCTCTGCTGAATCTACTGACCATGTTGTTCCCGTTTTTGTAACATAATGATGAATGGTAATTGCATCTTGCTTTAAGATTTCTTTGTTACTCAAACACCTGTCATGCCTGTATATGTTTTTGAACTGGGCCTATTCAAAAACATAATAAAGACAAAGACAATAGAAACTAGTATGTTCCTATTGTAAGTATTGTGAATTCCAACACGCCAATAATCATACAAAAATACAAAAACGCGACTTATTCAAAAGGCGCGCGTTAAAATTTTACATTCATACTGTTCCCTTGGAAATGTTGGAACAGATTTAATTTCACAGAATTGGTAAAAAATCACATATCTCCTGTTTCGAATAACCAATTTGAATGAGATAAAAATAGGTCATAGCTAACAATGCGTTCTTGCTGTGCATTTCATTAAATGTATACATGTTTGCATTTTAACTGGTTTAAAAAATCGGTGAAATTGGGACCTGAATATCTGGACTCACCCTGTATATTATCGGATTTCAGAGAAATCATTGCGCGGCTCTCCTTTTCCCTTTCAGATGGTGAATTTGTACTATGCTGGCTACCAGAGCAGTCGGAGCGGAGCGGACAAATACAATCATAGGGTATTCACTTAGTCAGGAGACCAGGACGAGCTTCGGTTGTTCATCAAACATAGGCTAAGTTCTACATCGCACACATTTTAATATCAGAGATAAGTCTGGTGCCACATTGTGTACAAACTAAGGAATCCACTCCATCACATCACCAATCCAAATGGCGTCACTCCAAAATTACCCTGATTCCATCCTGGTTAAAACACCTTTCCTCAGTACGGAGGAGGCTGCCGAGTTATTCAGTCGTCTGTACGGGACTTCCAAGCCAGTGTTGGTTTAGACACTTGTTGGGTATTATTCACAGAATTTCTACTTGCAAGTAAAGGACTCGGAAGAACAGTCGCCTGGTGGTTCCATCACGAATGTTTGCGGTATGTATAGTGTATCATTTGTATGTGGTTACCATGACTAAATTAGTATATTCAGTCTCCCGGGCCGGACCTATTCAAGACCTTTCTCGAGACAGCGACGGGTCAGTTTATAAACGTATATAAACATATCACTTTGACCATTCAGTGATCAAAAAGAGGTTATCCATGTAGCCGTGCGAGACAGATGTACAACGGGAATCGCACCCGGCCTTTTCTACATCAAATTGAATTGGTGCATGACGTCCAATTCATCTCATAATGAACGGTTTATTTTATATGCGATGAATTGGACATTACCACATCACATCGGCCTATATTATTTCATGAAACAAATGTGTCCTCTTTCTGAAAATCTTAAACACGGTTATTATTCCAGACAAGATGGCAGCTAATCCGTTACATGGATGGATAATCTATATAAAACAGGTCATCTCCGTCTTGAGGTAGCAAAATGATCTATGGATTGGGACTTTGGGTCATTACATAACGTGTCCGTTGATGCATAAATCCAGGCATAAATCCAGTGTAGTGTGTCGCTGTGTGTTTTAATGGTTAAAAAAATTCTCGAGAAATTCGAATCTCCCAATTGTTTTAGTCTTACTGCGCATGTGTATCACATTTTTACGATATGCTTCGATTTATTTCTATCTGACTATTTGCATCTTAAGAAGACTATAGCCATATAAACCAATCATGACTTCAAAGGTTCGGGCTTTCACGACAAACCAAACTATTTTATACTGTTATTTCATTTGTTATTTTCATTTGTCTATAAACAATTGTATCGAACGCCTTCATAAAATCAATCAACAGAAATGATTTGTAGTGATGCAAATTAATTTTGCGGTCATTGATCAGCTTATATTAAAATGAATAGATAAATGAAATAATTCACTAGACCGTATATTCTTTATTGGAAACTAATATATATTAATTGTTGTGTTTTTAGAGATACGAATTGTGGTGTGTGTGAAAATTAATAAAGGCATTTTTGCTGGGTAATAACCTTTCTCATGACAGTAATACATGTACAGTATTTCTTAGGCTGTTCAGGAATGGTATGAATACATATAGGTATATATTATATTTCGATACAAATTAATACTGATATTTAATCTGTAATAACTACGTATATACATTACTCTCAGATAACGGAATTGGACAAGACACAGGAAATGTGATAGATAGCTGGTCGGCTATTGCTGAGATAATCTATTCCTTAAACACTACAGAATTCAACAATGTCAAATTTTATTTGACATTATTATTTGATAATACAATTATTGAACATAGAATAATATAGATGAATTGAATATATTAATTGATATCATACCAGTACATTTAAATATAATGTTAATCTATAAGTTCAGAACACAGGTGGGACCAAGAGTCCCATGATTGGAAGGTCATAATAGGAAATACCGACTGTTCAGTTTCATAAACAGTTTCGGTTAATCAATTTAAAAAGGCCTATAGTAAAGTAGCAAAAAACCTAACGTTAAATAGCGGATCTGATGCCGCACCAATTGATAATATGATTATGACCAATGTCAGAATTTTACTAATTCATTAATTATAAGTCCCCCATGGAGACATCCGTACTGTTCAATTTTCGAAGGAAATGATACCAAAAATAATGTGAGAATTATTAATTGAAAATACTTCATTATCACAATGGTTATCTTAATTGACCATGGGACGTGAATTAGCCAATAGTAATTGGTATAAGATTTGACCTTATAAGTATATACTTTTTTCTTTAATCATTACTCGTTGATGATATTTATGATCGTAAAAAGTCAATAATTGGGATTTAAACCCATAAATGGCATGGGACAACCTATCGGGCTGCACCAGCCCTCCAATAGGGGACGGGAGCCAAAGATAAACAACGAACAGAGGCTCCGGACTGAGGAAGTGAGGGCCAAGATACCTATTATCAGTGGCACCAACACGAAGTGTGGACCAAGATACACGCACACATGGTCCACAACAGGCCAAAAATGGGGGACCCAGGTGCACAACAAACATGGTCCGCCACATGACAGAATTTATAAGATTATTAATTATGCATAAGAAACAAAACAAAAAGAAAATCCAAAACTGGCAAGTAAATGAATAAATAAATACCCCTTAAATACAACCAGAAATAAAGGGTTTATATGACCATGGGGTTGGACTAATGACAAAAATAAAAATAAAAATAAATTAAAAACAAAAACAAAAACAAACCAAAACATCAGGGACAGGACTTAACAGGCCAACCAAAATATGGGTGGGTGGGAGTGACGATTCGTAAATAGTTCCTCTCAGCAGAACAACCGACAAGCGAATGAAAATAAATGGGCACGGAAATTGAACCAAAAACCGCGGCATGGAAGACGGCCTCTGATTGGCTCATCGACCGGTAGTCATGACAGAGGGATGCACACAACATCCAAAGCACGCCACTTCCGTTTCATGGAGTAAATGAGTTCGATCGAGAGTGCCCTCTTATCAAACTTAATTATAACATAGCCTATAAACGAAATTGCGTGAATGTACAATATCCTGAAGGAGAATAGATTGTTAACTAAATCTCTTGCTTGGAGAAAATAAATAAAGGTCGAAATGGCAAAGGACAAGAGAAGGAAATGAGAGGGAACGAAATGGCGATAGGACTAAATAGGAAACGATGTGTATGGCTTTAAAGGTGTTTTTTTTTTTTTTTTTTTTTAAATCTGAAAAATAAATTGAAAATATAGGTCTAGTTCCAAAACAAAAAAAGGAACAAGCTTTCTGAGAAATTGTAGTTGGTGTAAATTGGATGTTGGGATGAAGAGAAGAAGATTTCCCCGAAATTCGAATCGATTCTCCTTTCCCCAAAATAATTGACTAGGTAATACGATCACGATCATAGCAGTGGGGTCGGGCGACGGGAAACTAAGGGATCACGTCAAAACTCGACCGCCCGGCAACCGCCGGTTACGGCCGGTTCCGTTCGGTTCTCACAAAACGTGTCGTCTGTTATAATATACACACATAATGAGGTCAAATAGTAACACTCTGGTGATCACGACCGGTTGAAAGTGCCTCGTCACACACGTGAGCAATAACATCTTGAAGTAATGGGCTCTTTTAAGACTTAAAAGTCTCAGTTGACACCAGTACAATACAGCTATTGATTTTCGCTGGGGTTGGCTTTTTCAATCTGTTTATAGCTCAATTAACTTTTTAAAATCAATACCGAAAGTCTATGAATGTTGTTTTTTTATAGAACGATTATAGAGAGAGCTATTATGACCGCAAAGTAACAGATTGATAGTGTAAATTGGTCAGATTACAGCATTAAGTCAACCGGCGGTTGTTCAGTGTTGCATGCGCGAATATTCATATACCAGTAAAACATTTGACCTGAAAGAACCGGGCGGAACCGCCCGTAACCGGCAGTCAACGGGCGGTCGAGTTTTGACGTCTCCCCTAACAATTCACTATCCTTGGCCTTACCGTGGAATCGCCCATATACATGTATATAAAGTGCTCAAAAAAAGAAAGTCATACACTTTGTTTAGGTCCTTTAGAGTAACTTTCGTTTATTGTTTTACCAAACAGACTAGATAGACATTTGGATGAATCTTTCCGGCACAATTTGATACCAAAGTTGCCACCTAACAACAAAGATAAACCATGATTAGCACCATTTAAAGAAAATTTGTCACTTTTCAAAAATCACATTTTCAACGCACGCAAGCCGCGAGAAAATGCTGTGCGTGGCACTTTGAATGGCCGGGAATGAAATGGATATTGATCATGTTGATCACACAGTGCAACTGCGTTGGGTTGTGCCTCAGCGAGCGGGCAATTTGATTATGAATTTGTACAGGCAGCATGTGGTCTTTTCTTCCAGTGATTGAAAATGTGACTTTTGAAAAGTGACTAATTTTCTTTAAATGGTGCTAATCATGGTTTATCTTTGTTGTGAGGTGGCAACTTTGATATCAAATTGTGCCGGAAAGATTCATCCAAATGTCTATCTAGTCTGTTTGGTCAAAAAAATAATCGGAATTTACTCTAAAGGACCTTAACAAAGTGTATGACTTTCTTGTGTTGAGCACTTTATCTCAAAATACAATAAGTGCTACAAGTGTGTAAAATGGTCACATGAAAATATGATAGCCGTACGTACATTTTAATATTGTTTTTATTCTCTGAAGAATAAGTTTTTAACAATATTTAAAAATATGCAGGATAACAAGAGATTTAGGTAAATTGTGTTTCAAGGTGTTATTCACTTTATGACGGTTGAGCGACTTGACACAGATATGATCAAGATCATTTAAAAAACCAAATCAAAATATTGATACATTTGACTTTAGACATTTGACTTTAAAGGAAAAAAGATAAGTTGTTTTTGCAGTGTTGTCTAGAAAATTCAAAATTATAATCAACTTGATATCAACTTTTTTAACGACTCGCATTTTAATACAATATATCCATATCTAGGTATGACTACTAATGGTGGTGTTGTTTTAAAGGTTATGAACACGGAGGCTTCTAGAAACGTGGATGTTTTTCGTACCATCCATTCAATTCAGAGATATCTGAATGGGCACGGCTATATGTGTGCAGCACCACTACTGAACATCCATGGAGATGACATGAAAGTAGAAGAATTTACTCGCATCAATTCTTTGGGTAAGATAGAAATACCTACTCCTCGAAAGGTTTCAATTTTGCCAAGTGATTGCTAAGATGATTCTTTTGTCGAAACCAATGTAAAAGTTGTGTTCAGGACTTTGGGGATATGGGCAATATCAAGAAGTTCATTGCAACAAAAAAGTATTTTAAAGGCATTTCTAAAAAATATAGAAATAGATCGTGACAATATGAAGGGAAATTGTATCCTTTTCTCTTTTTGGAACTTATTGCCATCTTTTACAGACATCTGGAACTACAGAAATTCTTTCTGGGTTGCTGTGTTTATATGTCATAACTATCCAATTGACGGGGCGGGGTGGGGGTGTGTTTGTTTTCATTTGTTTGCTTGTTGGTTCTTTGATCTTTCTAAGGTTTCGTACACATAATTATGGTATGACGGGGCTCGGACGAGAGCCGGGCGGGCGGGCACTGGTCACAAAAGTTGAATAATGCCAAACTCGAGGAGGAACTTGAACTTAGAACGATGATGAAACTGATGAATGTTATTTACATTGTTGTATCTTGTAGCAATCTGTCTCAGCAATGAAACGTCCTTCTTGGAGTGGTATAACGTTCAGTTATTTATTACATTGAAATGTAGTGATGTGTCTACACTGCTCAGTGGCGTAGCTACCGGGGAAGTGGGGCGGGGGGGGGGGGGGGGGGGGGGAAATTCCCCCTAACAGAAAAAGGCCTTTGTGCCCCCGCCCCCCCCCCCTCCCAGCCCTATTTGTGCCCGCCCCATTTTCCAGATGTAGTGCGTATGCGTTATAACCATTTACAAGGACCATTTTTCGCCCTGGTTTTGGAGAAAACATGCCATTACACCCCCCCCCCCCCCCCCCCCCCCCCCGCTCTCAAGTTTCCTGAGCTGACTGAAAAAAATATAAACAATTTCAAAATTGTCCACAAAAATTCAACGAAATTTCCAAAAACCCACAATTTTGAAAAATAGTATTTTATCTAAATCCTCTCAATCCAGGTCAACGTGAGCATGGTTTCTTCATGGTACGCGCCTATCCATACATAACAGGTACTACACTAGACGAGGTTGAACCAGCCAATGCCACTCAGATATTCTATGAGGCAGGGAGAAAATTAGCAGAGATGCATCAGATGTTAGAGGTATATTACTCACTTCATTGGATTTGTTAGTGATAACTCTAACGCTCTAACTAAACTGCTTACACAAAAAAAGTTAGGACACTTTTCTTAATCAAGTATATTTTTATTATTTATTACCCTCTTGTATTATGTTGCATATCAATGAAATGCTGAAGTGTGCGTCTTTAAAATGATACCAAATGTGCAATGATGACTTGTTGCTGGACGTGACCACATTAATGAGAATGAGACAAAGTCACAAATCAAATGTGCCGAAATTAGCAGTTTTGTGTTACTATGTGAACAATGAAAACAAGCAAGACAACTTACTCATCTTAATCCACTTGTGTGCATGTGTTGTGCTCACTGGTGCAGCTTTTTGTGTAAACCATTCATGGATCTCAAGCATGACCGGTTTGATTATTGATCATTACCTGTGATAAGGATAATTGATGAGCTACTGTGCATTCGTCTTGATAATCGCTCGAGGCCTTGCATGAGTGCACCAGCCCTCGAGCGCCGATAGGCGCGAGAGGGCGGGTGCACGAATGCAAGGCCGAGAGCGATTATCAAGTACGAATGCACTGTTTGCGAATCAATTATCTATCATACACTTCGCGATGCGTACCAGAACCTGCTCTAAAATGTTAAAATTGAGATTAAAAACATCATTTCCAACGAAAATATTAGTTAAATTTCCATATTTTAGAAACACCGCTTATGATGTGTAGCATAAGATACTGCTGAATACGCATGGAAGGGTTTCAATTAGTCTGTATACGATTTAGGTTGTGAGCTGTCAAACTGGGATCAATGACCGAGTGGAAAACATATCGACAAACTTGAATTGGAAGTTGGATATGCATGACCACGGATAAAACTGGTATTAAGTAGGGCCTGTGGATGTAATCCATTAAGTATAGCTTTGTGTAAAAAACAAGTACTCATGATCTTTTAGATCGAACTGTAGTAAAGAAAACAACATTATCGATCAAGCGTGGCACAGTAAGAGACCTGTTGGGTCGCCAACGTGACAGAGAAGTTGTGTGCTGACGCTGGCACGTCAGGCTACTATACCGTACACAGTTTGAGGAGAAACCATCACAAGAATAGGCGACGTACCAGAGAAAATCATTAAAGAAGCGGTTACCGCATTAACTCCGATCAGTATAAGGTTAATACAAGCACCAAACAGAAAGCCAGCAAAGTTCCGTGTCATCGGCATCAGCAATACCTAAAATTCAGGAACCAAAGTCACATCAATGACCATTACAGTACAAGAGAATCCAAGAGCAGCTCAGCCACAACCACAGAATGTTATTATTCCGCAGCAGCAAGGAGGACTGTGTAATGTATATAATTCAAGGTGAGCATGAATGTAATCGTTTGATTGTTTGTTTGTTTTTTGGTCTGTTTGTTAGTATATTAATGTTTGTATATTGGTTAGTTGATGGGTGTGGGTTTTTTTGGGGGGGAGGGCGGTATTTTGAATGCTAGATTAACATATTGACAGAATTATTTTACTGTGATAGATTTCTTACTATTACCGTTGTGTTTAGTTTTAATACTTGAAAAAGGAAAAATGTAAATTAATTTAGTTGACATGGCACGGCTAATAAATGCTACCTCTTACAAAAAACATTTAACTTTATGTTCATTTGAACTAGTATTTTTAATTTTTCTCTCAAAATTGCAAAGTTCAACGTTGTATATCATTAACGAACCGGTGTCATTTGTTATTCAAATTTAACGAAATATTCCACAATTGTCATAAAATATGTGGTTTGATAGCACAAATATTTCCATTTCAGGCTCGACAAAACGTTTGAAAACCGCATCAGCAACACAATCTACAGCAAAGTTCTGTGTCATCGTCATCAGCAAGACCTAAATTTCAGGAAAGTCACATCAATGACCATTACCAACATACGAGAGAATCCAAGAGCAGCTCAGCTACAACAGCAGAACGTTGTTATTCCGCAGCAGCAAGGAGGGAAAAAAGAAGTACACTTTCCACAATTTCACCGTTCATATAACTGAAAAGTAATAATACTGATAAAGTAGATCCATAATTAAATGCACACGCACACCATTTTAATGAAGAAAATTAATTAATGACCTGTATTAAATATAGCCACATTTAGTGTCGGATCTCTTCAATGCAATTCCAGAAAGTAAAGGATGGAAATCAGTATAGTCTGCAACTGTTCATGTGTAATTTAAAGGAATGTAATTTGAATATGCAGGGTGTATCAAAAAAAACACCAGGACTCTCTTTCAGCAAGGATTAATTTAATCCTTATTGAAACCACTGAACCATGGCCAATTTGATTTCATTGTCAAGTACAACTTATAAAGTTAAAATCCTGAAAAAGGGTGAAATCCATCAATTACGGAAGGTGTGACTAATTAGGCAAGTCAACCCAATTGTTGTAGTGTGTATCAATGGTAATTCACACAATAAAGTAGAGTAACGTGACAGTGGAAGATTATATATTTAAATAGGCTAAAAGGGAAATTATTTGTATTCTTCTCATGCTGAATTTTTTTTATAAAGTATAAATGCCCTTCTCTGTCAATGATATAAACACACTACTGACATGATTGGTGCTTTCCTACCACAACTTTCCTACATGCTGAGGATTTCTCATGAGAACAATAAGCTACATTGAACATTGCACAGAAATATTCATGCATCATATTAATGAATTATGTAGCTATTAATGATTTGTGCCAGAATTAAGGGGAATCATAATACTATTTTTGGCGAGTCTGTCCGTCCGTCCGTCCAATGCCTTCGGGTGCAGATTCCTGCCCGTAATCGCTATGCACAGGGATCTTTGCCCCACGTAGACAACAAACTGTTGCTACGCGATCGCGTATAAACAAAACAAAACATGGCGCACGCGATTGCCGGCGCACGCGTAATGACGCAGACCGTAAGGTGCGTACGCGTTCGTGGCGCAAACTGGGTATTTTCATGGGGCGGGTAGCAAGCCGTCCGGTGGCTAAAAAGGACTCCAATTAACTTTATCTCCCGGGCGTGTTTTTGTATGAGTTAAACTATATGCATATGATCAGGAGGTAAAAAAGGATCAGATGGCGGGTTAGAGTTAATAAAGGAACTGGGAGCGTAAACTGTAGGCTTTCATCCAGGAACACGTTATGTGTTCAACATGTTATTTTTAAAGTGATTGCGAATTGCGGTGGTGTGATGTCAGTGCCTCAACATCCCATCGCTTACCCATCTATGCGCGCAGGCCACAACGGGCCGGGCCCTCATCATGCCTATCATGGGATGTCTTTTATATAAATGGGAATGTTACAGGGACATGTAGGCCTATAAATATAAAGGGACGGTGTGAGCAAACATTTAGCTCCAATTATATCTTTAACTCTCGGGCGGGTTTTTGTCCCGGTTTTTATGAGTTAAACTATGCATGCATGATCAGGATGAAAAGAGTCAAATGAGGGGGGGGGGGGGGGGGGGGGGGGGGGGGGCGGGGTGTGGTGGGGGGGCTTCAGTCTGCATGCGACAGGAATCAAACCCAGACCTTGAGCGTGCAAGTGTGTACAGTGTTGTAGTTTAACACTATAGCAATTCGGATAGGCCCTAGGCCAATCATGGGATGTCTGTTATATAAATGGGAATGTTACATGGATATCGGTGTGCGCAAACATGCGTGATTTAAATACATATGGGCGATTCCATGAAAATGTGACGGAGCAAAAAAACTAAAAAATGCTCCAAAAGATTTAATTTTACATTCATGTTGTGCAAAGCCTATGCAAACGTTCATGAAAAAAATATTGCAACCATTGACCGTTGTTAACTATGATTTTTTCAAACTTTTCTTACTTCCAAAACGGTAACACGTGTTACCGAAGCAACACTTTTTTGAAAATATTTCCTAATTGATTTGATTTTAATTGATGCCACTTGTAATTTTAATCCTACTAGTACCAAACTAATATTTGCTATTGTTTATAGATAGATGATTTACAATATTTTTGAATGCAAAGTATTCAAATTGTAAACCATGTCATTTTTTGGTTTGTATGTGTAAATCCCATTGTACAGACTAGTAAATGACAGGGTTTATGCAACTTATTCTAGCGGTCTTATTCTTCATTGGATTAATCTCAGATTTTCAGAAGATATGATCATTATTAATTGGGCTTTGCATTGACGGTGATTTTTGATACACCCTGGATCACTACGTGATTTTGGATCGATAATTATTTGTCTAGCATTGTGCTTGCGGGACTGCTCCTATACCATTTGCTTTGATGGTTTATAAAATACCTGTTTGTTTCAAAATTTTAAAATTAAGAATTTTAAGATGAAGATAATTTTGGCACAGCTCTTGAATTAATAGAAAGATATGTCTTTCTCATGGTATAAGGCCAAATAAAAAAAACACCTAGTTTCTCGTCCTATCTTTTGAAAATAAGGAGGATGAGGGCACTTTTGGAACAAAAAAACCCCAAAAATCAATGCGAAATCACCATTACCGGCATGGTATTGCCTGATGGGTTGTGTAACTTGAGGAGGACAAGGCCTTTTTATTTCATAGTTTTTTGGGATTGGTTAACACAAAATCTGCTTTAAAATGCTCATTGGATTAAATCTATTGCCAAGATGTCATGAAAAAAGTGATGGTAGAAATAACGAAAATAAAGATACATTACATAATTCCTGAAAAGGGATGCGCAGGGGACGATAAACTACTCTATTTTTTCACTTGGCCTAACTAATGTATTTAAATAACATGTTCGAGTACTATGTACATGTACTATAGTATTATATTATGTTTAAATCGTGTGAAATACAATTATACAGAACACAAAACATCGTATCATTGGCATTTATTCGATTTTGTAAAAGGGATTACTAATATGTCATTCCATTGAGGTGTTAGATGCCATGATCATTCATAGTGTAATTTAATCGTATAAGTTAACCGATTAAAATGCAATTGAACGACTACCTGTAAAGTACTACTTGACAACTTGACAACAGTAACTGATTCGTTAATCCTTAACCTGTTAACTCCTTAACTATGTGAATCGTTGTTTCTATTTCCACAGCTTTATTGGTCATATCAATGTCCATTGTTTGTTAACGTCGATATCTACGAAAGCACTACCGGAAGTCTCAAGCGTGCAATGTCAACATAATCGGTTGCCCCTCGCAACGTGCATTATATGACAAAGCTTTCAGATAATGCATGGGTCAACATTAGAAAGGGTAGCGATTATGTTGACCTTGCACGATTGAGACTTCCGGCAGTGCATTCGTCGACGTTAACAACAATGGATAATGAACAATGGAATGAGCTCTAGAAGTGTATTGACAGATAACGGTTATTTTGGCACATTTGATTTGTGACTTTGCCTCATTCTCATTCATGTGGCCAAGTTCAGCAACATGTAATCATTGCACATATGGTATAATTTTAAAGAGGAACACTTCAGCTTTCCATTGATATATAACATATACAAAGAGGGTAATAAATAATAAAAACATACTTGATTAAAAAAAGTTTCCTAACTTTTTGTGAGCAGTTTATATGTATTATTATGTTTGGAATTGATGGTCCTCTGATTTTGACTACATATAAGATATTCAATGTGTATTGTTTTCTCTATATCAGTCTAAACGGTTATCTGTGTTATATTGACCCATTTTGGCAGCCATTTTGGATTGTTAACTATGTTAACAAAGCAAAAATACTGGATATGAGTTAGGGTCTAACACATACATCATATCGTTGAAAGTATATTTTCATCATACATTTTCGGTTGATATTATCCTATTTTATGGAATTTTGACCACTTTTGACTATTTTGGGCAATTCATTTGGCGGCCATTTTGTTAAGTATGTTAACCAAGCAAAAATTCTAGATATGAGCTTCTAGAGGTCTAACACATACATCCCATTGTTTAAACTATACTCTGATCATGCATTCAGGAAAATAAAATTAACGGTTTGATCTCCTGAAAGAACCCCCATTAGGGGGGTGTGTTCAGGATATGGGCTATTTACTTAAGATATTTGTATTCCTAATGAAAAACCACATGAGATAAAGAACGCCTCCAAGTGATACCTAGCTCATTTTTAGCCTAGTCTAGTAGGAGTCTATTCTAAGAGCTATATTGAATACTTTCCAGTATCAATTAGAAACCATGTTGTTAGTTTTGAATTGTTTATACTTATCTTTACTTTTTACATTTTTTAGAAATATCCTTATGATGTCCAAGCTCTCGTCAAGAGAACAGAAACTTATGAATGGAATTCCTTGCGCACTGATATAATTCGGAGTAAAGTGGACGCAGTAAAAGACAATGATAGACGATGCTTAGTGATCGATGTTTTGAATGCGGTTGACGATCAAATCTACCCTAATGTGGATATGTTGAGAATCGGTAAATGGAACCAAATAATATATATTTCTACCTGATTTATGAAACACATTCCTTGTAGCTCCGTTGCCATTTACTTTAGTCTATATCTATGTTACATTAACGTTTGGGCCATAAACATGATTACGTCACACACAACTTGGGCCATAAACATGATTAAGTCACACACAACTTGGGCCATTAACATTATTAAGTCACCCACAACTCGGGTCATAAACATGATTAAATCTTGTGCCATAAACATGATTACGTCACACACAGCTTAGGCCATAAACATAATTAAGTCACACGTACACAACTTGGGCCATAAACATAATTAAGTCACACGTACACAACTTGGGCCATAGCATGATTAAGTCACACACAACTTGGGCCATAAACATGATTAAGTCACACACAACTTGAGCCATACTCTCTAAATGTAAAACGAGTTGAAAGAGTGGAAAATTCACTCGAAAAGGAGTGAAGGGAGTGAAACGCAGGACAACCCGTTTTAGAGTGGAAAATTTCCACTCTAAAATGAGTGTGAAAGTTAATTTTTCACTCTCAATAGAGTGGAACATTGTCATATAAAATCCCCTTTTACTCCTTTTAGAGTGTTTTTCCACTTAAAAACGTGTTCTCATGCGTTTAACTCCTTGAAAGAGTGGAAAACCACTCTTTTACATTTAGAGAGTAAACATGATTAAGTCACACACAATTTGGGCTATATACATGATTAAGTCACACACAACTTGGGCCATAAACATGATTAAGTCACGTACACAACTTGGGCCGTATACATGATTAAGTCACACACAACTTGGGCCATAAACATGATTAAGTCACACACAACTTGGGCCATAGCATGATTAAGTCACACCCAACTTGGGCCATAGCATGATTAAGTCACACACAACTTGGGCCATAAACATAATTAAGTCACACACAACTTCGGCCATAGCATGATTAAGTCACACCCAACTTCGGCCATAGCATGATTAAGTCACACACAACTTGGACCATACACATGATTAAGTCACACACAACTTGGGCCATAAACAACTTGGGCCATACACATAATTAAGTCACGCATAACTTGGGCCATTAACATGATTAAGTCACACACAACTCGGGCCATAAACATGATTAAATCACACACAACTTGTGCCATAAACATGATTAAGTCACACACAACTTGGGCCATAAACATGATTAAGTCACACACAACTTCGGCCATAGCATGATTAAGTCAAACCCAACTTGGGCCATAGCATGATTAAGTCACACACAACTTGGGCCATAAACATAATTAAGTCACACACAACTTGGTCCATTAAAGTAATTAAGTCACACACAACTTGGGCCATAAACATGATTAAGTCACACACAACTTCGGCCATAGCATGATTAAGTCACACACAACTTGGGCCATAGCATGATTAAGTCACACACAACTTGGGCCATAAACATAATTAAGTCACACACAACTTGGGCCATAAACATAATTAAGTCACATACAACTTGGGCCATAAACATAATTAAGTCACACACAACTTGGACCATAGGGCGTGTCAAAACAAAAAGTGCCATTTCCACCAGTTCAAAAGTGACCTAAGTGGAATTTGCACGCTTGTTCCTGAAATTACCGTATCTCATGAGTTTTTGATAGAGGCCTAATGGGGCTTACCAACAGTCTGTTTTATTTCACAACCTGTAATGTATCACTTATTGATGCCCATCATGATGGGAGGGACACTTTTGACACACTCTGACACCAACACAGACTACCGAGTACTTTCAAAATGTACTATAACAATTGTGTTTTAGGCAGAGCTCCCCAATCAATACGCTGTGGTCTGTGACTTTTATCATAACGTTTACGATGACTTTTGCTAGACGTCCCGTGACTGATGTGCGCAAGCTCATAATGATTAAAATGTGTTGTAGTAGTAGTATTTACGTGCATGGTTTATTCCGTGCGGGACGTCTAGCAAGATATAGCCATTATGTCTCTGGCGTCATCGTGAAAGTCTGCGTCACATATACGGTGAAACTCAGCGTATTGATTTGGCAGTTCCGCCTTAGATTCATATCCACAGTATTCAACATTCAACGATATCAACAACCGTTCGCGGTTCGTGGTCTTCTTTTTTTGTTATTGCAGGCATTTTACACGGGGATTTTAGCCATACCAATCTAGTGCTTTCGGAGGAGAACAATAACACTGTTGAAATTCCATTCAAAACTACCGCTGAAAGAGGCCAAGGGCACTACAAACTCTGCGGCATTCTTGACTTCGACGAGTGCCATTACAACTGTCTTGTATTTGATGTCGCAACAGCTATGGCATATCTATCAATGTCGAAAGCTGCTGGGGAACGGCCACTACACTTTACCGCTGTATTCCTGGCCGGCTATCAGTCCATCAATCCATAAACTCCGGAAGAGTTAAAAGTTCTTCATATTTGTCAGGCCTCGCGGTTTGTCCACTCTTTTGTTCTCGGGCTATATTACCACATCCTACAACCAGATAATGATTATCTGTTGAACTCTCAACCCTGTTGGTCAATCTTGCAACAGTTATGGAAGATGGATGTGGCGCAAATGCATAAAATGTGGCGCGATGTAGCGGCGGAATGCGTCAAGTTTGAACACATAATTACCTAATCAAAATTCAAGGCCATTAAAGGGGCATTGAGAGATACGTATAGGAGTTCGCTCTCAATTATCCCGGAAATCGGTTTTTTAGCATCAAAGTAATACTTAGGCTTATACTAACTACCATCTGAAACAGTTTACCAACATTCGCCGTTCATCATATACAATTTCATGATTTTCTTAGTTTCGATATGATCATATCAAAACTAGGTGCTGTTCGGAAATTATGCTATCGTTTTACTCGCGGACTTTCGCGGCAAATCTCAACCCGGAAGTGCCGTTATTTGCTTATTTACTTATTTGGCATGAAGGCGATGTCGGAATTGTATGATATTTTGGATTTGGGCTTTGTTGATGATTATCTTTACGTTATTTGCTCATACGGTATATCGATACGTCTCAATGCCCCTTTAAGAAAATTGAAAATCAGTGTATACATTTTAATTTTATCTTCGTTCAAAGCGTTTGTCACATCTGACAAAAGTGGGGTTTGACTGAGGAAATAAAATTCATGTTGACCCTTCGCCGGTTAATCACTGAATACCAAGTAATCTATTAAATCAGTCATTATATATGGGGTCATTTTACACATCCAAAAATTGTTTGATGTGATTTGACTGTTATAAATGTTCCCGGATGATAGTAACAAAATAATAATAAAACCGCATTTTATAGCGCTTTACGCAACACCTCACCTGACAGGCCTCATCTCCAACTCTCCAATGTGTTCAAAAATCTTCAATAGGTTTTTTCTCAAAATGGTCAAAATGGAGATAAGGCCTTTTGTTTCTGAGCCCTCGATATAGTAATGCCATGCCACGTGTGGCACATGCACTTTCCAGTGCACATATCTTCAAAAGAAGAAACAAATCACTGTGTTGCTGGGTTTTTTCGACGCTGGCTATTGGCGGTTGAGCCTACCGTATCGGACCAGGCTTTCAATTGACGTACGCCTAGGAGCATCGTTAAAGCAAATGTCCCCTATTGACCTTTATTCCAGATCTTATGGCACTGAAATTAAAATCTTGGTTCACTAATAGAGGGAATCCACTTTACTTTTGCGTGCCCGTCAGTCAGCTGTAGAACGGAGCCCCGTTTCAATTGAGGGCGCTCTATTTAGTGACGCACTGCCGTCATTTTTTACACGGCGATTCATAAAGTGACGGAAGTCCGTCGCCCGCCGGAATTCGAACAAAAACTACTTTTCAATAGAGGACGGGCTTGGGAACGGGACAGCGTTTCCAAGGGAACGGCCTCACGTCACAGTCATTTTCAAAATTCATAAAAAAACGATTTTGCCGATTTTAAACAACGAAATAACTCTCTTATCACTGAGATAACCGTTACAAAGGCATCACTTCTGAATACTATTGGGCTTATATTTAATGTAAAAATTATCACATTTATCCTAAAAATTCTTAAAATGGGTGTAATCTCGTCTAGAAAATGGTGGTCTCATCGCAGCAAACCGGTCAAAAAGTCATAATTTTAGCTTGTGTCGTTTGATGTTGGGGGCAAAGGTTAAACTAAATCATCTAACTGGATATCGCAAGGAGTTCTGGTACCTTATGCTGCCCTCAACTCGATGGATAAATACTTTTTATGCAGATAATTGGGGGTAAAAGGCGAAAATTCAATAATTGCGCAAATTGACGGGTGTGCGTTACCTTGGTTACGTATACCCGTCGTTTTAGAGCGCCCTCAATTGAAACGGGGCCCCGTTCTACAGCTGATTGCCCGTAACTTGAAAAGGTTTTCGCTCCCATATTACTGATTCGTTGTTCAGATCAAGTCAATGCACGACCTTCAACAAGCCAACCCTTTCAAAAGTTTGAATACAAGCGTTTCTCTGTTATAGAATGACCTAAACATTGGCGGGTTATTTTCAAACGAGTATCCATCAGCATGTGTGTTGCACAGAGTAAGATATATTCTGTGGTGTTGCTCTTTTTAAATTCTGAAACAAACTTAGCTCCCCATAGGGCCGATACGTGTATTACCTCTAATCACCCTTCAGAGGTACAATACTTGATCGAGTCTATCAATAGTTATGTGATTCCCTTTCCACATAGATTTCGACATCATTGCGTCTCCAAATTCGTTTATTAAAGCTAGCTAATTGTTTTGCTACAAGATCTAACTTTCCTGAGTGAAGTTGTATCAAAGATTTTCTAGAAATTCATCGGTTGTACAGATTTCCAAAAGAGCCTCAAATTGGTTATCATGGCGATGGTATTAAATTTAACGTTAGTAACGGTCTCGTTTTCTCATGTTTCTCTGTTTTGGAAATGTGTTTGCTTCTTGTATACAAATAGCTACAAATGTATATTAGCCTAGCTATAACAAACTAAAAGTGACATCTCTGAATGTACAGAAACTTGGGCACACTGGTAAAATGGTTTTACATCAAGTTTTGCTATCATTATCAAACCGAACTCAAGTTAAATCACTTATTTATCGCGCAATAATATATATAATTGTTTACGCATACAATTGTTTAGATGAGAAAGTTAAATAAATCAAAGATAGATGAATAAATAGAAGAAAAAAAACTATTAACGCATGGGCCTTTATAATTTACAAAAATTGACATAAAAATGATGTTACATTAATCCACCGTCAAGTTTAAAATAAATAAAAATAAAAGAATAACAAGGAATACACGGGGATCGAACCCGTGTTGCCGTTTGCAAACGACATGGCCAACGATGCACGCCACTCAGAGATCGACGATTGTGGTTGTGATAGTTTAATCAGGGAGGTGTAATAATTAGTAATAACATCTCTCTGGTTTAATTATTTAACCATTTATCCATTTATTTACAACGAACGGATTTTTATCGTACCATTTTTGCCATTTTATACAATTGTATGGTACTCTCGCACAAAATGTGTTTGTAATGTGATTGTACTCTTTATTTTTGAAAGAACGGTAAAAAACGTTGACATTTTCGAACACAACAAATTGCGTTATTTATACGGTCCACAATCATTGCTCGACTAGACCATGGCAGGTAATATTACCTGCCATGACTAGACGTTGTGTGACGTGTTGCATAATTCATGTATTCAAATTACTGCTTCGAATCGATCTGTTTATGTACGCTTTTGTTATACATGTACTTCTCAGTCGCTCATCGCCAACGCTGTGTATATGAGAACAATAGAAAAGTCTCAGGTTAGAGAGCGTTATCTGTGACCTCTCCACAGTATATAGGGCATAGGTCAAGGCAGGGTTAATCATATTGATGACAAATATGCAAATGAGCTAGCTGTCCCCTCCTATTATATACTCCTTCTCCTTATACCAATTTATTTAAAATGCTGATCGCGGCTTGATCGGCATTTTGAATCAACGTTTTGGTGTACAAAGAGGGCTGATTTTTCTTAATCCTTGGTGTAAGTTCATACACTACCGCGCAAAAGTATTTCTCCCCCTGTAAGCTTGCAAGTTATCACTGTGTTGTCGACAAAGGATTAAACCATCACTCAGACCCAATTTACCATTTCAGTGTGTTCATTGTACATTTTAATTTTATACCAATAAATTCATGTTTCCTATTCAGATTCATGATTTAAAAGCATTACAATTCATGATTTTACCGAGCAAGTCAAAATTCCTATGTAAAATCGCTGTAGTAAATCACCTCATGAATATCAATTAGCTCATTATCGGCAGTGTAACGCTATGGGAATTTTCAACTGAGATCAACTGGTGATGGAAAACTCCATGTGCTATCACGGGGCATATACACCTAGCACATAAAGTCCCTGACCAGGTGCTTTGAGGTTCGCTAATTCAAAATATATAATCGGTACAAAAAATCTGAGATATACATTAAATGAGCAAATTTCTTTTACGCAGTTTGATACCTCATTCAACAAAATCGAATGGATACTTTTAAAGTTATGGCGATTTCAATGACCGCGCATGCAACAGAAAAGTTGCACTAGGTATAGGAATCATTGATTTGTGTGTGATTACTGTCATAACTGTGTGCTATCTGAACGAGACAGATGAATGGGTCTGGAGTGATAACCGCAATGTGCGGGACAAAGGGTGTATCTGGCTGTGAAGAGTACAAGTCTTAGCTGATTAGCTGTGAGTTTTTTCGGTACGTAATCACACACAAATCAATGATTTCCTATACCTAGTGCAACTTTTCTGTTGCATGCGCGGTCATTGAAATCGCCATAACTTTAAAAGTATCCATTCGATTTTGTTGAATGAGGTATCAAACTGCGGAGAAGAAATTTGCTCATTCAATGTATATCTCAGATTTTTGTTACCGATTATCTATTTTGAATTAGCTAACCTCAAAGCACCTGGTCAGGGACTTTATGTGCTAGGTGTACATATAAAGTACAGTCATCACAATAAGTAACTGGCCAGGTAATAAACATGCTGATAACTCTAAAAGTATAACTCCTACATAAACATATTTAATTATAATTAAAGTTGTTGAGAAATTTCTCTTCTTGAATTTGAGATATTACACGCTAAGAGTGGTTGATTAATGAGGAAGTTACGATCCCAAACGTTAGGGCAAGTCTGATTTTCATTTTAACATTTTCTTTTCAACACGGGGAGAGTATGACAGGTAAAGCGTGTGTGCCGTATTGATCAACCGTAACAATGCCACCGGTATAGCATCCAGAAGCCGGGTATCCAACAACCAGGCCATCGACGGGTGAATTGGCACTACCACTACCAGTAATCAATAATTTGCCGGTCTGCGTCCCCGTGTTGAAAATGAAAATGTGAAAATGAAAATCAGACTTGACAGTACATTTGGGATTGAAACTTCCTTAATAATCAGCCATTCTTAGCATGTAATATCTCAAATTCAAGAAGAGAAATTTCTCAACATATTTATAATTTAATATGTTTATGTAGGAGTTATACTTTTAGAGTTATCAGCACATTTATTACCTGGTCAGTTACTTATTGTGATGACTGTATATATATGGATTAAGGGCACTGTGATACCAATGTCAGTATTATTAAGGGCACTAGGATACGTACATGGAGTATCAACGACACACTCTTGCTGTTTTGTACAATACCCTCATCCTACGTTTTGGTATGACTATAACCACCCGCTATAGCTTCGGCACCTATTTTCCATTATAAACTGGATATAGTACGGGCACATTGGTATGGATATAACGCCGGCCCGTGAAAGGCCACCTGTGAGGGGTAGGGTCTAGGTCTAGCAAACGTGGAGTACTTTTAAGGGAACATATCATGCATATGGGTATCTGTATTATAAAGAGCACATTGGGCCTATAGGCTCATGGTGTATTAAGGGCACCATGTCACTTACATTATATTAAGGGCACCTTTGGTACCGGAATTATTTAACATGTTCTTGATATTTATATAAACATTTATAACGCTTTGAAATTACTCACCTCTGTCTATTTTGATATGACTAACTGCCCACTATCTTCGGCACCCGCGTTTAATTTACTTGAATATGATCAAGTAAGGGCACCAGGGTATCTCGATATAACGGCACATAGATCATGTGGTATCCGGTGCAGGGAAATTAAGTGGTGTTGAGAATTCTAAATGTTTAAAAATTTACTTCAGAATTCAAGATGAACATTAAAAATTGCCATACTGTTGATTCTACTAACAAAAACACAGCAAAACTTGGTTAAAACAATACCATCGCTATTATATTGAAAAAACGCCCTCTATGCAAATATGGTTCGCGTTATGTATCACGCGTACTGCAGGGGGATACTGTCGGACATAAAATGCTGATCGGGCCCGATCAGCATTTTTGAATCAACGTTTTTTTGTACAAAGGGGGCTGATTTTTCTTAATCCTTATAGGTGTAAGTTCATACATATATGTAATACAATTGTAAAAATATACAAATCCCAGTTTTTATCATATATTTTTGTTGTAATTGAGGGCACTGCCTCCACCACATATCTTAACTGGAGTAGGGGTAGGGCTTAGGCCTAAAGTCCCTGGATATCATGGGACAATGGGTACCTGCATTTAATTTCAAGTCACATGGGAGGACTACATCCTGATGTACCTGGGTATCTGGATAACACAAAGGCCTACCCGGATTACCTATATAGTTTAAGGCACATCACATACCTAGATTGTCAAATGCACCTCCGATATTCAGATTATTGAGGGCCCGTCTGGATTATGTAAAGGACATGTTCTTGATATTGTATCAAATTTTCGTAATACGCCTTTGTTTTAACTTAGGGAGCGATCATGTAATACGTACGGCAGGGGGCGTGGACATTTTAAGGGGGAATCCGAATTTTTCTCCCAAACTTGAGGACGGAATCTGAATTTTATTTCAACCATTTGGGAGGGGGGATGGGGGATCCGAATCAAATAAGTACTAAGATAGCTTTTTTGGGGGGAGGGGGGGGGGGGGGGGGGCGCTACGCGCGCATTTGTCCCCAATACAATAACTAGATTTTATTCTTTGAAGCTTAATTGTTTCCAAAGCCAAAATGTACCTCAATCTTGGACAAATTACAAATTTGTGTTAAGTATCAAATTTTTCGCGCGCTACGCGCACATGTATATGTTTAATTGTTATATCGGGTCATTTGACTTTGACCTATGTATAATGATTTATAGTGGTAAGAATTTGCAATTTGCATAAATATTCAAACTTAAATTATGTTAAAATAGCCAAATATGACCAATAATGAACCCTGACACAGAACACTGCTGCAATCTTTTACCCCATGCTCCCCGGTCCGTTGAGGCCTATTAAATGGCGAGCAAAACTGTTAAAGATTATACAGGCTTGCTATCACATTTGGTAGAGTGTCAGACTTGCATGCACCTATATTTGATCCTTTTTTCTCACCCGATAGTTTAATTATTGCCAAAAACATGCCCGGGTATAGGTTATAGATAGTGACCTAAATATACTTACCAAAATGTATTGTAAAAATAGTTCTCTAAAAAGCTGTTGAGTGGGGAACCTGCACACACAAAAATTAGTAATTAAGGGGGAACCCGAAATTTGTGACAGGACATAAGAGGGGAATCTCAAAAAAATTGGATAAAAAAATGGATAATGCCCACGCCCCCCTGCCGTATTAAATGATCGCTCCCTTTACCTCTGTATACATCTTCCAGCGGGTTCCGCGAAAAGCGCGGGTGCTCGCTAGTGTAGATTAATTAGGGAATTACCCAGAATCAGAAGAATGCGACGCGTGACGTGCCAAAGATTCAACGAAAGAACAAATCGCATCATACATATCAGGCATAAACTGCTAAGGAATCACCGATGATAATACGTTTATAATACGTGTAGCGTAACCTACTCGCTTGGTCCCTTATTGGGACGTTGAGTAGTAACACAAAGAAGAAGAAGTAATCTGTGTAGGATTGAAACTATCATAAGTGAGGTCAATGGTGTGACGTCATATCTTACCACAACAAAATCGGCAGTCTATAAAAATCAACCGCATTCATTCATTCATCATTCACCAATTCAGTACTCAAACCTGATCATATATTATCGAAAAACAGGAGATAACGACCAGTCAGTCTTATTTGAAGAACGTGCTGAAAGTACCAATCTTGCCTTTAGAGTGAGGTAAGTTCAATAATTGGGGGGTAGATCGTTTTTGGCAACATTCGTCATCACAGTTCTAGCAGGTGGCCAAATTGTCCCACCGAGTAAGTGGGCAAATATGGCCACCAAGACAAAATGCGTAATAAATTCACTATATTTCATGTTTGAAACCCAAAATAATTGTTCCAATGGAGTACAAATCTGCTGGGTAAAGGTTTAAGTTTGATTTTCTGTTTGAATTAAGCAAATTCTGATACTCGTTGAAGAGATGAAGAACATTTTGTGATTTTGGGTTTGAGACTGAGAGGCTTGATATCTCCCAGCACTATATATGGGGGGATCCACTAGCCTAAATGAGTACCGCATTATCACTATTAAGCGCCCACCCTCTTTTTCCCAATGAATACTAAAAAGTAACACCTAATAAGCGCCCATCTTTTTAGCCACTGTAGCTCAAAAAAGAGCATGAAAGTAGTGTCTGAAGGTCCCGGCATCAACAACATGTTGGCCCTCAACGCATCAGCGGGCTGTGCACATTTTCAAAAAAAATAAAAATGTGCATCAAAATTTGGAACCAATTTGACAGTTTCCACGATAAATTACTTTTAAAAGGGTAACTTAATAAGCGCCCACCCAAAATGACTTTGCTAAGCGCCCTGGGCGCTAAATAGGGATAATACAGTACTTGTGGCCAATGAAATACAAGGGATGTGTCAGAAACATCCATTCAGCATCAAGCAAAAGTTTTGTCTATTGTAAAAAAGTTTTCATAGTGATGGGCGGTGCAACGAGAATCGATACCATGGGATTTTTGGGCCATGTCCTCTGATAAGTCCGTAAAATGGCGGACAAATAAAAAGACCCCCTAGCACATTGAAAAAAAACAAGTGTTGGGCGGTACGCTAATTTTTAATTGATTGATTTATATGCCGTCTTTTGTTGCCGCCCGGTCTGAACAAATAAGTCCGTCACTTCTCTTCTTCACCTTCTTCCCCCCCCCAAAAAAAAAATACAAATCCCCTCTTTTTGCTATCGCAAATGTTAGCCCCCAAAAGAAATCCCCTTTTCTCGTCCCTACGGGACCGGTAAAACATTAAAGATTGTTTGTATCCAACCCTTATACATATATATCCTCTAATAAGTCCGTTTGTACACAAATACTCCGTAGAGACGGACTTATTATTATTCTTTAGAAGAGTTGATCAGATCAGCATAATAAAAAACGATGAACGATTTGTGTTGTAACTTACATTAAAAGTTATATTTATAATGAAGTTTACCATTGATTTACTGTAATGCACTTATCAATTGCAACCCTGGCTCCGGCAGACCCGGGACATGGCGGGGACCATGCAGGGACTGTATGCGGACATCACTGAAAAAATGAGACATGGGAGTTATAACCTGGTGACTATTGTAGATTATCACTTAGTGGATTTATGTTCAAATCCGGCCCAAAACCCTGGGCCCGCTAGTCCCGGGTCACCCGGGCCGGGGTTGCAAATTGATGCATAATCGGGTATGGGGTGGTCCAAATTCAAATACTTTTTTCTTGAAAATTGAAGAGTCTTTTGACTAACCAATTGTATTCAGAAAAGTTGAACAATATTGATGAAAATATATGACGTCCCAGGTAAATGGCCGGGTTCATTTCATAGACTATAGAGCATACATGTAGTTATGTGTCAGAGCTATACTAGGTATTTGGCATAGGTCTGTCTGACTGTTTGAAACAATTTGTTGTATTGGATTTTTGTAGGCCTATTCCACAGTACAGTGTGAACTTAAGTCAGTGCATTTGCAAAAAATCACAAATGTGTATTTTTTTTAGGAGTGAAAAGTGCTACTTTAGCGTAGGCAACAACAACAAAAATGTTATGCATCCCCTCTCGCTTTTTTTCTTTCCATAAATTTATTTTTCCATCATCATTTTATTCATAACTTTTTTGTTCATGCATGTGTTTCAGACTTTGAGATGTTTGTAACAGCTTTGCTTCTTAAGCCCTTTAACCCTAACCAGTAAAGCTAGTTTTTTGTGCGTATCGGGGGGAGGGGGGAAAAAGTGCTATTTTTTTGACCCGAAAAATCACCCAGCACCCCCCGGGATTCGATCGCCGGACCATCCGCACCCAAATCTGTCCCTCTACCAACTGAGCTAACTCCCTAGGTCATATGCGGCCACAAACTCCGTGGCCACATATGCCTGCGGTAGGTGACGTCATCGCGGCAATGCAGCAGCACGTGCCTGGAGATAGTTTCTGGCAGTGAGATTTAGTGAGATTCAGTGCGGTTAGGGTTATTGCACATCAAAAATTGACATTTATTAACCCTAACCAGTAAAGCTAGTTTTTTGTGCGTATCGGGGGGAGGGGGGAAAAAGTGCTATTTTTTTGACCCGAAAAATCACCCAGCACCCCCCGGGATTCGATCGCCGGACCATCCGCACCCAAATCTGTCCCTCTACCAACTGAGCTAACTCCCTAGGTCATATGCGGCCACAAACTCCGTGGCCACATATGCCTGCGGTAGGTGACGTCATCGCGGCAATGCAGCAGCACGTGCCTGGAGATAGTTTCTGGCAGTGAGATTTAGTGAGATTCAGTGCGGTTAGGGTTAAGCAGGTTTTGTGGTGACCAACCCTCAGAACCATGAAATAAAAACAATTTAAAGAGACCTCCTTTTTAAGGTTTGGAAAACGTTTAGGTCTAGCCTTTGGGGTCAACATTCTTTGCTCTGAAAAATACAATTTTGTGAGTCATGTTTATATTTTTCATACTAGGGATTTTGCTAATCATGCATGCATGGATGTGTCGAACAGTTTTCTTAAAGAATCTCATCCTGTTAGATTAGGCAACAAAAAAAGTTGACTTGCCCTTTCCGACCGACCCGAATTTTCGGAAATCTAGGGTCGCAATTTTTTTCTTCTTTCTTCAAAGTAACAACAACAAAAAATTGAAAGAAGCACATAACAATAAAGAAAGATGAAAACGTGTTTTTGAGTAGTATCAGCTTGTTTAAAAAAAATAATAATAATAATAATAATAATAATAATAATAATAATAATAACACTAATAATAATCACAACAACAAAAAATCTTTAAAATGTGTTTTTGTGTAGTATCTCCCTGTTTATTTTTTGGCCTTAGGATAATAAGATGTCTCATCAATCAATTTATTTTAATTTGATCTAGATGCTTATCAGCTATAATCGAGTCAATAAATCCAATAACAAGTTTGTAACATACAAAGGAATGTGAGATAATTAAAAGATAATTTTTTCCTCCTCAAAAAATACCTTGCATAAAAGAAATTATTGTACTAGCCGAAAAGTGCAAAATTCTATGCAAGTCTCAGCACTCCTTTAATTAAAGTTACCTCATTATTTTAACCGAGTTTGACTCGTATTATCTCTCGATCATTATTCTTTTGTTTCTTTTGTAGAAATTCATCCTTTTGAAATGGAGCTAGGCAACCCACCGATTTATACTCCGCCAGCCCCTCAGCCTTCGCTCTCAGCTGGGCCGGTACCAGCAGGTCAACAGCTGCAGACGATGCAGGGATCACAGCTTGTGGCTCAACAATATGTGATCACCATCAATGGTAACACAACGCCTCGTAACTCAAAGCACAGAGCAATAAACATTACAGCAAACATGCAATTGGCTTGTGCTTTTATGTCTGTGATATTTGGAATAGTTGCTATCCTCTTGGGTTGTAATCGGCTTTGTTCTGGTATGCCTGTATGGATGGGAATATGTGTAAGTTGAGTTTGTGGTCAATAACTAGCCCTATGTGGCAACTGACATTAGATCAAGACTTCTTTTCTCTTGTCTTGCAAGGCTAAGGCGACAAAAAACCCTGTTGTAAGGACCTGACCGACCCATTTTTAACTCCAAATTTATCTTTTTTAGACACATACCGTATTATCCCAGTTAAGCGCCCAGGGCGGTTAGCAAAGTCATTTTGGGTGGGCACTTATTAAGTTACCTTTTTTAAACTCATTTATTGTAAACACTGTCGAATTAGGCAAGGTTGCACTAGCGGAAAACTAGACTGGGTCCCCACGTCCCTCTATACAGGGTGAGTCAAAAAGACTGCAATAGTGGAAAGAAGCCATTTTGTTTTCAAAACCAAAATGAATTTTAAATTTCTTTAAACGTTGCAAGAATGATGTACTTAATCCTAACTTTGTGTGAAAAAATGAAGTCGATCGCATTTTTCGTTTGTCTTTGGTGACCCTCTTTGCTGCACAACCAAATTTACCTGTTTGTCCACGAGCACAGAGATTTTCATTTGAAATGGCACACATTGCATTTTCATATTTGAATATCCCGCCAACAAAAAAATGGAAAATGTCATTTTTTTATTAAAATTTAGAACATACGCTTTCATAGCATGGGTATGATTATAATTGATTATGCTAACTTACATGTAAACAAGAAAGGATGCATCAAATTCCAATAACATCACAAATGAATAGACACAATGAGAGACACATTTTGCGATCTGATGCATATTTTGGGTATCTCGTGGACAAACGTGTGAAATGGGTGCACTGGTCAAAAGGTTCACCAAAGACAAACGAAAAATGCGATCGACTTCATTTTTCACACAAAGTTAGGATTAAATACATCATTCTTGCAACGTTTAAAAAGTTTTAAAATTCATTTTGGTTTTGAAAACAAAATGGCTTCTTTCCACAATTGCAGTCTTTTTGACTCACCCTGTATGGCCGCCATCTTTAAAAATGGCGGACCAAAAGAGGGACTGGGCAAATTGTACGTCCAACGTACGTGGCTACTCGTGGAATTCCACAAGTATTTTGCATATACCGTACTGACGCGTGTATAGTCCCATACTCCCATAAAGTCCCACCCCCTAATTAAGCTTATATCTCAGACTACGATGGGCACCCATCTTAAGTCCCAGGGGTAAAAAGTAGTGTAAAAGCCTTAGAAAAATAACTTTCAGTAACTCAGCCGGACACAAACATCATTGAACTTTATTAAAAGTAGGCATGAGTTATCCCGTGCAATTTCTCTTACGTGACATGGATCATTCTATACGTGCGCATAACGGAACCCGTATCCATCCCGCACTACATGTTTCCTCAAACACACTGGGTCTGGGAGTAGAAATCATCCCTGCAATAACCTGCAGAGTGCATAAAACCAAGTGTAGCCTTCGATTTAACTGGCGTAGCATCTCAAAATGCGATCACACTTTTGAAGATTTGCAATGATAATTGATATTGCACAAATATGTAGCAAAAAGTGACACAAAAAGATTCCCTACTTGATATTTGGTCACGTACCGTCAAAGCCAAACCTACCAAGAGTGAGTTTCATCTTCAAATAACTAAAAAAAATAGGATAAATCCTCAGGTATCGGCAGTTTATATTTCGTTTTTGTCAGAATCTATTTCCCCATTGCTTTACACATACGTGCGCAGAACGATTTACTGTCGGTTTAAAATTTAAAAAAGGGCAGTTTCTGCGCAAGTCGGGCGATGTTTTAATCATGACGTCACTTTTGATGCTAGTCTTGTTCCAATGCCGCCGAGTGTTACGAAAAGGCACCAACAAAAATGACTTGGAATAAAACTAGTGGTGCATCATGGACAGAAGGAATCATATAACAAATTAACGCATCGTAAGAAGATTTAAACGTTTATGAAATCCATCGTGACTTGTGAGCGAAATAATGCCTGTATTTCCTTGTGTTTTGTAACTAAAATTTGTTAGTTCAAATTGTAAAATCGAGATTTTAATTTTCATGCACACATGGGCACCCGATTTAAGTCCCACCCCCTAATTTACGTATATTTTGGGGTAAAAAAAGGTGGGACTATACACTCGTCAGTACGTTATGAATATTCATACCATTACCGAGCATGCGCATTTGTACACAGCAAACAGAAATAGCATCGTTGATTGGTCCAATTCAAAGGCAGTGCATCGAACGATCGTCACGCTGCGTCCCGCGGGAGGCAAACATGTGCCCTATCGCGTCACGCGGTGTACAACGCCGTGTGAAACTACCGGCGCACTGGTGCGTGAATAAGCTCATGTTTATTCACAAGTTTATCAGCACACACTTTTGGAACTGTATTTTTTCCAGTCTTCACATTTGAGCACCCTCGCAGGGGCCGTGTGTAAAATAGGAAGACATGAGGATCGAGTCTAGTGGAAAACTAAGTGCGATCGAAAAGTAAACTGTTTCAAATTTGGGGGGGGGGGGGGGGTGGAATTAACATTGCGGCGTCGCAGTGGTCTCACTTTGGCCACATTACATGACGTCAATATTCCGACAAGCTTCAAGTGCCCTTCCGAAAACTTCGTTTATTCTTTGAACATGCGCGATGTTATATTTAAGCCATGAATAAAAAACAAAGATGGCGGCTCGCATCGGGGAGAGCGGGCGGCGGCGATCGAACCAGGCTTACTGGTACTGCTTCACTGAAGGACGCCGTGGCAAAAAATGTTGTTGTACAGTGCTACGGTAATTGAAAAGGTGGGCGCTTATAAGGGATTGTTTGTTGGTAGTCATTGAGAAAAACGGGGGTTGGCGCTTATAAGGGCATGGGCGCTTAAAAGGAATAATACGGTACATGTATTGTGGAACTTATTTGAAAATATTTGAAATGTTTTAAAAATTCTTGGATTTTTTGAAAATTTTGACCTGAGAGGTCCGTTTGCCCATACAACAGGGTTATTTGTGTCACGTAACAGGAAAATTGTTTACTTAATTTGTTGGGAGTGCATGGTTCTTTTATTCTTCCCTTGCGCTTAGTTTGAAATTATGATCCTTTGAAATAAAGACCCTTTGGAATAACAACCCTTCAGAATAAAGAACCTGACCCATCATCACTTGTATTTCATATAGCCAGCATGCTCATTTGAAAAAAGGTTTTAAATCGGCCAAGATCGATGTTGATATTAGAATTAGAAATTACGTGGGTTCAGTATTCGGCTGTCCTGTAGGGTATGCAACGTAACACTCTCAAACAGTAAGTAAACAGTTTGATGTTGATGTTTGAAATTTAAATCAACATTTCACTACACAATTTATTATGGTACTGTTGTTAATTATTACACAGATCTTCATGGTTGCTGGTATCTTGGGGAAGGTCGCTGGTCTTAAGAAAAGCAAATGTTTGGTGAGTGTTCTAGAATAAAAAAGCAAGCAAGAAAACAAACAAGAAATAAACAAAGACCCCAACCAACAAACAAATGCCCCATCAAATATCCATGTACTGATTATACTTACGTTTCAGCTAACACTCAGTTGTACACATAGTTCTCTAATTAACAATCATTGTTTATTCCATGTGGTTGAACAAGGACAGGAAGATATAATGCCATTTTATATTTACTGGGTAAGAAAATGTTTCAAGAAATCTTCTTTAACTTAATATTTATAAAGAAAGACCAAATTTTTAAGTTTGATCTAGGATCTATATCATGAAGGGCAACTCATAAATTGGTAAACATTATTCATAGAAAATCCCCTCTTTCACCCTCCTCCACCTGAATGCATGCCCTATATAAACTTTGGCCGGTGTATGAGGGAAGATCAAAAGGTTTTGTCACCTGGACGTCTATACACCGTTGAAAATCCCCTCTTGCACCTCCTCCACCTGAATGCATGTCCTATATAAACTTTGGCCGGTGTATGAGGGAAGATCAAAAGGTTTTGTCACCTAAACGTCTATACACTGTTGAAAATCCCCTCTTTCACCCTCCTCCACCTGAATGCATGCCCTAGATAAACTTTAGCCGGTGTATGAGGGAAGATCACCTGGACGTCTATACACCGTTGAAAATCCCCTCTTTCACCCTCCTCCACCTGAATGCATGCCTATATAAACTTTGGCCGGTGTATGAGGGAAGATCAAAAGGTTTTGTCACCTGGACGTCTATACACCGTTGAAAATCCCCTCTTTCACCCTCCTCCACCTGAATGCATGCCTATATAAACTTTGGCCGGTGTATGAGGGAAGATCAAAAGGTTTTGTCACCTGGACGTCTATACACCGTTGAAAATCCCCTCTTTCACCCTCCTCCACCTGAATGCATGCCTATATAAACTTTGGCCGGTGTATGAGGGAAGATCAAAAGGTTTTGTCACCTGGACGTCTATACACTGTTGAAAATCCCCTCTTTCACCCTCCTCCACCTGAATGCATGCCTATATAAACTTTGGCCGGTGTATGAGGGAAGATCAAAAGGTTTTGTCACCTGGACGTCTATACACCATTGAAAATCCCCTCTTTCACCCTCCTCCACCTGAATGCATGCCTATATAAACTTTGGCCAGTGTATGAGGGAAGATCAAAAGGTTTTGTCACCTGGACGTCTATACACCGTTGAAAATCCCCTCTTGCACCCTCCTCCACCTGAATGCATGCCCTATATAAACTTTGGCCGGTGTATGAGGGAAGATCAAAAGGTTTTGTCACCTGGACGTCAATACACCGTTGAAAATCCCCTCTTGCACCCTCCTCCACCTGAATGCATGCCCTAATTCCACCAGCCAGTGTAATGCACTTACACTGTGAGTTTGAAACCTTTTACCTGCCAGTCGAGCGGGTATTTTTGTATTTTGACCCGCCCGACACACAAGTTACCCGCTATGGGCGTGTGCTTTTTGCAGGACTGTATGTGATGTCAAAAGTCGGAAGTGTTGCACCTGCTGATTGGTCCATGGACAGCATCAACGCTACCCAATTGACTTGATTTCGACCTCAGCGTTGGCGCCCAATTGCCCATAGACCATTTTAAATTGAGATCGGAAATCTTCGGAAAAACAGGTCACATGGAGTAGGTGCGTTGCGTGTTCTTCGCAACAGTTGAACGCATTCACAGCATTGTCCTAGTTGGTTGTCCGCCGTTGGTTGTCCGCCTAGTGATTTACTATGTTTACATACACGCGTGCACACATGAGAAGTAAAACGTGGGACGAGACTATTTTGTTTTTTTATCAACAAAGGCGTTGACCGGCAAATTCCAAATGTATCGAGCAGACGGTAAAAAGTGAAAATATTACCCCAAATCTCTTTCATCTCACCGTTTGTTGTTACTGAAATGCCGCAACATCAACTTTGTGAGGGATACAATCTATCAGCAACACCAGCGCAATGTACCACATGGGCAGACGGGTGAAAAACACGTTTGTTTTTCTCCGGCACATGGCCATGACCTGTCAGGAGCTGACAGGTCATGGAACCGAGTGTTTACACTCGACTAATCGGAAACATTCGGAACCGATCATATATTTTCGGATTTGAAATGGTCTATGAAAGCATACAGTGATCGAATTATTGGAAAACACTTTCACTAATCAAGCATTGTTTTGGTGTTGCGCATGTGTGAAAGCGTTGGTGGAGTATGTTCAGCACTTTCTGTGACATCTTTGAATAATAAGTTCAGCGGCTTAGTGACATCTTAGAATAATTTTGACAAGGGCATTTATTAAGGTCACATGTTTTATCCACTTATCACATTTTGCAACCTGGGAACGAGAAAAACATCTCTCGCATGAAAAAGAAGTGAATCGAGCCATTACTGATGAGCTCAACAGGTGGATGAAACCATCTAAATGTGAGTACATATCGTGGATTTGTTCAACAAAATATAATTTTCCCTTAACTGACATTTTGTCCTTTTTTCAGGTGATTGCCTACATGGTACTGTCCATCATTGCATCTGTTTTCGCAGGGATACTTGTGATGAATATGACAGCTGCCGCTATTTTTGAGAAAGCGTATCATTATGACATGGTTCAATATGTCAGTTACAATCCTGACATAAGGTCATCTTTTGTAAGTTTTGATTTGATTGATTTGATTGATTGATAAAATGCATCAATAAATGATCAATTGATTGATGGATTGATCAGTTGATTGATTAAGAGATTTATTGATCAATCGATTGATTGATCAATCGATTGATTGATCAATCGATTGATTGATTGATTGATTGATTGATTGATTCGATCGATCGATCGATCGATCGATCGATCGATCGATTGATTGATTGATCGATTGATTGATCGATTGATTGATTGATCGATCGCATTGTTGCCCAAAGTCTGAACTTTTTTCAATTTACAATAAACAACCTGCAGTGTTCTCCTTGATTGGGAAAATAACAGATGTTGATATTTCAGAATTTATTTTCTGCTGTGGTTTAGAATTTGGTAATAACATTATGTCATCTTTACTGATATAGACCTATTGAATTGATCAATAGTATTTATTTAACAAAAATGTTGGTATTTATATAGCGCTTTTTCACTATCACTAGAATATGTGACCCATCACATTGAAACCGACCAGTTGTCAGCAAAACTTATTTGTCCTTTGCACAAGAGCACGCAACACATAGCATGACTCTACCCACAACCTTTGGGCTACTGGGTGAACTCTCTATACCCAGAACAACACATTGATTGATACATTTTGCTTTTTCACAATGAAATATTTGGTATATATTTTGTCAGCCTGCTGTGGTAGCAATTGACATTATCCTGTGCCTCACTGGTTTGGGGGAGATGGTAACCGCTATTGTCGCCTCATCGTTTAGTTGCAAAAGAACCTGCTGTGCACCAGCCAATCCTATGGTAAGTCATATTGATGTCACAAGTTCATTTTGGACCTTATTATAGGGTGAGTCAGAAAGAACAGACCACTTGTTAGTAAGAGCATCACAATTTCAGTTGTGTAAACAAAATCACATGCCTTATATAATGCTACATAATTTTAGGAATATTGCAGAATTTGATTGATTTGTGGAAGATTTATACAACTAAAACCATATCCCTTCTCCTCAATCATGACACATTTTTCTGTATTTGACTGATTTATCTATGGCTTTTAACATTTTCCACACGGCAGGTGTCTGCAGAAGACATTCCAAAATGTCACCAAAATTTTCGTCTGCAGACGACATTCCAAAATGTCACCAAATTTTCAAAAATGTCAAAATTATTAAATTGAAATGAGAAATGCATTACAATAAGCACAAACATGCCTCGTATTGGTTCAATAATCCTTGAGATAGACTTAATTGAATGTTAGGAAAGGTTTCTGAAAAATCAGTTTTGTATTGGTAAAACTGATAGCCGCGTGGAAAGTAATAAGATCAGTATCGCTGTGTAGCCCATTTATATCCTATTCGAATGTGGAACTCATGTGAGCAGACAATACCCTGTATAGAGGAAGTAATATTCCACTCTGTCGGAAAAGGATAATGGTTTGATTGTCGGTTCGGTGGAAATGTGAATGTGTGTACAATACCCTGTCAGAGGAGCTAGGAAGTAATATTACAGTGCTTTGAGCAGTTGAGCCATTTGGAAATTGAAACTATTAATTGAAAGTTAATACAGGAGTATATTGTTTTTGTTTTTGGCGGGGTGAGTATCATTTTCGAATAGCTCGACAACTAATCGACCTATTCCAACCAGAATCGGCACACAGGTTTGTTTATCGACATACGTCTCGACTCCGCTCTCTGGAAAAAAATATGCGCTGGATTTTTGTTCCCGTGGAAATAGCTGTTTTCAGCTTATCTCAGCTTTGAGATAATATCTGAATATTATCTCCCCCATAGAAAACAATGGGAAAAGACTCCCGATGCGATATCTTAAAAACAAATTGAGCTAATGCACTGATATTTGGCACACAAGTTTGGGATTACTGTACCCTGACAAATTTGACCGTTTCCATGCAACGGCAGCCTTTTTATCAAAAATTACCAAATGTCACTGGTTTCCATGGAAACCATGCACAAACAAAATTGGTTGAATTCATAAAAATATGCACATATATATATATTGCATCCGAATTAAGGAAAAAATCTGGTTGCCCGCCGGGCAACCAAGCAGGAAATAATGGTTGCCCGTTCTGTAAAATATTTAAATGCATGTGTTAGTGTTTTACTTCTTGTAAAAAAAATGGTTGCCCACCGGGCAACCAAATAAGTACATGTTGGTTGCCCGGTGCTAATTTTGGGTGTCCCGGGCAACCGGGCAACCACTTAACGCGAACGCTGCTTGGGAATCACACATGCAAAAATGAGTGCTTAAGAGCTCATTTTGTCATTTTTCACTATTGGTCGTCACGGTAACCCGAAAAGCGACGTCACACAATTTAAGCGAACCGACCTGAATCGACAATTTGTGACTCTTGGGAACAAAAAAAAGCAATTAAGATACACACTCTCTCAAGTCTGAAATGAATAAATTCTATCATCAAATTGCTTATTTTACTTCACTTAGGCCAAATAAAAATGAAAACTAGTTTCTCATCCTAACTTTTGAAAAAAAAAGAAGGATGAGGGCACAATGCAAAATCCCCATTTCCAGCGTGGTATTGCATGATTGGTTACGAAACTTGAAGAGCATGAGGATTGTTTTATTACATGGTAACACAAAACCTGCTTTAAAATGCGCATATATGTCAGCCTTTTAAATATCTTTTTTAAATGTGTAAAATGTTTGAAAATGTGAGTAAATTTAGAAAAATTGTGACTGATCCTAAAAAGTGCGTCCACCCGTAGGACAGGGTTCTTTTTTCGCCTAGAGCTATTAGGTTGATAAAACTAGTCGGCATACCCACTGTTTACGTCTCATAGTACACGTCACAATACAAACAAACAAACGGTCCGGTTCTTTAGCGTGTACAAATCATCAACGAGAAGCTAGACAATTCACATTTGACCTCTGTAAAGAATTTCTGGTTTGGGCGCTACCATTTTGTTTGGATTATTCTAGTTGTATAACACTTGAGTGCGCTGATGTAATGTTGGTATACCATTCTTAACACTTTCCACGCGGCAGGCGTCTGCAGACGACATTCCAAAAGTTCACAAAATGTTTTTAAAAATAAATATTGTATTGACTTTCAATACCCTTTTTAGAATCACTATGAGAAATGCATTGAAAGAAGTACAAACATGCCTAGTCTTGGTTCTGTTATCCTTGAGATATACTTTGAAAATTGGGAAAGGTTTCTGAAAAATCTGTTTTGTATAATGGCATAACTAATTGCCGCGTGGAAAGTGTTAAAAGTACAAATACCAACATTGCCATAATTTGGTATGTACTCCTACTTCTTATTTCGTATACCAAACACTTCCCACAGTTCAACCAACACCCTTCCATTTCTTAAAGGGGCATTGAGAGATGTATCGATATACTAAATGAGCAAATAACGTAAAGATAATCATCAACATAGCCCAAATCCAAAATGTCATACAATTCCGACATCGCCTTCTGATTTCCAGGAATACTGCTCATCTGCTACAAACCCCTTCTCGACTACTGTCATTATTCAATTGATCGCCCCTTTCCTTTTTAAAGGAATTTTATTTTCCATTGCCTAGCTAATATCAGTATTTTTCTCATTTGTCTTTGTTATTTAATAGCAAGTGCAATATTCACCCGCTGTACCTGCTGGATCAGCAGTAGCCATGACCCAAGGTAAGATGATAAGGACAATGTTTGATAATTTGTTTGTTTGTTATAGTAAACAAATTATCCATAAATAGTTCCACAGTGGTCTGTAAATGATATTCTGGTTGAATCTACAAAAGAGATACGACAAATATGTTTATTATAGGTTTTCCAGTTCGTTTTAAAACATTTTTATAAAAATTAGTCAAAGCAGCTTACAAATTAGTCCTTAATAATATTGACGTGCATTTGTAAACTTCAATTTAGTCTTAGCTATATTTACTTTAGTCTTAGTAATAATCGCTTTAGTCTGATCATTATTCACTTTAACCACCTTATCGCTGTTATTCGTCACGCTAGTTTGATTTGGTCCAACCAACCGTTCGGTGGACAATTGTGAAAAGCAATTTGGTCTTTTGTAGTACAAATTGGATCTGTTTTCAATATATTTCATCATTGCGCTATCTAAGGCCGACACGTTCTAAATTATGTTGAAATGCTTGTTATATATATAGTCCTGTTTGTCGTTCGGTCGTTCAACTCTCTCTATATAATATGGCTGCATAGCAATATTTTTGGTTCACGTCCGCAGCGTTTTCATGATCTGAGGAGGGAGGGGCACCCTAATTTGATACAGGATATATGATATAAAATTATAATGTTCTTCCTTTTCACTTTAATTGTAAATGTCACTGCATATGTTTCCCTTATTTTTTCTGCTATTGAAGGTCACCATGAATTTCATTTTATCAACAAGATGGATTTGCTTTATAAAAGAATTAACTTGTTTGAAATAAGACCTAATTGATTTTTACAAGCAGCCACAGCGGGACAGGTGAGACTAAATGCAATAATTTGCGACGATTCACAGTGCTCAATCGACCCAACACTTTTGAAAAATGTTTAAAGTGAATAAAGCTAAGACTAATGTGAACATAGCTCAGACTAAATTGAAGTTGAGAAATGCACGACAAAAATAGTTAGGACTAATTTGAAAGCTGCTACGACTAATTTGTATAAAAAATGTTTTAAATGAAGAGGAAAACCTATATTAGGCCTATATGAAAAAACTAGAAAAAAACCCAACCATTTGTAACCTTTTTAGCTTTCGGCTAATACTAAGCCTTCAAAGGAGGTGCTAGTGGGTGAAGAATGTGTGGTGGTTCGTAAGGGTGCTTGTTTGTTTTGCTTGTTTGTTTGTTACCCAGTGCGGATGGGCACTTGGGTCCTGACAGGACCATGGTCCGTTGCATAAAAGTTAAAATCATCTTATAAAGAAGAGTGATTCTATCATCTTGAAAGAAGAGTGAGTATACAATCAATCTTCATGAAATCGGACCCATTTCAAACTTTAGACCTGAGTCTAACTCAATAAAGCTCAATTTAGGAAGAATTCTTTCATACCGAGGATTATAAGAAGAGTTAGGAACCACTCTTCTTAAAGTCCACTTAAGAATCTTACCTTTTATGAAATAGGGTCCTGGTTCAACCAACAAGCAAAATTGGTGTGGTTAAAAAATAACCTAATAATATTTCATTTAATATTTTGAAGAGTCATCTGATAACGGGGAGGTACTAAACAATGATATTTAAAATGTAACACTTATATAACATATAATACATTATGCAAATGCCAAAACGAATATACAGGTATTCAATATACAGGTACATGGATGTATATCAGGTATATTCTTCTCAATGCAAATGTGTGATAATATGCGGCAAAGAGAAGTGATGATTGTAAATAAATCTCTTACTTGGAGAAAAATGACAAAGAAAAAAGTGTGACATTGTGACGTTACTTGGTCCAAACACTAGCATCAATATCTCTTCCTAAGGCCAAAAAAAGAGTTGTGTTGCCCTCATTCGGCCGGGTTGAAATTACGAAAAATTGTTTTTTAATTTTATTTCATTCTTTAAAGATTTCTTTTTTAAAAGATTTTTTTAATATTTCAACACTATTTTTACCTATCTTCCGGTTGATAAACGTGTGTAAAAGCCAACGAAAACCAAACAACAAGCTCGGGTTTTTACTCAACGTACAAGAAAGAAAATGCAACTAGTATATTGTTTTTATTTAGTCTCATTCTCTCCATCGTTGTCTTTAATTCAGTATACAATACAATATGTGGATATTCCATACTTTCAAGCAGTTTCTGTTATAGAATCAAGGGTGAATATTTTGTCATGAATGTGTACTTCAAGAAAATATTCACCATTGGGTAGAAAATACAACCAGTATGCATTTTCCTTAGTATCTTCACACACGTTGACTGAAATAAAATAGGTATGAAATGGTTGATTTGGTATACTAATTTTTTATTTTTTTATTTTAGGCTTGTGAGGGCAGCACAACTATTTATTCTTTTTGGCCTAATGGATTGGTTGTCACACTTGGGAAATCTCATCTTAGGGATTCCCTTCTTAGAATGATTGATTGGTCATGGCTGGAAAAATAGGAACTCAGGAACCTGATTCCAGAGAAATGTTGACTGTGGAGGGAAAGTTGCTTTGGAGGGACATTCTAGGTATAGAAAAAAAGAAATAAGTCTACTTAATTAAGAATGTTCTCCTTCACAAGGGAAAATGTTAAAGCTAGGTTGCTGGGAAATGTTCATTTTTTCGGCCTCTGTGATCGGTCCTAATACTTGACAAATTTTATTATCCAGCTTTTTAGCACATACATATAACCAGATTCTATGTTATATGTCTAAAGGATTATTGTGGCATCTATGAGAGAGATGACATAGATATGCCTTGTATTGCCCTTTATACTCTCTTGAGAACTAGTGTCATTTTTGTGTGTACATGCAATTATAAAAAATAATATGGAAGGTTCATTATACTGATCCAGTGTAAGTACTCGCGTGAACCTTTCGGACACAACTGTATCCTTTGTCAACACTTGTGGTAGTGATGATCTTGACGACTCATGACGCTTTTTGCAGTCTTGGAGTTGCCAGTTGATTTATCATCTGGGGATTTTTTGCCAGATGATAATAGATCATCAAAAACGTGAGTGAGGTAGAACTACGTGCAAAAGTGGCGAGTATTCTAAAATCATCAAAACCGCCGGAAAACAATGTCACGAAAGGGGAAAGAAAAGCGCTAAACAGCTTAAAAAGGAGAAACAAATCATCATTCTTCCAGCTGACAAAGTATTGGAGAAAGAAAGAAACGCCCGACCGACTGACCCTATCTGAGAGATCTGTTTGAACCTAGAACAGTGTTTTTGTCACCTAAGTCCAATTTTGCTTTTCATATTGTCTCATTCATTATTTACTTTACATCACCAGCAGGTCAAACAGTGATTCTACCCCAAGGCCAGGCTGTCATGATGAACCCAGGCCCCCAGTTACCGCCTTATGAATCCCAAGCAGCTCCACTGCCAGACAAAAGCACCATGGGAATGCAACCAGTTCCAATCGCATATATGCCACCACCAAACCAACCTATGGCACAACCAGCTATGGTGCAACCATCAGCACCTCAAGCCTCTGGTGGGGCCCCACCTGCAGCTGAGCGTGACTCTACAGGACATAATATCACATTGGCAGATGATCAACAACCATTGGCGATGTATTAAGAATATGTCGTCATCAGGTATATACTGTGTTTCAGCTCTGAGCTCTTGGTGATGTATTAAGACTATGTCGTCAATAGATATACTGTACGTGTCACCTCTTGGCAGGTGATGTATAAAGGGGGCTGTTAACCCTCAGCATAGCCTCAGTTATTATTCATTTAATCTATATGAAAGTATACATTTTTTTGCAGAAAAGGGTTCAATGAATCCGACCATGATCATGAAATTGACCATTTTGGAGAAAATTATAAAAAAACATGTTTTTTGACCCATTTTAGTTTCTGCAAAGATAACTCCAAATATATTTTGTCAAATTTTGTCATAATAGTTTTATTTATATTCCTAATACAATTCCCTAGGAACCGTTTTTTTGATGTTGTAAATCTTTATTATTTTTTGAATTTTTGACCAAAAAGTGCCAAAAAAATGTTTACCGCCAAAATCATGAAAACCACATTTTTGGCATTTTTAGGCCAATTTGTTGTTGTTGTTGTGTTGCCCTCAGCGACCGACCATCTCAAAATCAGGGTTGCAATTTATTTATTTTTTAAGATTTAAATTTTACCCAATTTGTCAACAAATGAGTATTTTCTGCTTGAAATGAATAAGTTTGCTTGAATAGATTGCTTTTAAACTATTATCACACTAGAAACATTAGTCAAATTTACATATTTATACATTTTGCCTTGTCATGAATCACAGTCTGTCTGTAAAATTTGTCAGCAAAAAAAAAAGAAAACAAAAGGAAAATCGACCGACCGATCCGACTTCCAAGATTTTTGGCACTTGAGGGCAACACAACAAATTATTTTTGGCCTTACTCTTCTTTCATTAGTTTTGCTTGTCTTTCAACTCTTTGTTTATATCCGAGAGGGGGGGGGGGGGGGGGGGAGGGGGGCATTCAGATATAAAGTTGTAAGCATCCATGGGAATGAAAACACAGAATAAGGGTGTTTTTTGGAGGACACAGGCCTGCACCGAACCTGTGCTAAGGGTATCAAAATCACTCAATTTTCGAGATAGGTCGTCTTATTTACCAATATGAATCGGTGCTAAGGGTAGCTTGAGACAACCACTATGATCACAGTTTAACAGCTTAAAATGAGAACAAAACTCCCCGAAGAATTGTATAAATATGAAAATAACAGGGAAAATGTATTCACATCCTTTAAAAAGCATGTCCTTATCCGTTGTGCTAGACCTTGCTAAGGGGGTATATTTTGTTTTTGAACCATGTTCTCGTTAAGGGTGTGATTTGCCAAGTATATAAAAATCCTTTTTAGGTTAACTTTTTCCTAATCCTTGCTAAGGGTGGTTTCTGGGAGTGTATTCACACAGATGCTTACAACTTTTATACATGAGAGCCCCCCCCCTCACCCATGTTTATACTCACTTCAATAATCTCTCAATAATTTTGAGCGATTCGGCGCATGTTCATATGGCTGGTGTGTAACCGCAACAGCCAGGTAGGGCCCGGATGCCAAATGATAGTATCCATCCCTGTAGGGGGGGGGGGGGGGGGGGGGGGGCGGTCATTCTCTCACCACATGGGACTTATACTTTCAAATCAAATCATTTATTTATTTCCTTTAATGACAGATATTTACAAACAACAATAATATGAAAACAAATTAATTATACAACAATATGACAATATGGAGGAAAGGCAGGAAGGCCAGGAAGGCCAATGGGGCTTTTCCTCTGAAATGGCCCCTTAATGGTGTAAAACCCAAACCCATTACAAACCCATTCGGGAGTGCGCCATTACACTGCACATTGTGCGTTCAACACTTGGATGAATGCATGGGTGACCCTCGGATCATGAAATTGTTCAACTGATTATAGTGCTGTACATGGTATAGTGACGAATAATTTGTAAAGTAGAATATAAACTTCTTAACCCTAACACTACCAGATACCACAAAATACCATGACAAATTCCATTTCCCAGCGCATGCGTGACAGGTTTTACATAACGCAATTGACCGAGCCTATACAGGGTGTCCCTCCCCCCGGGTGTCCCTAAAAAAGGGTGGACATGTTTACCCAACTTGTTGACCATGAAGTTCTAGAATTTGGTGTTAGATAATTATACATATAAAATAAATAAACACCTGGCTTTCAGATGCTGCTTATTTCATCTGATTCGGATTTAGCAATCCTGAGATATGGCCAATTAGCTAGAGCTACCCAAAATCGATGTTGTGCCACTTTACAGTTTCAAAGGTTTACTCCAAAGATACAACTTCCAGTGTTATGCAAAATATATTTTTTGTATTGAGATCGAATAGGTTTAAATAATAGAATGAGTGTCTGTGTATCCAAGCAGAACTGAATATAAAGATGGTTGCTACATGATTCAAACCAGTCCTTGTGAAGAAGTTTTCACAAAATGTTCATTGAGCCTACATTTTCAAAACAAGACGGACGTCCATATGGCGGGGTGCGGCCTCAATTTACATTATAATAATAATAATGTACTTAATATAGCGCCCAACACAAGAAAAGGCCTCTGAGCGCTTTACACAGTAAAATCTTAAAAACTACAACTAAAAAGCCTAAAATTATACCATATTAAACATTGACCAACAGTAAAAACATTTATAAAAATATATTGCATTATGATTGCATACAAATATATAAAACACCGTTGTTAAAATCAAGGTCCATAGTTCTGATATAAATCTAAAAAACACCAACAATTTAAAAGCACAGGATTAAAAGTCCAACACGCACAGCTGTATACCATAAAAACACAATTAGACGAGAGGGTGTTCATGGTATTAAAATATCAAGAATCGGGAAGTCCAGCTAAAGTCATCAAAGAGTTTGCCATTCATTTCCCAAACACTCATGTACCATCTAGGAATACCCTGCAAAGGAGTATCGGAAATACTTGGTAAATGGTACAGCACCAATATGAATAAAGATCATTCTGGAAGACCAAGACATGATAAGTGGCAGGACCAACACATTGATGAGTGCGGAGTGCACTTCAGAGGGATCCCACAAAAACTGCTCATAGAAATCCCTTGCCAAATATTCAAGGACAACATTTTTAGTTAATTGAATCATTTTTGTTTCTCAGTCTCTTATAAACAATTCTGGTCAAATGCCCACCCCAATGTTTCAAGACGAGTGATGCCCATGGATAGACCAATGTTATTATCGTTTTGACGCTAATCATTCTTTCTGTAAAAGTGGGGCAACATCGATTTTTGGGTAGCTTTGATAAACTGAGTATATCTCAGGATTGACCAAACCAAATCAGATGAAATAAACAGCATCTGAAAGCTAAGTGTTTCTTCTTTCCATGTGTATAAAAATATTACACCAAACTTTAGGACATCATGGTAAACAAGTCGCACAAATATATGCACCCTTTTTTAGGGACACCCTGTATAGTAAAATCCTCGTTTTTGTTTGAAAACACCCTGGTAGGGTTAAGGTTAAAAGCCAAACAGAATTGGTCAGTTATTATTATATTAATTTGTTATAGCTATTACGGTAAAATATTGTATACATTACATGTTAAGTATAATTTTGATTATGTATATATGATGTGTATTTATAGCTATTTCAGAAATAGTAATACTTTCTTACTTTTTTAAAAAGATTTTGTTAATGTTTAATTTCTGCCCAAAGTACTATTTAAACATTTTGTTTTATGACTTCCAAATAATGGCAGTATGATTTACATTTTACACCATCCTTACTAAATCTTCCATGATTAATTTTGATTATATGGGTGTTTCCACAGTAATGATACCTTTTTTTGTGTGGCTCTAAATCTTGTTTCAAATTGATTTTCTAGCTCATATTTGGTCAACACTACTGTAAAGTAGCAGGGAGATAGCGAGCAAAATTTCAGAATCCTAGCTTAATGTCGATTTCTGTTGTTGTACACAAACCCTATGGTAACGGTTGTAACATTTTATTGACACACACATGTTACAACCGTTATGTTTTCAATCTTGACATACAAGATATAAAAGGCTAAATCTTGAAAAGTTGACCATGTATATGGGTTGTGCTTATTTCCTCAGTTGACGGACATCAATTACTTGAAACAAAACCAACTGGGGGTAATTTTGATCAATATCAGGGTCTGGAGAACAGTCCGAATGCGTAACGGTTTTAACGTGTGTCAATGTTACAACCGTTAAAAAAACAGTCATAAAATGTCATAAAATGTCATGAAACTCGAAAAAATGACAATATTTCAAAGTCCTTTCACATTATTCAGGTAGCCTTAATGTGTTGAATTACAAAAATCAAGGAAAGCCCTCCTAACAATTAATATGCCCTTCAGAAGGCCATTCAGTAGGTCATTTTTAATGTTTGACATACAGAAATGTCACATTTCTGTATGTCAAACATTACTGAATGGCCTCCTGAAGCTTATAAGTTATATTAATTGCTGACGGGAAAAAAATTGGGCAACTTTACGATTTTTTGGGGTCTGTAAATAAAGAAATTGTCGGTACATCATGACTTTCGTCTGTACAACTTTGTCGTGGCCCCCTGTTTCCAAAAGCTGGGTATGCCACTGTTCATGATTAGGCGCCCTATAAATCCTCTTATGTATAGATGTAGGTATGTAGGTATGTATATGATTTGAAGAAGCATGTTTTTTTCTATTATATTCTTTATATTTCACCATTGTCCTCTATCTCAAAACTGCAGACAACACATCCTTTTTGATGCGACTGGTCACAAATGATACTTGTACTTCTCTTCAATCGTCTTATTTCTGTTATAGGGCTACACCTACAGCAATCAGGTGTTGCGTTGGCATTGCTCTGAAAAAAGTATCAAAGCACCAAGCCAAACGCATTAAAGGCATATTATGTGATCTTTTCCAGGGGGGGGGGGGGGGGGTGGGGGCGCCCTCTATCCATGATTTTTTTTAGAAAGTAGATTTTCTTGCAGATTTACATTTCTGATCATAAATCATAAATATAGTTTCACTCTATTTTCACTCTAAAAACCATGATTTTGAAGTGAAGTAATTAGGAATCGTATCGGATATATTCATGATTTATGATCAGAAATGTAAATCTGCAAGAAAACCTACTTTAAAAAAAAGAATCAAGGATAGAGGACGCCCTGGAAAGGATCGCATAATATGCCTTAAAGAGACCAGGAAATGCAAATATAATTGGTGTGATTTGAGTCAAGTCTACGAGGAGGGACCAGAAAGCATTCAATATTTGTGCTAGTTGATGATGACATCATTTGTGGAACTATTGATAGCTCAGTGAGTACTATCAAAAGAAAATACCAGGTGACTGGTTTGAATCTATTCATGATACTCACCACAAATGATGTCATTTGTGGTGTGTTCATTTTTCTGACCCTGTTTATTGCAATGGAATGTCCCACAAAGACTTGGAGCAGGATTATCATCCCATTTCCTGGTACCTTTAAGGCCTCTAAAAACTGATTGGTGATCGATGCATTGGACATGGGATAGGACAGGAGAGGGTCCCCATGGTCGCCCTTGAGCGTCAGACATAGCGCCACGCTTGTTCTCACTCTGCTGTGATCAAGCCAGCGCTCGCATTGCGCCGAAAAAGTATCAACATATGAGTAACATGCTGGAAGAGCCTGGGAAAATGTCCAAAATGGTAGCTCTTAGTAGGTTCCTATCCTTCTTATCACGTTTTCATTGCGCTCTTATTACGACCCATCGCATTCCTACTTTCAAGTCTCACTTGGATAAATATCATTTTACAGGTGCTAGGTATTGTACTCCATCCATGCATGAATGACCCTGCAATGACCTATTCGCCCTTTGTACGTTCCGCTAGTTGTGAGGGTCCGCTAGTTGTGAGGAGAGTCTGAAACTGGTACTACTAGTTCGACTCAATCTACACACTATGACTGGTCATGCAGTGAGACTTTGTGCAATGATGCAATCTGATTCCATTTAGGAGGCTTTCCTCGTACTGGGCGGATCCGTCCAAAGAGTGTATAGACAGAGCCAGTAAACATGGTAAAAGCAAGGATTCAGCACCCAAGAGCAGATGGCGGGGAAGAAGAAGGTAGTCTGCTCCACACCCCCACCTGAGGGCGGGGAAGAAGAAGGCAGTCTGCTCCACACCCCACCTGTCCTACACAGAGAACGAGATTGAGTTCTTGCTGCGATCTCAAGTAGCTGCTGCGACCTCAAGTAGCTTATATGCATCCTTGCTACGTCAACGGGACGCTCACGTCGCCCACTTTGCGCTGCCACGGCGACACTACTGAGTCATTACAGCGCTAATCACAACGCCGAACCTCCGCGCTGCACAAAACAAGCATGGTGCACTGGCGCTCAGGGGCGACCATGGGGACCCTCTCCCATCCTAGCCAGTGCCCACTGTGTCACAAATGTTTTCCGCGCTCTTCCTGCGTGTTATTCATGTTTTGATACTTTTCAGCGCTGTGCAATCGCTGGCCATTACTAAACTATGACAAAATGTTAACTTTGTTCTGTCTTCAAGTGAACACAGGTGTAAGACGATTCTTCTGTAAAGAACTGGCCATGTTAAGCCAGGACAACATATATTTTCTTTCATCATTAAACATATCGTTAGCCTGCTTCGATTTTTTTCTTCTAGTTCTTAGAAAACAACAAAAGTATGAAAAGTGAGTTCGGCAATTATCGAAGCAGGCTGACGATATGTTGAATAGCAACATGAATAGTGCAGGTGAATTCCAACAGGAGCAGTTAACTGTTGGATAGAATTAGGTTGGGGATATACCTTGAAGTGAAATGTGGCTTGTTATATGCCTAATACGAGTTAATATGACCCATTTTAAACAATTTTCATCATAGTACAATCTGCCTAACTCACAATGCTGACTTAGGCAGAATTGCAATTGTGCATTTATCAACACTTTTGATTGGTCAATGACTTTAGGTATTATAACAGCATGTGCATAATGTAATGAAGTCATGATTTATGCAAAGTGAGTTAGGCAATTATCGAAGCAGGCTGACGATATAGGCAAAGCTCAAGATAACAGTTTTATTACCGTTTTATCCCCGTTGTCTGTGTTATGCTCTTCTTATTTAGACTTAACTGTGCAATATTCATACAGTATTTTATCTTGTTGTCATCGGAATTTTAATATTGTATATTTTTATATATTGCTACCGTGACGTGTGCTTTACGCTTTTAATGTATCTTTGTAAAGCGCCTTGAGTTCTTTTTGATGTAATTGCGCTATATAAGAAATAAATATTATTATTATTATTATTATTACCGGGAGCTACTTTTTTTCAAAAGTAGCGCCTGGATCATGGGATTTATTGAGAACCAGGAGCTACTTTCAGTCTACCGGGAGCTAACTTTTTATCAAATCGTATTAACAAATCGAAATTCGATGTCTTGGGCAAGTTTCCTGATTGTCAACGGGCACTGGTTTGGACAAAATATCAGCGCTCGGTTGTTTATTTTTCAGCATTACCGGGCGCAGTTGCAGGAAGACCAAGGGGTAAAATCGGCCAGCGCCTGCTTATCTTGAGCCTTGGATATATGAAAGATCATTATTGTTTGTCTGTGTAAAATGTGTTTATATTATATTTGTATACATTGTGTTAACCAAATTGAAATAAATTCCCTTTAAAAGGGACAAATTAAAAAAAAACTGTGCTTGTTGTTATTTGAGTATAATATCACCAAGCTGACTAAAGTCAATTAACCATTGTATATATTAATGAACCAACTATTATGAAAGTAATGTGTTCCAAATTTTACTATTATCTGATGAACAAAGAGACTATTATTTTACCCAAAACAAGGTGGTCTTGACCTACTAATTAGTTCTATTTTATTGTAAACATAATTAATTGAAACTCTAACTAGACATGGACTGTGGTCATAGATCACGAATATTAGTCGAGCGCGTTACATGTTGGACCCCTAGTGACCTTTTGACCCTTGACCCCGAGTTCACGATCCGAGGAATCTTTTGACCAATTCTGACAATCATCAGTAATTTCCTCTAGAACAAGTAGCATTTTGAGTGAATGGAAGGAACATTTTCATTTTGACCCCAAGTGACCTTTTCTTGACTTTTGACCCCAAACTAATGATTGACTTTTTTCTTGGCTTATCATTGCGCACAAGAAAAAAGTAGTCTGGTCAAAATCAGAGCATGTCTTCAGATTTTCATTCAATGACCCCTAGTAACCCTGTTTGACATGTCGCTTTTAGTGGAGGAGCACCCTATATGAACATTGATAAGAGGAATATTTTGACCAATTCTGACAATCATAAGTCATTATCTTTCGGACAAGTAGTATTTTGAGTGAATGGAGTGAAAATTTACATTTTGACCCCAAGTGACCTTTTCTTGACCTTTGACCCCAAAGTTATGATTGACTTTTTTTCTTAGCTTATCAATCCGCACAAGATGAAACAAGTTCAGTCAAAATCAGAGCATGTCTTCAGTTTTACACCTGTATAGGTCAATGACCCCTAGTGACCCCATATGATATGTCATTTTTAATCGCTAAACAACGTATATGTACATGGATATAAGGAATCTTTTAACCAATTCTGACAATTATCGGTCATTTCCTCTTGGAAAAATAGCATTTTGAGTGACTGGAGTGAAAATTGACATTTTGACCTATAGTGACCCCTTGTTGACCTTTGACCCCAAGATAATGATTGACTTTTTTCTTGTCTCATCAATGCCTACAAATTGAAACATGACCAGTCAAAATTGGAGCATGTCTTACATTTTACCACTGTTTAGGTCAATGACCTCTATTGACCCCATATGACATGTCACTTTTAGTCGCTTAACAACCTATATGAACATGGATCCAAGGAATCTTTTGCCCAATTCTGACAATCATGGGTCATTTCCTCTCGAAAAATAGCATTTTGAGTGACTGGAGTGAAAATTGACTTTTTGACCTATAGTGACCCCTTGTTGACCTTTGACCCCAAGTTAATCATTGACTTTTTTCTTGTCTCATCAATGCCTACAAATTGAAACATGACCAGTCAAAATTGGAGCATGTCTTACATTTTACCCCTGTTTAGGTCAATGACCCCTAGTGACCCCATATGACATGTCACTTTTAGTCGCTTAACAACCTATATGAACATGGATCCAAGGAATCTGTTGACCAATTCTGATAATCATGGGTCATTTCCTCTCGAAAAAATAGCAATTTTAGTGCGAGGATTAAAAAATTACATTTTGACCCCTAGTGACCCCAAATATCTTTTGATTTTTAAAAACCGAACTATCATACATGCGTACGGTCAAAAGGAATATGTTGACAAATTCTGACGATCCTAGGTCATTTCAATAAATTGCAAGGGCGTTTAATGTGAAAATCACGTTTTGACCCCTAGTGACCCCTGTTTGACATTTGACCCCAAGGTCATGATTGGCTTTTTTTCTTTTCTTGTCAATGCGCACAAAATGTCCAAGTCTGAGCAAAATCGGAGCATGTTGAATCACGTTTTGACCCCTAGTGACATTTGACCCCTTATGCTTAACAACCTGAGTAGTGGTGCACAGGGTTCTTATGACCAGGTATGGTCAAAATCGGCTCAATTGTTACGGAGCTATAGGTCTCATGACAGAAGAAGAAGAAAGAAACAGTTATAATACAGTATATTAGTCGTTTCTCGAATACAGTATATTAGTCGTTCTCGACTAATATAACAAACTTCTGGTTTTTGTAAATAATATGGGTGAGACCTGGTACATCTTCAATAGGTCAAATGACCTCTGTCAATCAAGTTGGTTCCAGTTTCATCCATCAAGCAAGGCAGGTGATTGGTCAATAGTTTAGAGCAACTAACAGTCACTGCATTATATTCTGTAGATCTAGTAAGATACTTGTAATCATTTGATATATTAGATTAGTTATGTTTGTGCCACCGATAGGCCTACAGCAAGACACCTTCCTCTGAGCAGCAATAAAATCATCAAGGGTCGATCCCGCTTCCCTGCACATAACCGCCTGGTTATAATAATAATGGACTATTTAGGCCAAGAAACAAAGATAAGACCTGTCTCACATACTCCACGCGCATAAGTATGTGGAGTCACTTTTGCCGCATAATCCTTCGCGCCGAGTCCAATTTGGGGCTTTTGTTTAATTCAGTTTTTAGTTTAAATTGAAGAAAAAAATTGGCTCAGAAAAGGAAAACAAAGGGAGGGGGGCCAAAAACACAATAAAAATAGAATTTCTGCATTTCACATCTTGTTTTTTCTATTAAAAAAAAGGAAGACAAAATTGCATATCGCATAGCTATTTTCCCAGATGTATGTGAGACAGACTTTTTTTTTTATTGATTAGGCCAAAGAAATTTAATACTTTGTCTCAGCGGTCCGCATTGCTTTTAGAATGGGATTTCGATTTTTCTTTTTTTTCTTCAATTTTTTCTTTCTTCAATTTTCGTTTTTCTTTTTTTTTTCAATTAAAGAAAAATAGTAAGTTTCGGTGATACTCGATCGGCAACCTTGTGAACATACCTTGAACACACCTTTCATCTGTGTAGTAATCGATGAGAAGTGTGGCAGGGTTAAGGGGAGTAGTTAGGTAAGTGGGGGTCCTGGACCCATTTACCTTGTATACCCCGGCACCAGTAATTACTACCAATACCCTCGCTTCGCTCTCTCTCAGCTCGGATTTAATAGTTATAAATTACTGGATACCGGGTATACAAGAAGAAGAAAAAATCCATAACCCCCACTTGTCTAACTACTGCAAATACAACGAGGAGAATCTTTTTGTATGATTTTTGTATTAACCTTATGACCCCTACAGAACAAGTCTTCTGTGGTGACCTTATGACCCCTACAGAACAAGTCTTCTGTGGTGACCTTATGACCCCTACAGAACAAGTCTTCTGTGGTGACCTTATGACCCCTACAGAACAAGTCTTCTGTGGTGACCTTATGACCCCTACAGAACAAGTCTTCTGTGGTGACCTTATGACCCCTACAGAACAAGTCTTCTGTGGTAACCTTATGACCTCTACAGAACAAGTCTTCTGTGATGACCTTATGACCCCTACAGACGAAGGGAATTTTGAGAATTTTTTTGTATGATTTTTGTAGTTTTAAAATTGGTTAAGGGTTTAAAACTAAACGTATTATATTTTATGTAAATAAATAGGTAAATAAATTTAATTTGAACTTTTTTATTTACCTTGTATAGAAACAAAATGTTACTAGATGACTTTAATGCTTTTCATAATATTACAACACCAATTTTATTACCGTTTAAGGAAGAAAATGGTATTTTGTATGTAGTATATAAATCGAAGGACTGGGCGGTATCATATATAAGAGGCGGAATAAGTTCATTTTATACAAAGTCTGTGTTAAAATTGAAAAAGAAATTTGGGGTTGAATTATTACGCGCTTTAAAATTAGAGCCTGAAAAGATAAAAATTAAACCAAAAAACAAAAAAGAAAAATCAAAACCAATTAGTGATGGGCCTCTTAAAAATATGGTATATAACAGGGAATCGATAGAAAATGAAATTGTAAACGAATTAGCAGATGTAAACCCTATTGATCCTATGTTTAATTCACCAATTTTAGAAGATCTTCCTGCACCTTTAGAACCGTCTAATACTGCTATGTATTTGAAGTTAACCAAATATACTTTTGGTAAATTTCTTAAAATTTATGAAATGGCAGTTTTAGAAAATAGAAATGATCCTGTCGCATTTTTAGAAGAAGTTGAGTCAATAACAGCAACACGGATAGCGAGAGAAACAGCAGAGTTAAATGGAGTAAAATTTAATTTAGTTTTGCAAATATTAATGAGAAAAGACAATTCACAAACAAATAACTCAACATACACACATCCAAGTTTTTATAGTGCGCAAATACCCGTTTTGAAAAAAGTTGATATAGATGAAGACAATATTAAGCTGAATTTAGTAAACATCGATCTTGCTCAAGCACATGCTAAAATAATAGCAAGTATCGAAAATTACGTTAGCATGGGATCTGGGTGGGTTGTGGATAGGATTGAAAGATTGTTTTTCAATTTTGCGGATTACTCGCCTTTAAGGGGCGGCTCTTATATTCCTTTACCAAAAAAATTAGCAAACAAGAAAGTTATTATTAATGTACAAAACCAAGATGATAATTGTTTGAGGTGGGCATTACGATCAGCGTTATTTCCAACAAATGATCACTCAAATAGAACTTCAAGTTATCCAACTAATGATGGGTTAAATTTTACAGGTATAGAATTTCCTACTCCATTAACTCAGATTAAAAAAGTAGAAAAACAAAATAACTTAGCAATTAACGTGTATGGATGGGAAAAAGGATGTACTGTAAATTATTATATTAGTAGTCAGCCTTCAGAAATACCTCGCATTTGTTTGATGTTATTAACTGAAAAATTAAAAGATAATGAGGAGGAATTTGAGTGGGGTGAAGACACAAAAGCAAATTTGCATTATACTTGGATTACAAATTTAAATGGTCTTTTATATGATCAGACTTTGCATAAAGAAAAGAAGTATTTTTGCGATAGATGTCACCACGGATATATTAGAGCAGATTTACTTGAGGAGCATAAACCTGAATGTCGAGGGAATGGAGAAAGGTCTACTAAAATAGAAATGCCAACGAAAAACAAATCAATTCTAAAGTTTGAAAACTATCGCAAACAGCTTAAAGTACCATGGGTAATATATGCAGACTTAGAAGCACTAGTTACGAAAATAGAAGCTCCAGCGCCTGAAGAAAGAAAAAACACGCAAAAAACATCTGTTCACAATGTGTGCGGATTTTCGATTGTAGCTGTTAGATCTGATGGAGTATCTGAGAAGCCTATAGTTTACCGAGGACCTGACGCGATGAGTAAGTTTTTTGAACAGGTTGAAAAATGTGAAAATGATATTATTAAATCGCTAAAATTCCCCAAAAAGATGGATACTTTAACTTCTAAAGAGTGGAGGGAGTATTATAACACTAAACAATGTTGGATATGTGAAGAGGGTGGTTTTGATAATGAAAATAAGAAAGTGTGTTATAATCAAAAGGCTGTCCATAAGCGCTGTCGTCCTAAAGGTAAGTTTGAAGATGTAAATTACGAAATAAATAATAGCTATTTTGAGGCGAAAGAATGTGCAATTTGTTGTAAAAAGTTTTCTCAAAGATATAAAGTACGTGATCATTGTCATATTACAGGGGAATTTAGAGGGGCCGCCCACTCAGATTGTAATTTAAAACTGCGAATTAAACCTTCGAATAGAGAGTTCTTTATCCCTGTAGTATTTCATAATTTACGAGGTTATGATTCTCATCTAATTATGCAAGCTATTAGTGAAACTGAAGGTGTTATTAAGTGTATTCCGAATAACATGGACAAATATATTTCATTTTCTTTACGACAATTACGATTTATTGACAGTGCACAATTTTTACTAGCTTCATTAGATAATTTGGTTAAGGCAAATCCTGCTGAAGTATTTAAAATAACAAAATTAATTGAGCCAGATCAAGAAAAAAGTAAATTATTGCTTAGAAAAGGAGTTTATCCTTACGAGTACATGGATGATTGGGAGCGTTTTGAAGATAAACAACTACCTCCTATTGAGGATTTTTACAGCAGTTTAACGGATTGTGGAATTAGTCAAGAAGACTATATTCATGCTCAAACAGTTTGGGATACATTCGATTGTAAAAACATGGGGGACTATCATGACTTGTATTTAAAAACTGATACAATGCTGCTTGCGGATGTATTTGAGAAATTTAGAAATACATGCTTAAAACACTATAAACTAGATCCGGCTCACTATTATACAGGTCCGGGGTTATCGTGGGATGCGTTGCTTAAAAAGACAAAAGTTAAACTTGAGTTATTGACAGACTATGACATGTATTTATTTATTGAAAAAGGTATGCGAGGTGGTGTTTCTATGGTAAGTCAGAGATATGCTAAAGCAAACAATGATAAAGTTCCAGATTATGATCCAACTAAACCAACAAGCTACATTCAATATTACGATGCGAATAACTTGTACGGTTGGGCAATGAGTCAATATTTACCAACAGGAGGGTTTGAGTGGGTTACAGATTTATCAAACTGTGATTTTTTAAAGAATGGCTATATTTTAGAAGTTGATCTTGAATATATAAAAGAGCTGCACGATGAGCATAATGATTATCCTTTAGCACCAGAGCGCATGAAAATAGATAAAGCATGGCTATCAGATTATCAAAATAACTTGATTGGGAAAACTAGTCTTAATACAGACAAACTTGTACCGAATTTGCGTAATAAGAAAAAATATGTGTTGCATTACAGAAATTTACAACAATGCATTGATTTAGGTATGAAATTAACAAAAATACATAGAGTATTACGTTTTAATCATTCACGTTGGATGGAGCCATATATTCAAATGAACACAGAACTTCGAAAACAAGCAACTAGTGATTTCGAGAAGGACTTGTATAAGCTAATGAATAATGCAGTGTTTGGCAAAACAATGGAGAATTTGAGAAAGCGTGTTGATGTTCATTTGGTTCGTGCTGATGAGCATAATAAAATAAGAAAGCTAATTGCGAAGCCAACATTTGCAAGAGAGAAAATATTTAGCAATGAATTAGCTGCATTGCATATGTATAAAAGTAAGCTATGTCTTAATCGGCCCGCATATGTAGAAATGTGTATTTTGGATTTAAGTAAATTGCTGATGTATGACTTTTATTACAACCATCTTAAAAAACAGTATGGAAGCGCTTGCAAATTGCTTTACACCGACACAGATAGTTTACTTTTACATATTGAAACTGAGGATGTTTATCGTGTTATGGTGCAACATGCAGATTTTTACGATACTAGCAATTATCCTAAAGAACACCCTCTTTACAGTGAAAAAAATAAAAAAGTTCTTGGCAAAATGAAAGATGAATGCGGTGGAGCAGCGGTTGAGGAATATGTTGGCTTAAGACCTAAAATGTATTCAATAGTTAAATCGGATGGTAATATCCGAAAAGCAAAAGGCGTAAAAAAATACGTGGTTAAAAAGCACATCACGCATGAACAATATAAAAATGTACTTAAAGATCAAAAAGTTATTAGGCATGGCATGAATATGCTACGGAGTAAAGAGCATCAAATATACGGCATACATGTTAATAAAATATCACTTTCACCTTTAGACACAAAGCGATGGATTGCAGATGATGGAATTAGCACTTTAGCATATGGGCATTACAGAATACCACCAGGTGGTAATTGAGTATCAGGAGGTACTACTAATAATTCTTGACGTACAAAACCGCGTTTTGGAGTGTGAGGGTTTATTTTTGGGTCTAAATAATACAAAATTGGGTCTCCAGGTTTTACGATGGTATTACCTATTCGATTTACGCTTAACGACCAAATTGGATCAGTTGCTCTCCTTTGTTCACCACCTTCTAACTCACCAGGTTGGTATAAGTATCGTACTCCAATGTTTGTAGGTATGCGCTGTTCAGATTTGGAACCCCGTGGTGCAGAAGATTTTATTTCAATTTGATTATTTGTTATAGCCACAGAAGGTTTTTTACCGATTAATCGAGTTACCTCATTATTTAAAGCCTTAACAACGGCTGGAAGTCTAGCAACCCATTCTCTCGATCGTGCATCTTTGCCATGTGCTTCCAACAGTAATTCTTGCGCATACTGATGCCCAAATAGCCTCTCAGCAAGTGTTCTGTTAAATCTCTCAACTATTCCCTGAGCTCTATGCAAACCCCTTTCACCACGTCTAATTGCAACATTATTTAATGCCATTAAGTTACTAACAGTACCCATGAATTCACGTCCTGAATCAACTTGTAGCAATTTAGGCCATGTTAGTGGGCCGCGTTTATAAATATTAGAAAATGCTTTTGCAACTTCATCAGAATTTTTCGATGAAAGCGGGTGGGCTTCCTTATAGCGCGAGGCAATGTCGACAACTGTTAAAGCATACTTATATAGTTTGCGTCCGCGGGGTAATTTATCATGTGGTAAAAATAATAGATCGGCTTGATGGGCTTCATTTGGTGTAATTATATCAAATTTAGGTCTTGGAATATATTTTGGAGCAGGAAGATATATTTGCCAAATTGCTTGCTTTTTTAGCCAAGTTTTTGCAATTTCTTCTGACACACTCGCGGTGGATGACAACTTTTTGATGGCAGCAATTCCACGCCAATATCCTTTTGGGCTATAATAAATTTTAGATAGCTTAGTGGAGGTACGGGAGTTTACTTCTGTTTTTGAAGCCATGATATATTAAGTGCATACAAAATAATTTATTGCAATTAACACTACCCTTGAATTAAATAAGACCGCAGAAAATAATTCGATTTATTGGTGTGCAATATGCCAAAGTCCGCTAGATAAAGATTGGGGCATAGACCCATACACGTTGACTCAATCTAAGATAAAAGGACATTGGCGCAGTGTATATAGCCTGTTGACTCAATCTACATGTATTAGATATAAAGACATTGCAGTGTCTTTTTGGTCATGCGCAGTGTGTATAGCCTGTTGACTCAATCTATTAGATATAAGGCCTAGATATAAAGACATTGCAGTGTCTTTTTGGTCATGCGCAGTGTATATAGCCTGTTGACTCAATCTAAGATATAAAGACATTGCAGTGTCTTTTTGGTCATGCGCAGTGTATATAGCCTGTTGACTCAATCTAAGATATAAAGACATTGGCAGTGTCTTTTTGGTCATGCGCAGTGTATATAACCTGTTGACAGTGGCAGTGTCCTTTTGGTCATGCGCAGTGTATATAGCCTGTTGGTCATGCGCAGTGTATATAGCCTGCTGATTCAATCTAAGATAAAGGGACACCGGCAGTGTCTTTTTGGTCATGCGCAGTGTATATAGCCTGTTGATTCAATCTAAGATAAAGGGATACCGGCAGTGTCTTTTTGGTCATGCGCAGTGTATATAGCCTGTTGATTCAATCTAAGATAAAGGGACACCGGCAGTGTTCACTTAAAGAAGAAAAAATCTACCAGCAAGCTCTCCGGTATGGAACTTCATCAATATTTACTAAGACGCATTTTGGTTTCTGTTTAGTGTGTGTAATATATTTACATTAGCTTAGATAAGGAAACGGGTGGTTGTGTTTTTGGTTAGGTGATTCAAATTTCAATTAGTCAAATTGGATGTTTCTAACACTGCAAGTACACTGTCGCTATGACTATTGTTGTAAACACATGTCCTCTGTGTGAACTCGAGGTGTGTGATAATAACGTGTGGCTAATGTAAATACCACACTATTTGCTAAGCCAGCTCATCATCTGTTGATTTAACAGTAGATAGGCTTAATTGTGTTAACTGTAATAATTATAATCAAAATTTAAAAAAATTAAAAAAATAATAATTAGCACACGGCACTTACATAATTATAACCACACTTATAAATACTTGTATGCTAAATAACCAGTGAGAACTAGACCTGTGCTAATAACAAATATTTCACCAGTCTGTATATTTGAGACTTGATTTTCGTCGAAATAATCTTCTAACATATGTTCTGGGCCTGTATCTTGTAGCGTTAAATGTTGCCCCGTAACGAGATAATATTCTGCAGCGGCTTTGGATATCTGAGTGAATGTTTTTTCAGAGTTTGCTTCTTCGCGTAATCGTCTGTTTGCATAATCGATGTTGTCTAGTCTTTTCTGATTCCATATGTCTCTACCTTTTTGTAAGTCTTCTAAAGCTAAGTCATGCCTTTTCCTCTCAGCATCGCCATTAATTAAACTAAACAAGAAATTACTTCCCGTGAAAGCCAATGCATTTACAACAGCACCACCTATTAACATCGCCATTATATATTTAATCCATTTTTTTATTTTTTTTATTTTAATTTCCCGGTGTAACGCTTGAGCTTGGTATAATATTTTCAGGAAGCCATCCTTGTTTTTGGACCCAAGTTTTTGTTAAATCTGCAAGATAAAGATTGAGAGTAAACTTGCCCATATTTTCAATATTAAATTTGCCTAGATTAGTTGGTTTAGTGCCAAATGCCTTTTCTGTGAGGAAACAGTTGGTGAAAACAAGCCCACTCAGCAAGGCTGTATTGTATGCCGAATTAACTAGTGTATTTGTAGTGTCCATTTATATATTATGCACACACAAATTTTTTTTTAAATAATTAACTACAATGCTCTTTATAATTTTTACAATCCCAACTACATAATGCAATTTTTACAAGTGGAGGTGCGGAGGCGATAAGCCCCTGCCTTACCAATCAAATACATTATCTGATGGAGCTGAATCAGTTGTTTTAGCGACTGGAGCGGGGGAAGGAACTGTGTTTGTTTGTATTTTATTACCTCGTTGAAGGAATACTAAAATTTCCCCTACAATTAAAATAGTAAGTGCTGCAGGAACTTGCCAATACAAGTTATCAGTGCTAATTTTTGTATGTTTTCTAGGCAGTTCAGGAATGGAAATAGGCTGTGATGGTTTATCGTTATAATTAGCTATTATTTTTGCTGACTCTTCTATTTGCTTTTGCATTTGCGCTTTTAGTTCTTTTTGTTTCGCGGCATTTCTTCGCCCTGCCTCTTTTCTCTTGGGATTCTTGATTTTGACTGCTGGGGCTGTTACAGGTACTGGAATTGGCGCTGGAGGTGGTACAACCTTTGGTTCGATCGGCGCCTCAGTTTTAGGTTCAGATACACTAACATCGTCTTTTTGCTCTGACATTTTATAATATTAAATTATAATTTTTTTATTTAGAAATTATCCCTAATTACCCATAATATTACCCACAATTATCCACAATTACCCACAATTACCCACAATTACCCATACATTTATTTCTCTTTTTGAGATTCTAAAGATTTAACTTTTTCATTATCTTCTGATTGTTCAGGAGTTATTGTGGTGCAATCCCCTCTGTGAATGTATCCACAAGTAAGCAGAGTTGCTGTAAGCGGTGCTAAGTAATGTCCATACTTATGGTAAAGCGTGCAACTGTATGTACTCAAAGCAATATTAATTACTGGATTGTTTATTAGCTTTTCTGTTAATTCTTCACCATCTCGTAGTACTAGTTTGTTATTTGAAAGTGTACGAGCCAGCAATCCCACTGCATTTGCATAAGCTGAGCATAATGCTGATTTTACTGACTTTGCCATTACATTGCCGATGTATGCATCATATCGCGAGTATAATTTTAACAGTGCTTTTTCTTCCATGCTCTCAATCTCAGCTACTGTAATGTTTTTGCCTAAATATTCTTTGCTATTTCCTCCCGCAACAACCCCAATTAAGCGTTCTCGCATCGGTGATAGATCAAGTTGTGGAATTACAGGAGGTAGATTTGAAGGTTCACCTTCGTTTTCAAGTTTTTGAATACTATCCATTAATGCATCAATACTAGCGTCGTCCATTTTATATTTAAGAAATTATTTTTTTTAAACAAAATAATTTAATATTAACCATGTTGAAATTGTTATTATGCATACATTTGCACACACTGTCGTAATCGCTAAGATTTGTTCCATCTATTTTAAGAAATTATAAGAAGTTGGTTGTTCAGTAACTAATATTAACTTTGAGTGTTTATGTTGTGCAAGTAAGTCTCGCATTCTATCTCGTTCGTCTTTTGACGGAATAACATCATTTTCGCGCAAAGCATCAGCAAAACTGTCGCAATCTTTACAATAGAACAAACATAGCCACTTAACATGCTTAATCTGCTCGCGGAAGTCGGTAAGAATAGAGTTATATTTTTGGGTAAGAATCCACATAGAGCAACCAGCATGACGCCCACTAAATGCAATTTCTGACAGCATTTGATTCTTAGTTTTGAGGTCTTTCAGTGCGCTGCAATCATCAATTATAAATAGACTCTCCCCATCTTCTTGTCGCGCATTCAAATAATAATATTTTTTTAGGGCAAGATTCAAACCACCCTCCTTTTTAGGATTAATCAACATTACTCTGTCATCCGTAAATAGCCATTTATGTGCATGATATGTGCGATTCATCTCAAGAGTTGGACAAAAAATAAAAATCCATCTATATCTCGGCGAATAGGCCATTTTGTTCCATATACCAGCATAAACATTAGGACCTCTCTCGGTCTCTAGCAAATTCAATAAAAACTCAGTCTTTCCACAAGCTGTTGCTCCACAAATAATCGCTGAATGCGGTGTCTTCACTAAACTCATTATATTATATCTTTATTTATTTATTTTCCCAACAATACCCCCAACAACACTAACTCATTTAACGCGGGGGTGTGGGGTTGCAACCCCAGCTAGTAGGCAACATTCACAAGACGGCCATTCTCAAAGTTAAGTTGGGCATCAGCGATGTAATAAATGTAGGCGTTTAGAGCTCCTGCTGCCTGGGCTGTCTTCTCAATCTCAATTTGTATAGATTGGCTAGCACCCTCAATTTTCCTGCCGCTACCGTGTAATGTCAAATCATCGTTACTACGGAAATCAAGCCAAAGAGCATATTTATTAGTAAAGTATTCTGCCGCTGTTACATCAGCCAAGTCAAATTCTTTTGCAACATTTATAGCATCGCGGTTCTTGCCGTCTGAGAAATGCTTCCTGATCTCGTGGAACTGTTGATGAGCCCGCATACCGCTAGAATAGATCTGATTGGGCTTACCATCGATTGTAGTTGAAACTTTAGTAATTTTGGGGTTGTAGAAATCTTCACTGTCTCCTTCAAATGCGGTTTGCGGCTCCTTGAATATAATTAGAATTCCTTTCATTGGGCTATTCCAGATAAAATCCGCACCCCCCCCCCCCCCCCCCCCCCCCCCTATAGAGGAATTAGGATTTCCAAACTTTTTTTCGATTGTCGGGCCTTGGAATTCCAGACTTTTTTCAAAAGGATGGTCTGGAATTTCGTCTCAAAATGAGTCTACCCATGGTCAGCACCCTATAGAGGAATTTGGAATTCCAGACTTTTTTCAAAGGATGGTCTGGAATTTCGTCTCGAAATTAGTCTACCCATGGTCAGCACCCTATAGAGGAATTCGGAATTCCAGACTTTTTTCAAAGGATGGTCTGGAATTTCGTCTCAAAATTATTCAGCCCATGGTCAGCACCCTATAGAGGAACTCGGAAATCCAGACTTTTTTCAAAGGATGATCTGGAATTTCGTCTCGAAATTAGTTAACCCACGATCAGCACCCTATAGAGGAACTCGGAAATCCAGACTTTTTTCAAAGGATGGTCTGGAATTTCGTCTCAGAATTAATCAGCCATCCCACTGAGGAACTGGAAATTCAGACATTTTTCAAAGGATGGATTCAAAATTAGCCAGCTTGTATTGCATATTTATTTAGGCCTACTTATTATTTATGTATTTTTATGAGTGTGTGTATATATATATATCGATTTTTTTAAATTTTATTATTATTTATTTAATTATTTTATTTATTAGTATATTTATTTATTTATTTATTAGTATATTAGTATATTTATTTATTTATTTGTATATTTATTTATTCATTTATTAGTTTATTTATCTATTTATTTATTAGTATATATTTATTTATCTATTTATTAGTATATTTATTTATTTATTTATTAATATATTTATTTATTTATTTTGTATTTGTTTTAATTTGATTTATCACACTATTCTTCATTTCTTTCATAAGTTCAACACCCCAAGCCCCCCCCCCCCCCCCCCCACCCTCGCTTTAGTCAGCTCAGCCAAGCTGTAGGCCTACCCCATTTCGCAACCATTGAAATTGTTGACTTTGGTTAATATCTCGATGGGTATGGGTACCCCTGGATTTTTGTCACAGCCGCTTGCCTTATTCCCCATGCCTTATTCGTGCCTTTATTGATAAATTATAGTTTTCATAGAGCGTGGAAGTTTAATACATGATTTAACTCCAGGGTGACCGGTGGTATAGGAACGGGGGTAGAAAGTGAGCTGAAGAGAAGAAAAATTCTATCCCCAACCCAAATAGGAAGGGTGACATTATAGGAACTATAGGAACTATAAGAGATACTATAAGAGATACAGAAGAATAAACATAGCCACAATAAATTCAACCCTTTAACCATGAAAGTGCATGCTTTCATTCACCCCAACTGTTAAAGTAGAATAGTAGATCTTACATAACATCTCTCTGAATCTGATGACACATACTGCTGATCGGTGTACTATGCAAACACAACAGGGTCTCAACGCAGTGGTCTGTGTGCATGTATTCTGTGGTGTACTGGGACGGGTTATGTGTATGGTTTGAATTTGAGTTTGAGTTTTAGTGTTTGGCAATTTTAGATTTTACAATCGACAATATTCACAGATTTAAATCTCAACGCTGTGTTGCGTATTTTCCGCATGTTTTCGCACTAGATTATTATTGTGAATACATCTCATTATTGAAATAATATTAATGGATGAACAACATTAAAAAAAATGACAATATTATTATTAATCAAAAGTGAACTATTATGTGTGTGAATAAAGGGGAATAAACCCGGGGAATAAACACGCCGCACATCTTTAATTGTTTACGTTCTAATTATTTATCAGTGCCCTCTACTTTTACCTTTTTTTCAGCTGATCGGTGTATGGAAAATGTACGTAATACCGTTATTATAAATAGAATATGAATACAAGTCACAAATATTAATATTGATGTGTGCAGAATAAACTTTGTTAAAAACAATCCAAGATTGAAATGTGAAATTTTCTGATGCGTAAAAAAAAAGCTAAGACTATTTATAACTGAGACTAATATTATAATAACGTTGGAACTATCATGCATCAAAGTTTCTTATGTTTGCATTTGATATACTAAAAACAATTTATTTACAGCAAATATATCGAATTAGCATTTAATCAACTTGTTACGGCAATTTAATATCACTAATTTGTATTCCCCGGCATCTTCCTATACCATTATAAATAACAATTGACGAACATTTAATTCGGCGAATTGGATCTCCTAAATGTAGTGAAATCAGTGAAATTAAATTGCTAGCGAAATAAAATTGTTTTACAGTACTTTTTGATTTGTTAATTTGTTATACAAAGAGGGCTGTTTTTTCTTAATCCTTATACTATAGGTGTAATTCATGTAAGGCATAGTAAAATAAATAACATGTTTCCCGTCCGGACTTTTAAAAAAAGGAGGAGGGAGGGTCTTACTATCCAATTTGTTGCTCTTTTTTCCGAGTTGGCCGACACAGGTCGAAAGTGACCAACTGACTGTGTCGGGGACACTCCTAATTAAACAGACGAGATTTTCCACTATACTTGCCAGAGAACAAAAAAAAAACCCATCTAAATTCAGTATATTTTGTTAATTATACGGTGGCAAAATAGACGTGTTGCCTGTAAAATGATATACGGTAACACTGTACAGATTTGTAACTAAATGTTTGCATATAGATATTTGTTTCTCTTCAATTTGGGTCAAATTAAATTATAATTATTGTTTGATAGCATGCCTGGATCTGGTATAAAGCAAGAAGTTTCATTTATGAATGATGGATAAAATGACAAATAGGTTTTAAATGCTATTCAACACAACATGCATACAACAGTTATACTTTATAAAACTCAATTTCAAAAAATAAACAAAAAATGAAATAAATATATACAAATATTTACAAATCAGTGTTTTATTATGTTACAGTCAAACACGTCTCTTCCCCTATTTAAATAATTCAAAACTGTATGTGCCTTGATCGTTGTTTAAAATGAAAATGTCTTTCGAATTAATGAAAGCATTTCTAAATTATTTCAACAAACCAAGATAATATACTTGGGCATGATATAGGTCAATCGGGGAGTCAGGTAGGGGTCAATCGATGCTGTTTAGGTGACCAATTTAATAAAGCTCTGATTATTTTTTTTATTTTTTTATTTTTTAAAATATTAAATAGTATAAAAAGGAGGCGGCGGCTAAAACGGAGGCGAGCGGGGACGGGAAACATTACACTTTTTTACTAGGCCTAATACAATTGTAAATAATATACAAATCCCAGTTTTTATCATAATTGAGGGAGCAGGCTCCAACACATATCTTCGTGTCCCTTTAAATAAGGGGGTGTTCATAAATACATTGATGGGGCGTTGTAAAAATGGAGGGGGGGGGTACTTAATATGTACGATTTCGCATGTTTTTACTTAAAAAAAGAAGAAGTTTTTTTTGTTGTTGTTGAAATTTCCAATAATGAATTCAAGCGCGGGCGTGAAAATGATTCGCGGGCGGGCGACGGGAAACTCAAGATCAACTTTCATTAGCCGTAACATGTCCGCAACAGATCACTATAATACCCCCCGGTCTTTGTAAAACCCGACAATTTGGGCCTATTGCAAAAAATAAACTACAGATCTGAAACCTACGCATAGATTTTGGTGAAACCCGACTTTTACACTCAAGGAAATTTCAACTCTTTTGGAGTCAAATCCAAGCGATTTTGATCAGTCATTGATAATATTGAACTAGCATAAATTAAACAAGTAAACAGGCGGTGTCCTCTGAGAGTTTCCAGAGTCAAGTATAAAATGTCCGCAACAATTTGGACCTATTGCAAAATTTGAACATGCGCAATTTGCTAAATTCTGGACCAACCAAAAGAGGGCAATTCTTTAAATATTATAGGAGCGCCAACAATGCGCTGTTAAAACCAAACTTTTTCCAAGTCAAAATAGACACTCTTTGCAGCTGTCAAAATCCCTTGTTTACACAAACAAACACCCTCCCCCCGCCGAACAAACCTGCCGTCCAGAAGGAGGAAATTCCTTTTTGACATAGAGCGCCCACGTGTATAAAAGGTTTGCGCTCAAAATATCCAGTGATATAAACCGAATAAATCCATACTAGACATGACCTTAATCTTCAACACAAGGAGTATCGATTTTAAATGGGGTTACCTGCATGGGTAACTCCATTTGAACCTGCGCAATTTGCTAAATTCTGGACCAACCAAAAGGAGGCAATTCCTTTTTACATATAGGCCTAGGAGTCAATTATAAACTGTCCGCAACAGATCATACCCCCTGTCTTTGTAAAACCCGACAATTTGGGCCTTGTAAAACCCGACAATTTGGGCCTATTGCGAAAAAATAAACTACAGATCTGAAACCTACGCATAGATTTGGGTGAAACCCGACTGAAAGTCTGACTAATTCAGCCAAAGACAATACGCGTCAAAACGGCGCTGCCCATGAAAAAGGAATTTCCCAACTATGGTTCGGTTTGGATCGGTAGCATAAATTTGGAAATTACGTCGGCTGATCCTCTGAGAGTTTCCGGTCAAGTATAAAATGTCCGCAACAGATCACTGTACTCCCGGTCTTTGTAAAACCCGACAATATGGGCCTATTGCGAAAAAATAAACTACAGATCTGAAACCTTCGCATAGATTTGGGTGAAACCCGATTGAAAGTTTGACTAATTCAGCCAAAGACACCACGCGTCAATACAGCGCTGTCCATGAAAAAGGAATTTCCCAACTATGGTTCGATTTTGGATTGGTAGCATAAATTTGGAAATTGCGTCGGATCGGCTGATCCTCTCTGAGAGTTTCCAGTCAAGTATAACATTTCCGCAACAGATCACTATACCCTGCCCACTGTCTTTGTAAAACCCGACTGAAACCTACGGATAGATTTGGGTGAAACCCGACTTTTATTTATAACATGCAAAGCATATCGCCCCCTCCCCCTTGCCCTTGTCAAACTCGACAATACTATCCACTCGTTGAATTACACTAATTTTGTCTGTGGAAGTAAAGATGAGCATGTGGCATGTGACGAGTGTCCAATTCGTGGTTACTTGACACGATTTGATTCGCCATGGAAGTTTGACAAATTCAGCCAACTGTCGATCCGCAACAGATCACTATCTTTGTAAAACCGGACAATTTGGGCCTATTGCGAAAAATTAAACTACAGATCAGAAACCTACGCATAGATTTGGGTGAAACCCGATTGAAAGTTTGACTAATTCAGCCAAAGACACTACGCGTCAAAACGGCGCTGCCTATGAAAAAGGAATTTCCCAACTATGGTTCGGTTTTGGTTCGGTTGGCAAATCATTTCTATTGGGTATAAAACACTATTGAACCTACATCAACCATTATAAAACCTGGATACACGATATTATTAGATCTAAAGCATAAATTTGGAAATTGTTTCGGCTGATTTAACTGATTTTGATACACTGATGTTGAACTAACATACGGCGTTGCCCATGAAAAAAGAATTTCCCAACTATGGTTCGGTTTTGGATCGGTAGCATAAATTTGGAAATTGCGTCGGCTGATCCTCTGAGAGTTTCCGGTCAAGTATGAAATGTCCGCAACAGATCACTATACCCCCACCCCCGGTCTTTGTAAAACCCGACAATTTGGGCATATTGCAAACAAGAAGAGTGTTAAAAACACAATCCTCGGCTAGAGGGGTTAAGTTTGAATGCAAGCAGAAATAAATGAAGAGTATCATAAAGAAAATTGTGTCATAACAAAACATGCACTTTCAGTCATAGCATAGATCCTTGAGAAGAAAAGATCTATGGCCACAGTTATACTGTACATGATTGTTTACATGAACAAACCCCCTGAACATTTGAATTAAAGGTCCCAAATAGGAATATTTTGTATCTAATTAAGAATAGACTAAGACCTATCACATAAAGTCAACCGGGGGCAAAAACAACTAATTAAGTAATGTATAATTAATTATGATTCATTAATGATTAATTAAGTATCAATAATCAATGATCAATAATTGATTATTCATTGATGAACTTATTAATTTATGAATTAATTAATTAATTTCACTAAAGAAATTTATTTATTTATTTATTTATTTATTAAAGTTAATTAACAATTGTATTTATTAATAAACGTAATGATTGATTAATTAATATGTTTATTATTCAATGTATTAAGTTAATTCTTAATATGAACAAATACATACATAAATTTCATGAATTTATGAAGTCTAGAAAACCAACTGCACTGATGAAAGTGAATACATTGTATTGCATTTGGTATACACCCTATCACCCATAGCAGGCTACATGTCGTAGTTGACAACCAGGCCAGGATTGGAGTATGGTAAAACTGTCACCATAAACAATTAGAAGGAAATTGTTTATGCTGTCACCAAGATTCAATTAGAAACTAAAATCTCACATGACCCGTTGACCCCCAGATGTGAGTAAATTGTTCATTGCATGATATGGTATATGACTACAAAATTGTCAAAAGGCTGCGTAGGAATAATTGGAAATAGTTATGATCAGCTGTTATGATTGGTTGACAGGGTTGTGTGTTTATATAGCATGTATAGTGAGGGTGACATTTGTCAGCAAATGAAACCAAAGGTATTTGACGGTTCTGGGTGGCCTTATTTAACACTATACTTAGAGTACCAATTGCAATATATCCATGATGTGACCTTGCTAGAAAATAAGTTGATCTCTGCAAGGGGAGTATTGAACTTGTACCACAGATTTGTTTCATTATCTGAAGTAGTATTATACTCTGCCGAGAAAAATAAACTACACTCTGAAACCTACGCATAGATTTGGGAAGACTTGATCTCAAATCTACCCATGTTTTGGAGAGTGAAATGGTTTTACAAATAAGAAGGCCTTGATGGCAAGGCTAGGGGCAAATTGAAGCAGCGATGATTAAAATTAATGAATATGATGGGCAACGAGAGCAAGAAGTAGCTGATTCTATTGTTGATATAACTGAAGAACAAAAAGCCACAAGAAAAGAACGCATTGCAGAGTTAGATTCCAAAATCGAATTTCAAAAAAATATTATAACAGGCTTTGTACCGGAAATTAAGACTCAAATTGAAGCAATAAAACACACATACGAAAAAATGCTAAGTAAAGAACTGACGCTTGGTGATAAAATCCGCATACTATTTCGCGAACAGGGAGTCACAATTACGGTTATATTAACGGCAATAGGCTTGGCTATTACCACATTAGTAGAATCCATAACATCGGCAGTAAAATCGGTAACACCAAATCCAAAACCTGACCCAAAACCCGATCCAAAACCCGATCCAAAACCCGACCCAAAACCCGATCCTAAACCAACTCCAGGCTCTCGCGAATGGATCAAAGCACAACTGCAAAAGTTAGTAAATTTGCTTATAAAATTGGGAGATAAAGCATTGGCTGCACTGCCTGGCCTTATTGGGGCACTTATTAGCCTTTTGATGAAATCAGCGGCTTCTGTAGTTGGTGTGCTTGCAGAAAACTTGTGGGTGCTATTCATTGCCGTTGGGTACCTTTTGTATGAATTTGCTAGTAAACTTATATCCTCAAAGTAAGCGAGTTATTTCAAATACCCCAAAGCTAAAGTTCCTATAATTATACCCCCTACAGTTAAGCCTATTTTAAACTCTTCATGCGTTAATGTTGTTGGATCTTCTTCAGGATCATCTGGAGCATCAAAATCAGAGCTATCACGCAAATTATCTTCGGGAGCTGGGGCTAAGTCAAATTCTGAAGGAATGTCTGGCAAAGGAACTAACGTAGGGGTTACAGGTTGATCGCTCAAATTGGGCCGTATTACTGGAGTTGCATCAAATTCAGTGGCTGAAACCGGTGGTATTTTTTTTATGCTGTTCACAGCGTCATTTACCCCAATATAAAAATCACTTGTCGTTGCTGTTGTAAGCAAGTTGTTATATCCGTTTATTGTGCCTATGTAAAGATCCATGTCACTTGGTATCATGTACAAGTTTAGTCCAACAACAAAATCTAATTTGCTTCTTGCATGTTGAAGTATGTCTTGGTATTGATCTATTGACTCTTCAATGTTTTCTATGCCTTTAATTTTGGCATCTACATTTGTATAAAACTGAGATTGGGCTTCAAGCTCTCTCTTGCCGCTTATAATTGATGTTTTTGTTTTTACTTGTGCCCCAACGATTGTGTATACATATGTTCTTATCGATTCATTAATTCGCAAAATACCCTCTTTTGTGAACCCATTGCTTTTATCGAGTATAAACGATCCAATTGCATCAAGTTCTGAACCAACTTGCGGATTTACTGCCTTATGCCGCGAATCAATAACTGTGGGTTTAAAGTATTGCTCGATATATTCAATTTTATAAGTGTGTCGGTCATTCACTGCAAATTTGCCTGAAGGTGGAATATGAACTGTCCACTTGTTAGCTGGGTCGTAGTCACCTCCACGTTCTAGTATTTTTGTTTGTTCTCCTCTTAACCCATGTAGAGAATTGTATCGTACAGACCCAAGACCATAAGATAAATCAAGCCTTTGAGTAAATGGTATTCTATCATCCCAATTAAAATCTTTAACCATTTTTTCTAACACATCTCTTTTGATTGGATTGTCATAAGGGTCAAAATCATTCTCACTCGGCAGTGGACATCCTAAAACAATAAGAATGCGCCTAATTTGGTAATATGTATGAAATCTAAATATGCTTTTGACCATGGGGTCTTTATATTGTAAGTGTTCTTTTGACACGCCGCATCCTGTAGTTGCACACCAAATTGCAAAATTTAATTGATTTTGCCAAAATTGCATTGGGTTGTTAATCCAGTCGTTGTAAACAGCTTCATCCGTCACTTTGGGCAACTTGTACCGATTCCAGATATTTTTAAACTTCACTAAAAAGCTGTTATGCGGATTTACTTGAATGTGTTGATTTACTAAGCTAAATTGATGCGTTGGTTCATAAACACTACCAGAGCTATAAGATGCTTTAGAGTTTAATTTAAACATTTTTGGAACACTAGGGTCGGTTTGACTCGTTGCATTATTTGTTGCCATTATTATAAATACATAATATAAAATATAAAAATTACAATAAATAACATCTGTAAAGGCACGTCTTTTAAATTAGCAGAATCAATTTTATATATTTATAAATTATAATGATTGTGAGAATTACTAACGCGAGTAAAGGCAAACCATTTACTTTTAATATACCCCTCTGCAACCAAAGTGGAGATATGAAAATTGCAATTAAAAGGATTACAGTGTGGTCTGGATGGTATAATATCTATGAAAAAACAACGGTTAGATGGGGAAGAAATGAACAGGAATCACAGGAACTACCGATTGAGCCAGGGTTTTACAATTTTAATCATCTTACTAAAATTATTATGGATGGAATTGAAAACTTAAGTATAACAGTTAATCCTGAAAGTGGTCTCGTGGATATAACTTTACCTCCAAACATTGAACTTTGGTTGCCGGACCCAGTTAGATATGCGTTAGGTATCGATGGATCTAGCTGGATTAATGAGGATTACGTAGGGGATCGTCCGGTAGAACTTGCACCTAAAAGAATACTTATATATTTAAAGCAATTATCGACAACGGGTAATTACCATAATCTAAATCAAAATCTAAGAGGATCTCAACTGTTAGAAATCATTCCAATATCACCAGAGCCTTTTGGACAACATTCCACATTTAATTTTGATAATCCCGATTATATTTCACTGAACGCAGGGGATATAAATGAGCTTGATTTTGATTTTAAAGTAGAATGGGGAAACGGAGTGACACACAAGTTAGACAATAATTTACTGCCAATCGATTTAAATCTTGAAATAAAAAGTATATAATAATATATATATAACAATGAGCATTTATGGACCCAACTATACAACCATGCAAACCTCCCTAACCTCCACATCGCAAGACATTGATATGGAACAGCACAAAATTATTAACTTGGGTGAACCAAGACAAAGACATCATGCCGCAACTGCTGCTTTTGTTTTAGACTTAACATCACGCCTTAATACAGAAAAATTAAGCAAAGCTGGTGATACAATGACAGGAAATCTTATAATGGACTACAACGCAATCAAAGAGGTTGGAAACCCTGTAGATGAAACTGACGCTGTAAATAAACAGTACGTGGACAGAATCGAACAACATGAACATGATACCAGACCATATGTTTTAGCGAGATATATTGTACTACCTGAAGATGATAGTAAAGTATACTTCTCTGTTAGAGCGAGAAAAAATATCAATTTGGAAAGGGGACTTCTGGTTGAAATTAAACACGACAATGCAGGTAGCGGTGAAACGTACATTAATAACCGTCCACAAACTATTACAGCAACTTATGATATAGATTTGCTACCAAACCCCAGTAAAGACTTGGGTATTATGCAATTAAACTCTAAACTTCACATTGAATGTATACCAAATTTATCAACTCCGTGGACTCTACTCTTTTCAGCACGGCCTGGAGAATCACCACCAGTGGAAAATAATACTTCCATTTTAACATTTTATAACCCTACTACCCAGTCTGTTAAGTATCTAACAATGATGTGGACAGCAGATAGCTTTAAATATACAATTACTGATAATGTGTTAAGCAATGAAAATGCTATAATTCACATTGTAAACACCACAAAGCTCAATCATGTTACCATTCAATGTGTTGCAAATAAACTTAATGTGTGGATAAATGGTAAACAAATAAGACAACATAATTTAAACTTCGATTCTGTACATTATATCAGAATGGGAATGAAGGAATTAGGCATCGTGAGTCTCTACGACAGAAATCTCAACAAAGGGGAAATAGTTCAACATTTCGTAGATCATCACGTTGAAAATTTTACAGACGATGAAGTATTAATTTAAAAAAATATATTCATAATAATATATCATGCCTAGTAAAAAACCAACAGCCCCGCCATTGTACCCAAATTTAGAAGATGAGCTTGCACAACAACAGCTTAATGATAATGGAATAACTTTTAGACTTAAATAAATTTCGGAAATAAGAAGTTTTCTCGAATCAGAAAACGAAACACGAAGTAGATTGAGACGCAGATATAAATCAATATACAATAGTTTTTTCTATGCTAGCACCATATCTGGCGTTATTGCCGTTGGTGCAGGCACCGCTGGTATGACCGCGCTTGGCACTGGGATTGGAGCTCCCATCGCTTTGCCTTTAGGAATTGTATCTATCGGAATGGGTGCCGTATCTGTCGGAGCATCCGCAATTTGTAAAATCATACTTAAGAAAGTTGAAAAACATGAACGCATTAAGAATGTAGCCATGTCCAAGATGTCCAGCATTAATGGCCTATTATCAAATGCCCTAAAAGATAATAAAATCAGCGATGAAGAATTCCAATTAATTCTGGCTGAGCGAGAGAATTATCGCGGTCATAAAAATCAGATACGCGAGAGAGTTCGTACAGAAGTCAAAGAAATAAATGATGAAGTTAGAGAGCAAATTCGTGCAGATGCCGAAAAAAAGGGGATGGAAATAGGCAAGAAAGAAGCTGTGAATACTCTTATGAAACTTGGAGCCCCTTAAACGTAAATCCATCAACCCCTTCAACATATTCTAATAAACCCAGCTTGGCTCTAAGCATTATTTGTTGCTCGCCTGGTAGCGACTATCAAAATTAAACAACAAAAAAAAACCACTAAAATAATAATGAGTAAATCTAAGCATATAAGCTCTACATCAGATGAATTTAAAGCATTTTGCGACGGAATTATAACCTGTTTATTGGCGCAATTTATAACAATTAGCATTTCTTATTTTTTTATTTATTAACATGCCATACAAGATCAAAGCCGAAATACTTATAGGCTTTATTTTTTTTGCTTTGAATTTCACCATTGGATCGAATGTAACAAGGAAATTCTCGATGTTTATCTTCTTCTAAACGCTTTTCTAGTGTTGAACATGCCCATACGTGAGTTCCATCGGCAAGGGTTATGATCGTTGATTCTCCCTTTTCTGTGTCAATGATCTTTTTCGATACCACTTTATAAATGTTGCCAATTACTAATTCTCTCCATTTCGTCGTTTCTGGGGTTTGTGTTTCAAGTAGTTGGTCAAACGCTTCATCCGATAACATAGTTTCTGTACTTTCGTTTGTATAAGTTGTTTCAGTTGTGTTAGTTGTGGTCATTGTTATACTAAGTAAATTGAAATCTTCAAATAACAAAATAATTAATTATCATTAACTATTAATACCACTGCTTCAGTTGTTGGCATTTCTACTGTTATTGTTATTTCTTCTTTAACTAGCGGTTTTGGTATTTCTGCCCCGTTTTGTATTTGAGTGTTATGATTCCAACAATATAAATTCTTTAGTCTTCGGCTATTATTGCATTTCTTTGCCTTTGCGCTAACCCACTGGCACGATGGGTCGTTTTTAAGTTCAGGATATTCACCCGTTGGATAATCAATTAGTGGTGTTGGTATAAGTTCTGCCATAAACTTGTTTGAAAAC
>CM069444.1:28204017-28321070 GCA_035610835.1 Ophiura sarsii | reverse complement strand
AAACCCCATTTAGTGTAGTGCACCCTTTAGGTCCCAGATTCTGGACTGTACTAGTATCGTCCGATACTGGAATACCCAGTATCGTTCGATACTGGTACAGAGTTAGTGTTCCAGTATCGGCCGATACTGGCACATATAAAATGTTCTAGTATCGGGCGATACTGGCACATAAATGTGCACCAGTATCGTTCAATATTGGGACAAATCCCACTAGTATCACCCGATACTGGAACACAATTTGGTGTTAAGGTATCGACCGATACTCAGATACTGGAACAGTAAAATCGTACCAGTATTTGTCGATACTGGCAAACTTTATGGTCCGTATTGAACGATACTGGTATACTAGTATCTTGGACCTAAAGTATACACTTTTCCGAAAAGCAAAATAAGTTATGGGGGGTCGAGCCTATATTTTGTATAGGTGACCCCGGAATGATGTCACATGCAGTAGACAACAAACTAAGCTCAGACGACAAAAGATTGTACCATAAAACAAACCGGCCAAAAAACATACCTTTTTTCCAAATCCTCGACAGTGATCATCACACAAAACATTTGCTTCCCTTACATGCTCATCTAAAGTTTTACAATTGAAAATGAAAAAGTCGCGTACACGACTCCATGCGATCACTTCGATTGCTCTACTGTATAGTAAAATGTTTGGCTTTGTTGTTAGTGGGAAGGGAGATCTCCGGGGACACCTATATGTTACAAAAGCCATGATCCAATTGTATTATTAGCCATGAAGAATAGGTAACAAAGTTTCGTAATACTATGGTGCTAATACGAAGCTTCAATCATGGTTAAAAAGGTTAGGCAATGTTGATCTGAGTCATGTTATCAGAAGCCTTGTCAGTTCCCCCGACATTGATTGATGGAGTGGGGGGGGGGGGGGGTATCAGAAAGGGGGATACTTCTGCAGTGCTATGTCCCAAGTCTGATCTCAATTGCGTTAAGTGTGCCAACTATTAGTGATCAAATAATTATTAAACGATAACCACGAGGGAAAATCCTCGGTATATTATCTAGTTTTACAATATGGAATAACGACAAAGCATAGTTTACATTGACATTTGGGGATCGTCCTTAAACCTGAATTGAACTGCTAATAATCACGGGTGGGTCACATTAAATTTCATTCGAAGTGAGTAGTGTCTTTACACATGATTTACATGAATTCCTAAGCCTGAATATACAGAAGTAAAATGTCCGTCGGTAATTACCATCTGGATGCTTTGGCGATGATATTTGCTGCTCGTCCAGAATTATCTATAACAACTACCGGTGCATCATTCCACACAGCTGCATGGGCTTGCCTGATGGTATCCAAACCTCCTTCTATTACGATGTAAACTATTGGTAGCTGCGGCCGATCTGAGAACAGAATCATCCAGAAGAGATGTTCATATAATAAAGGTATAAACATAATTAAGGGTGTTCCAATAAAACACTTCTAAACACTCTAAAATTTGCAGAATAATATCTATCTTAACACTTTCCACGCGGCTATTAGTTTTACCATTATACAAAACAGATTTGTCAGAAACCTTTCCCAATTTTCAAAGTCAATCTCAAGGTTAACTGAACCAATACTAGGCATGCTTGTACTTATATCAATGCATTTCACATGGTGATTCTAAATATGGTATTGAAATTTTATAATTTTGACTTTTTTGAAGAAAAAAAATTGCATTTTTGGAATGTCATCTGCAGACTCCTGCCGCATGGAAAATGTTTGAAAGAACCGTCAGAGATGATAGCGTATGATAGATTATACCACAAAATATCTAGCAATATAACCGGTGTCAAGCATACATGTATTAACCCAATGTTCTTCAGAGTCAAAAAATCTGGTTTATTGATTTGAAAAACAAAATCAAAATTATCTGAACATTTTTGATCCAAGATTTGCAACGCCCATGTTCAATCCCGGTGTCGAATATCTTCGATGTTCAAAGTACAAAATTAGGTTTTTGATAACAGGCTTGGATTATCAAGTAAAAATCCAGATTTACGGTCGAAAAACTTCCAAGATTTTCGGCGACAATCCAAGATTTTCGAGTTAGGTCTACTAGTATTGGACATCGGGCTTACCTTTGTTGTGTCCGGTAACTTTCCACTCTGTTGACATTTCTTTCTCAATCCTCCGACGTAACTCTTCAGTGTTAACATCATTTGTATTGTCATCGTCTACCAGGATGAAGTGCGTGTGATTCTGATCCAGGAAAACTCCTTTTTGACTTGATCTTTTGGTGCTCAGTTTGGCTGTATACTTTAACTAGAAAGTTTAAATGTAATCAATATTAGAGGATCTGACGTTTCGATTCTAACAGAATCTTTATCGAAGGCAAAATGGGCATGTGCCCTCGAAGGGATTCTGAGTCGTTTGCAGGACCCAGGCTTTTTAAGAAATACAAAAAGCAAGCTTGTACTAACTTTGTTGCCAAATCAGTCCCAAAACTACTCTTTCAACTAGAAAATAATTATTTTGAAAAGAAGAATTCTACAATCCCAATCAAGAAGGAGAACTAAATTTAGTTTTAGAGCTCGTTTGTACATACGTACAGCACTGTGAATTACGAAAGGGATCGTTTTAAAATTCAACATTGATCATGTTTCTTGAGGTTACCTTTTCATCCAATACGCATGTCATTTCGTCCCTTTGATCTTTCCGCAGTGTATTCCATGTTGCTACACCAATAGTAACTATGCTCCCTGTTGATCGTGTTGCCAGCTCATGATTAGTAATCGCTTTACCAACATATTTCGTCACGCCTGAATGTATTCCGTTTGTTAATATCCATGCATCTGTAAATCATGAAAATAAAACCATTATGTCTATGTTCTTAGTTGTATACCGTTTGCAAAAAGTATTGTCGCCCCCAGAAAAAATTCTTGCCCCCCCCCCCCCCCCAGTTTGTTTAAATTTGGTTAAAATAAGAAAAAAGTAGACAATTTAAGCACAAAAAGCAATTTTGTCCGCGCTGCGCGCACATTTTCTTACTTAATTTGGTGTAATTAGAACAAATGATGACCTTTTAAGCATAAAACAGCTACATTTTGCGCGTAAGCGCGCATTTTCATACCAAATTAGTTAGTATTAGACCAAATTTGACTATTTTTAAAAGCGTAAAAAGGCACATACAAATTTGCGCGCATCATTTATGTTCATGCCCCCCTAAAAAATTCCTGTCCCCCCCAAAAAAAAATGCCCCCTCAAAATTATGAGGCTGGTGCCGCCACTGTCGGGCCGCTAATGCTTACAGGAGGAGAGATTTATGAAAATCTAACACATGTACGTGCTTAGCTGTTGGAATGACCTTTCAAATTCTGTTTACACGAGTGTGATCTGATGTGTATAGGCAGAGATACATTGATTTTAATAAATAACAATATATTTAAAGATCGCAAACCTTCAAAGACCTTTAAAAATGGCGGACAGTCGCCCGGCTTAAATCCCTTCTAGAAGCTGTGGTCAATTTTAAAGGAACAGTTAAGAATTACCTCCACATTATACAACAAAAGACCAACTTGTTTACCAGGGTACAAAATGTATGGACAAATATTTCAAAAGAAACCCTGGCTGGCCTTGTCCATCGTTTAATGATCATTGACAAGGCCAGCCAGGTTTTCTTAATATTGGAAAACCCGTGTGTCCGACGTGCTATTTCAGGTAAGTTTAATGTTACCAAACTAATTAAAACTAATTATGTAGAAATACCAAGTTGGATCAATCATGTTTTAGCAAAGTTTGTGTTAGGGGCGACAATACTTATTGCATACGATAGTTGACTAGGTCTCAAGCTTAAAGAGTAGTTTTGAGACTGTTCTGATACCAAAGTTACTATTACACTAAGCTTATTTTTCGTATTTCTTAAAATATACGGGTCCTGAAAACGACTCAGAATCCCTCCGAGGGCACATGTTCATATGATGTCATCACAATCGGCCAATATTCTCAATAACGACACAAATAGAAGGTCTACATAAATTTAGAGGTTCAGTGATAATCATTTCCAATGATCACTGCATATGTCTATCGGTACGCATCTACGACCTCGATCATTTGTAATTCTAAAATGGGCCGCCAATTTCTATAAAAAAGGTGTCAAATTGGCAAGCTATATTGAATCTATTTATGGGAACATGGTCAAATGACGTCTTCAAGACGTCATTTGTAGGCCATAACAACAATGAAGAGTCAATTTCTGAGGTCACTACAAAGTTTTGACTTTTAATGTAAAAAATATATTTAATACATTTGTGACGTTTTACTTACTTCCTGATTTTGCAGCCTCTACAATGCCCTTTCGAAACACTTTCGTAACATAACTAGTGGTTGGGAAATCCCAGCATCCACCGAGAACTGATATCAGCAGGTTTGGTGATCGTGTATCCAGTTTCCACTTTTCAACAAGTTTCGCTGACAAAACTTTCTGGTCAACGGTGCTCGAGACCTTCACAAACTATGAATGGAAATAATCAACATGTGAATTACACTTTCTAATCGTAAAGTAGTCGTACGTTCGCCTCCTCGTGGTCATTAACCCTAACTCCATGCATGCCATGGGCGTGTTCTTGACAATGAAACTATAATTTGGGGGGAACAGTCCCCGCATGCGCTTGGGATCAAACCAGGGCCGTGTGCGTACAAGTCAGACACTCTACCCACTTGCGCTTACGGGTCAGCTTCAAAAAACGAAAAAAGAGTTTCAAAAAGGTCAACATTGGATTTATCACCATATTTGGAATCACCATGAAAAATGCATTGAGTACAAACATTGGTTCAGTTATCCTTGAGATAGACTTTGAAATTTGGGAATCTTCCTTCCACACAGGGAGTGTAGAATTCAAATGGAGTCACACTCATGCAGCAGGTAACCCCATTTTAAATTCACACTCCCTGTGAGAAATATTAATGAGTCGATCTTCTATTAGGGGGGGGGGTCAAATGGATAGCCCAATAGTCCTAATATCACCTGATAGCACCGAGTCAAAGTGCTTTTATAATTTTTGGAACAGTGTTATGCTCAAGGTCGTCAACACTAGACCTGATACGGGTAAGGTAGTTCATTTTAAGCAATGCATCTTTAAGCTTTCGATTTAACACGGTGTAGTACCGGCAATTTAGTCATAACGCGTGGGCATAATGATAAACGACACAGCATTTCCGCAGAATATAAACTAACATGCCTCGTTGCGCTCATCAAATTGTCTTTCTTAGTTTAATCACTTCCAAATTAGCGAGAAATATTCGTTTCTTATCTCTCCGCGCGCAAAAGTAATCTAATCGTACGCGAGCCTAGCCACACGCACATGGTTTTGGTCTCAGCACGCGTTTTACGCATATGATGCACAATCCACTTGTTAAGGGCCCAGCAGACTCCACAACGCTGAGCGCAAGCGTTGACCACCGTTGACCAGTCAGGCTGCGTCATTGTGTTGTGGTGGAGCTACTACGCATGTGTGAGAGCGCAAAGATTTCGAGCGTTGTGGAGTTTGCTCAGCCCTTTACTGCTCTATGCTTGTTACCTTCATGCGCACGCCCGTGTCCTTGTATTCACTCTCTATTGTAAAAAGGTTTCGCCAATTTGGAGCTGATCAAACTATAGATGTGCATTGTGAAAATCCACTCAACTTCAAACATGGGGAATTACCTAAAGAATCCCATTATCTCATTCTTAAAATGAAAGTACATTATATTGCCATCAGAAAAGTATAGTGCATCAGAAAAAAGTATACCGTAGTCGACACCGGGACTTTCCATCGCCACGAATTTGATTAAACATTGCATGTTGATAGATGGCAGTTTTTATTCAGTTTTGTGATAGGCCGAAGTATAATGTTTTGTTGTATATAATTAAGCAATTTGGGCTCGATGATTATTTTTTTCTAACACACAATGCACAATGATTTGCTTGCTGGACACCTCCTTTCAAATGTATTAGATACAGGAACAGGCCTGGTTACATCATAATATTATTTACAAATTTTTAAGAGGTTCAGAGGACACTTGAAGAGCTTTGTTGCAAAAGGGCTATGGTGCATTTTTTTCAAAAATGAGTTTGATGTAGAAATGTATAGGTAAAAATCATATGTTTCAAGGAAACAAAGTCATTTTTTTCAAAAATACCTACATCTCATTGTAAACAGCCATTGAAATTGTTGTTTTGTTGCAAAAGGGCCTGTATCCAGAATTAATTCGGGATACAGTCCCTTTTGCAACAAAACAACAACTTCAATGGCTGTTTACAATGAGATGTAGGTCTTTTTGAAAAAAATGACGTTATTTCCTAGAAACATATGATTGTGACCTATACATTTCTATATCAAACTTATTTTTTTTAAATGATTAAAATAAATGATTTTTTTTGTGTGGTATTTTTTCTCTATGTACAAACAGATGGAGTTTTGTTGCAAAAGGGCCTACATCCAAATTTTCTAAAAATGTAAACATGATTTTAAAAAAATTGAAAACTAGCACATTTGAAATGTATGTCAATTTAAATTAGTATGTAGTGTACCTCTTTCATAATTCATTCAGTTTTTCAATTGCTCAACTTGAATATTTAGAAACAGTTTTTTGACTTTTTCTCAATAAGAGCCAAAGTGGATGAAGGCCCTTTTGCAAAAAACCTCTTCACTTGTCAACAGTAAATCAAAATGTGTTACCGTAGGGCGCCCTCGTACTAGATAATTTGGAGGCAATTCGAAGACGCGACTAAAAAGATGGAATCCAGCTTCCGGCAGCTTGGTGCTAAGCATTGGTTTCCAGTTTCCAATACGATTTATTCCGTTAAATATATACTACCGGGTTCCAAATTGTCGGTTCCTTTCATCTATGCTTAGCACCAAGCTGCTCAAAATGAGATTCAACAAAATGGTATATTGGGGGTATAGTAGTCTGTAGTCGGCATTCACGCTACATAGTGATGGGCGGTATAAGTTACCCAAGGAGTACATTTTAGTATCTAGGTATAGTGTTGTGACAAACGTTAATAAGCACTTTAAGGCTACTACCCACTATCCATAACGTGTAGTCTTAAACTGTCATGTCAACAGGTTAACGTGATTAACACCCGATCATTTGGTCACTAATACAGTCAGTTCGCATCATCATCAAAAGTCGTTCCTTTTCTAACCCAGCAAAGCGACCCGGAAGTACTCACCCGTAGCGAAACCGCTTCGCAGTCATAGTTGACCTCGAAATAGCACGATGTAAATGAGCTCTTTTCATGATTATAATCACACATTTCAAACACATTGGCAATTAAATTGTATAGTAAAAAGGCATATTATGCAAATAATATTATCTAATATTTTCTGTGAACTTCATGACATGTTGTATTTTCGGTGCAAATTATTGCAATCCGACAAACCCGAATTCAAGAAAAACTTGAAGAAACTAAAGCCAAATTCATGGTAAAAAAGTCGCTTCTGAAGAATTAGGCATCAATTTTATCCATCGTATCATAATATTCATAGTCTTTTGTAACTAGAAACATGCTTACAATTTTATAAAATCATTTAGTCCGGTCAAGTGAATGCTTATAAAATAGCTCCTCGAATCTTGTCTCGATCTAAATTCATTTTGTAGCGTCGACGGGTTGTTGATCAAGTGTTTAAATCTCACGATTATATTCAGATTTGCTAGATAGCTCAGATGGTAGAGAGCTCGCTCTGGGAGCGAGAGGTCCGGGGTTCGAAATCGATCCTTCTGCGCTATACAATGTCATTTTTTTTTTTTACAGAAAGGCTATTCTGGTCAAAATGAATAAACATTTCACAATTTCATCCCACAAAATGCATGAATTCGGACGTTTTCATTGGAAAAACGGTATTTTTTTCCCAATATTTCAATAATGAATTCAAACGCGGGCATGAAAATGAAACGCGGGCGTGTTACGGGAGGCTAAAAATCAAGTTGGCGAGGCTTAACGGGGGATCGTAAAGTTTCGTTTTCTGACCGAAAATCGGTGAAAATCAAACTCGGTTTTTCTTATCAAAAAAGAAGTCGGGCATCAATGTTTTTGATATGAAATTAAAGCTTAAGATTCCGTTAGTACGGAAATTGCTCTTAAAATATCGTACGCATTTTAGTCCGGTCAAGTGAATAGATACAAGAAGCAAAGTCACGAAAGTTGTTAAATTCTAAAATTAGCGATAAAATCACTGTTTGTGGACCAATTGTGTCAGATTTGGCATCATATTATAGAGAAAATTACGAACAATCCACCTACTTCGCCATCATGGCTGCCAGCTAACCCTACCTCAATTAATTCAGGGAAAACAAACTTCCCTTAATGTTTTAGCGCAAGGTTGACATCCTGAAATCGATCTTTGCGTGGGTTAGAAATCGGCGAGGTCACTCATTAAAAACGATACCGGCGTACTGACTGAATATAGCAACAAGGAGTTATTACAGTAAGTAATAACTAAGTAATAATTCCTTGATAGCACTAACCTGAGACTAATTCTCAGCACTAACCAACATCAAACAAGTTTTAGTATTGACTTATAGCATTACATTCATACCTGTTCTACTAGTGCAGTGCAGGAATAGTTTGTAGCCCCATAATTCATCGTGACCATTAACCATATGAAACTATATAGTACCGCATCCGTGCTTATGTGCACCGGTAATACATGTACATGTACATGTGTGTACATGTACACAGTCGTTCAAAATAAATACTTGTAGATGATAGTTTACCAAGTTGGAACAATTTGGGGAGTACCTTTAGAATACCCTACCATTTTTGAAGCTCGACTATTTTAAAAAACGCGGCGGCGACGACGTCGTCGAAAACGGCTGTCATGGTTTCAGTTTTGTTTTCTTGGTTTCACGCGAAGGTGTATGTAGGGTATAATGGTACACACGCGGGACTTTGTAGAAATTACCTAAGTGTTAAGCGAGCCGTTGTGAAAAATGTGCTAAAGTCCAAGACGAAAGGTATTTTATTTTTTGTGGCTTCGGCGGCGGCGGCGACGGCGCGAAGCTTTACCCTTAAAAAAAATGGATTCGGCGACGGCGCGAAGTTCAACCTTTTAAGAAACATCGGATGCGGCGCGAAGCTCCATCCTTTTAAAAAAAATGGATTCGGCGACGGCGCGAAGGAGGAGGTATGACGGGATCGGTTGTAGATAGAAGCTTGATTATTTTTAGTGGCGGCGGCGACGGCGCGAAGCTCCATCCTTTAAAAAAATGGATTCGGCGACGGCGCGAAGTTTAACCTTTTTAAGAAACATCGGATGCGGCGATGGCGCGAAGCTCCATCCTTTTAAAAAATGGATTCGGCGACGGCGCAAGGAGGAGGTATGACGGGATCGGTTATAGATGGAAGCTTGATTATTTTTTGTAGCTTCGGTGGCGGCGGCGACGGCGCCAAGCTCCATCCTTTTAAAAAAGTAGATTCGGCGACGGCGCGAAGTTCAACCTTTTAAGAAACATCGGATGCGGCGACGGCGCGAAGCTCCATCCTTTTAAGAAAATGGATTCGCGACGGCGCAAAGGAGGAGGTATGACGGAATCGGTTATAGATGGAAGCTTGATTATTTTTGCGGCTTCGGCGGCGACGGCGCGAAGCTCCATCCTTTAAAAAAAATGGATTCGGCGACGGCGCGAAGGAGGAGGTATGACAGGATCGGTTGTAGATGGAAGCTTGATTATTTTTAGTGGCGGCGGCGACGGCGCGAAGCTCCATCCTTCAAAAAAATGGATTCGGCGACGGCGCGAAGTTTAACCTTTTAAGAAACATCGGATGCGGCGACGGCGCGAAGCTCCATCCTTTTAAAAAAGTGGATTCGGCGACGGCGCGAAGTTCAACCTTTTAAGAAACATCGGATGCGGCGATCCTTTAAAAAAATGGATTCGGCGACAGCGCAAAGGAGGAGGTATGACGGGATCGGTTATAGATGGAAGTTTGATTATTTAACATATTCTCGCGTTAAAATGCATATATCACGCATTTCATTTATTGCTGTATTTTGCATATTTGACGCATTTTAAGGCAACATATTCTCGCGTTAAAATGCATATATCACACATTTTAATTATTGCTGTATTTTGCATATTTGACGCATTTTAAGGCCGTTCCGTGCTCACAGTACCCATGCGAGGCCGGAGGCCGAGACGCGGATAGCCCGCCGCAGGCGCTAGTAAGAAACGGAGCGGCTTGTTGCGAACCGATTTAAGTTGGGTCCAATTAGATAGGCCCGCCGCAGGCGCTGCACGGCCTACCAACCGACATGCTAGATTTGACACTGAAATGCGTGATATATGCATTTTAACACTGAAATGCGTGATATATGCATTTTAACGCGAGAATATGTTGCGACATGCTAGATTTGACACCTTGGAAATCATATTGATACATAATTATATGCCAAAACACTCAGGGGGTTGGTGGTCGGGGAGGTAAAAGCAAGGATGGCTCAATCTAAAACTATAAATTGGATATCCTACAATCTTAAACTATTTACTACTAGGAGAGATTTACGTCATCCAGGCAAGTTAAAAACCCAACAGCTCGGCCCTCTGAATCCCCGCCATTTCTCCATAGAGCTCTGTATAAAAGCTCATTTTCTCCACCCCACTGTCTTTAATGCAAGACCCTACGACATTAATACTTCTCGGACACGTGCCATAGATTTACAACGGCATTCCCACACCACCAGTGGCGTAACCAGGGGGTGGGGTGGGGTGGGGGGGGGGGGCAGTCCACCCTCACCCCATTAGCAAAAGCGTGAGAGTACAAAATAAAAAGAAAGACAATTAAGGTGGAATAGTAACGAGCATAGACAGTACAAGCGGGGAGGTGGAACACGGCCCCATTATTGTCACGTTGGGGACGATGCCCACCTCAAAAGAAGTCATTTTTTGCGCGAATTAGTTTCAATGTTTTATTATTCAAGCTTAACAACATGGTTTTAGGGACGCTTTCAGGACCATTTTAGTGAAAAAAACTATACAAGTTTGCGCGCTTCGCGCGAGTTAGATTTAATTCAAGTTATAAAAAGATGGCTTAAGGAACGTTTTTCTGGACCATTTTAGTTTTAAAAAACTGACAGTTTGTACGCGTAAATTATTCAAGATTAATATTATTCACCTTTGAAAAACTTACCGTAATACAAACAAGGAACAAAGTATTTCTCACGTGCATCCACACCGCAAACAGGACATCCGCAGTGTTGGTATAACTTTCAATAAAAACAAGGAACTACATACATTCCCAGTAAAATAAACATCAGACACTTTATTTTTCTACTCTATTCCTCTTAACCTTGGTCACTGACTGACCAGTGAAATTCGACTCATACACAGGTGAATCATGGTTTATAGAGAGTCTATATATGATGCGATCAAGCAAAATCAGTCTGAAGTAGGGCGTATCACATTTTCAGTTCCTTATTATTGTTCAACACAATTGGTCAGTGTAAATATTAATTTATACAATTACACCACTTGCACAGGCCTTTTATAGGAATTCTTAATTTACCGTCTACTAACTACTTTTCTGAGATTTTGAACTAGGGAATAAACCTGTGATAAAAACATATATTGCGCTTCATATCCATTTAGCGGGACGCCCGTCCTTCGGACAAATTCCACATCTGACACCATATTACGCGATTTAGATTCACCATACCATGTTTTTATCTTATCAGAAACCACATTCTTTCATTTTCCATCGCCCTTGGTTATTTCACATTTCTTTAATAACCCCCTACACACATTACTTCATTACCCCCCCCCCCCTCTCTCCCCACACACACCACCCACGCCCCCCCCCCCCCCCCCCCCCATCTCAACCCGCAATGCCTAACCTTTACCATCTCCAGTAGCACAGTGTATTTCTCCTTTAATATTTGCCCGCCTATAACAGAGGGGAAAAAAATTAAAAAAGAGGGGAAAGAGGGGAAAGGGAGGAGGAAGGGAGGGGAGAGGAGGAAGGAGGAAGGAAGGGTTGGAGGAGGAGGAGGAGGAGGAGGGGAGGGGAGGGGAGGGAAAAGGAGAGACCGGGAGCTTTTATTAGTGTCTCTCACTTTATCTCTACGTCTCTGAACCATGTGAGTGTTTTATAATAAAAGTAAATATTAATGGCAAGGAGAGTTTCACGTCATCCAGGCAAGTTAAAACCCAACAGCTCGGCCCTCTGAATCCTCATTCTCACACCACCAGTGGCGTAAACAGGTGGGGGAGGGCAGTCCACTCCACCCCCAATTGGCAAAAGCTCGAGAGTAAAAGAAAAAAGGAAGAAAATTAAGGAGGAATAGTAACGAGCATAGACAGTGCAAGCGGAGAGGGGGACACCCCCGTAATTGTCTCGATGTGAAGTCATATTGTGCGCGAATTAGTTTCAATGTTTAATTATTCAAGCTTAACAACATGGTTTAAGGGAAGTTTTTTGTACCATTTTAGTGAAAAAACTAGACATTTTTGCGCTTCGCGCGAGTTAGATCAATGTTTCTTTATTCAAGTTATAAAAAGATAGCTTAAGGAACGTTTTTCTGGACCATTTTAGTTTAAAAAACTGACAGTTTGTACGCGTTAATTATTCAAGATTAAAACAGGATGGATCGTTTTTCTGGAGCTTTTAGTGTTAAACTAGCCATTTTTAGCCGAAATGGTTTCAATGTTCATTCAAACTTTATAAAAACATGTTTCAGACACGTTTTCTGGACCATTTTAGTTAGAAAACTAGACATTTTAGTGCGTTTTGAGCGAATTGGTTTCATTGTTTTAATATTCAAGGTTAAACAAAATGGCTTCATGAACGTTTTTCAGGACTATTTTAGAGTTAAAATAACCAGTTTTTGCGCGCTACGTACAAATTATTTTCAATGTTTTATTATTCATGCTTAACAAGATGGCTTCAGGAACGGGGTTTTTTTAACCTTTCTTTTTGCAATAGACTTTTTTTTTTAATATTTTGTTATTCAATTTGAACAAGATGGCTTCAGAAACGTTTTCTGGACCTTTTTATTGTGCAAATTAGTCTCGCTGATTATTTATTAGTCAAGCTTAACAAGATGGCTTCAGGAACGTTTTCTAAACCTTTATTTTTTATAAAAGCCAATTTTGTCACGCTCCACGGGAATTATTTTTAAAATTGTTTTATTCAATTTCAACAAGATGGCTTTATAAACTTTTTCTGGACCTTTAAGTGTTAAAATAGACATTTTTTGGGTTAGTTTCAATGTTATTTAATATTCAAGCTTAACAAGATGGCTTCAGGAACGTTTTTCTAAACCTTTCTTTTTACAATCGCAAATTGTTTTCGCGCTCTGCGCGAATTATTTTTACTAATTTATTATTCGATTGGAACAAGATGGCTTCAGAAACGTTGTCTGGACCTTTTTAGTTATAAATAGACAGTTTTTGCGCGCTACGCGCAAATTCGTTTTATTGTTTAATTATCAGTCAAGCTTAACAACATGGCTTCAGGAACTGGTTTTTTAAACCTTGCTCTTACAATAGCCAATATTTTCGCGCTCAGTGCGAATCCTTTTTAATGTATGCGAATTTCAAACCCTTATGCCGTGTTGTGCAAAATTGAAGGGAAAAATCATATTTTGAATGATATTGATAATAAGCCAATATTGATGAGAAATGAAGTGAAGATTTTCAATAAAATATTGGTCAAAAGTTTAATATTACCATCAGTTTGCCTACCTCTCAACAAAAATGCCGGGGAAACTGTGGTCATGCGAAGATTGCAAAAAGGCCAAGGCTGACACGAGACTCCGTCAAGGCGACTTAGTGATATGCGACCAATGTTCTGACAAAAGGTGGCCTGAAGATAAGAATACGAAACCAGCGAAAACTACAACTTCAAAACAAGAAAAAGTTACATCTTCAAAACCAGAGAAAGCTACAACTTCAAAGCCTGAACGAAGTATTACAGAAGCAAACAAACAAACAACAGCAGTTAAGACTACCACCACTCTTTCAATGGAAGGTGCCATAGAAATAGTAACTCTGACACATGAAAAGTGCATAGACTCCATGAATCTGGAGCTACTAAACCTGTTTGATGCTGAATCAACCAGGAAAACTATACAAGCTACGCTGGCATCTTTACTACCACTCGGGCATGATCCCTCAACTATTGCCAACACTAGTGTGGATATTATCAACAAGCTGAAAAAACATTTGCAATCCCGGAAAGCAACCCTGACTAAAGCTGCTCCAAGTTTTGCTGAGAGACTCCTAGCTGCGGCAACCCCATCACGGAATAGACCCACCTCGGTTACCGTTCAACCATTGGTAGCCTGTTGCGATGTGTGTCTCTTCAATCATCAAGCAAGGGGAAAACCAATTGATTGCTGCTTATGTCAACGGGAATTTCATCCGCAATGTGTAGGCGTGACGGCGGCGGGCAAAAGACCGACCTGGATATGCCCAAATTGCAGAGGGATACCAGCCTCCCTAAAGGCCCTTCAACAATCGGTGGCTGACCAGGAGAAAGCCCATAGAGAAATGAAAGCGACAATTGATGATCAAGAGAAAGCCCATAGAGAAATGAAAGCGACAATTGATGATCAAGCTTCACAAATTGTGGAACTTAAGGCTCTGTTGGTGGATAAACCAAAGAAGACAACCAAGACCCCCGAAACTGCTGCCAATTCGGATCCTTCTGTACCTGTCACACTTCTGATCGGTGATTCGATTATCCGGGATATAAACCCCAAAGGTTTGGACAATGTAACAGTGGAATGTCTTCGTGGAAAGAAGAGCAAGGATATTATGGACACTCTAAGAGATATCCCAATCAAGGACTATGATACTATAATTATACATGCCAGCACCAATGATTGTACATCTAAGGAGGACGAGGAGCTGGCCGAGGCAAACTACGCTGAAATTATCAAGGACTTGAACACTCGCTCGCCTGATACCGTTGTTGCCCTATCAACAGTTTGTCCCCGTACGGATGATGACAATTTCCAGGCCAATGTGGATAAACTCAATACCAAGATAAAACAACTTTCAACCTCTCACGGTTGTCTTCTCATAGATAACGATATCGGTTTCAAATCGTCGAAGTCTGATATTGTACGCGACATGTTGGACAGACGGGGCCTACATTTGTCGTCTAGAGGCACAAAAACTCTCCTCAATAACATTGGGAAAATACACCCAATTATCAAGAAAAAGGAACACAAACAGGATCAAGGACGAGATCTCAAAGCCCGGGATCAAGATCAACATCAATGGAAGTATGTACATGGACATTCCCGACACCATAAAAATATGAACATTAGCGCTCCGAGACGACCCTACATGGATATGCATCGGGATCGGGACACGCGTAATGCCAACTTTGAATCCCGTGGATGTCATTTCTGCGGAGGTTCCAACCATGTGAAAGCAAACTGCTACTTCGGTAGACCAGTCCAGTGCTACCAGTGCGGGGAATTTGGTCACAAGAGTAGTAACCGCCATTTTCACCCAAACTCATCACACCAATACAATGGCAACTGAGTCATTGGCCAAGGGTGTGCCGAACAAAGAGATGGACCAATTATGGATAATATCATGGGTAAAAAGACGCTTTGCAGTGAAAATATGTTCCACATCTTAAATAATGAACTCGATTCTATATGTAATGATGATACCAATAATTATGTATCAGATGCAAAACCTGTATATATTGATGATTGTACTCATAATAATGTATGTAATAATTCTAAAAATAACTATGTCTCAAATGCAAAATCTGTAAATATTGATGATTGTACTCATAATAATGTTCCCAAAGTGAAGTCTTCACAATTTAAGAAAAGGACGAGAAGAGGTAGACCCAATAAGGGTAAGATGAAAACTAAGAATATCGATATCACTGTTGCCTTTAACAATGTAAACCGTGTCAAACCTAAGTTGTATGAAATCCGCCACTTCCTCAAAGCACATAACATATGACATATTTGACATATTTATTTGGTATCGCAGAAACATTTCTTGAATCAGATGATAAAATCGATATTGATGGTTACAACTGGGTCGGTAAAAACAGATCTAGTAAAAAAGGTGGTGGTATTGGTCTACTCGTATCTGACAAGATCAGTATAATTGATAATGATCTATGTAATTCCCAGTCTGATGATCTTGAAAGAGTTTGGATTAAGGTTAAAATTGGTAATGATATTCTACACATTGCCACTGCTTATTTTCCAGTTGAAGGAAGTAACCCTGACTTAACCAATGAATTATATAATCAAATGCTTTCTGAGATTATCCAAATTGAAAATGATACAATTGATGAGCCTCATATTTTGATGTTGGGGGACTTCAAGGGTAGAATTGGAGATAAGATTTTTGGAGGTGACCCAATTTTAAATTCAAACGGGGAACGTTTGATTGACTTTTGCAATGACGCTCATTTAAATATTATGAACTGTTCTCGTAAATGTTATGGCAAACTTACATGGTTTAGACACCCATATTCTTCTTGTATTGATTATATTCTATCATCAGATAAAACTGATGAATGTATTCAGAAAATGGTTGTTGATGAAGATCGAAATCTCCATCTTGGTAGTGATCATAATGTAATAATAATGTACCTTAAGTTTAATGTCACTTATGATAATGTAATTTGTACCAATAAGGATAATGTTTCCAATCAAAATGTCTGGAATATTTCAATCGATCAAGACTGGTCAATATATCAGGACGCGATTTGTAGTAAATTTGAAAATTGGGATTCCAATCAATTTGACAATGCCAATTCTTTATGGGATGATTGGAAGGATAATCTCCTCTCCGTCACTGACGAGATAATCGGGTGCAAAGAAATTTCTAAGAAAGGCAAACAATGGTGGTGCAAAGATATTGATGAGGCTATTCAAAGCAGGAAACACGCTTGTAAGGAACACCGTAAGTGGTCCAAAGGTGATAGAGAAGACAAAGAACTAGGGAACTCCTTGTGGGAGGATTATAAGTCTAAGAAGTCAAGTGCTAAAAATCTCATTCATCAGAAAATAATGCAAATGAGATTTGATAGGAGTATATCTATTTCTAAGGCAGGGGGTCCTTCAAGTAGGGACTTTTGGAATAACTTAAGAGGTAATAAAAAGAAAGATAATCCCACAAACATCAAATTACCTAATTCAGATCATGTCACTACTGACAGAAGTGTGATGAACCAAACCATTATGCAATATTGGAACACTTTGGGTAAGATGGACATGTCACTTAATGATCGTAATTATGTAAATGTTAAAAATTGTATTTCAAATATCAGACAAGGTAAAACAGTGCCAAGCTCAGAACCTACAGAACTGTTAAGTGATCTTCAAATAAATTCAATTGATGTTAAGGAGGTTGTTTCCAAACTAAAAAATAATAAGTCTCCAGGACCTGACTCAATAACAAATGAACTCATTAAGAATGGTGGTGATAGTGTATGCAATGCCTTAACTAAACTTTTTAATAGATTACTAGTCCTTGAGAATACACCTGTTGATTGGAATAAGGGTATTATTATCCCAATTTATAAAAAAGGCGCTAAGAACGATTTAAATAATTATAGGGGTATAACTTTAACATCATGTATCTCTAAAATCTTCAACCGTTTAATCTGTAATTGCGTAAATTCTTTTATTGAGGATAATAATATTTTATCTGAGATCCAAGGGGGGTTCAGAAAAGATCATAGATGCGAAGACCATGTTTTCACGCTTAAAAGCATTACAACCACTAGACTAGCCGAGAAAAAGTCTACCCATCTAGCTTTCTTGGATTTCCGTAAAGCTTTCGATACAGTATGGCGAGATGGTCTTCTATCGGTTGCGTGGAATATTGGTATTCGTGGTAAAGTTTGGAATATTATTGATAGTTTGTATAATAATGTTTTATGTAATGTTAGATTTGGGGATATTATTACTGACTCTTTTGAAATTGATGAAGGACTGAAGCAAGGTTGTGTTTTGTCTCCCGTTTTATTCTGCATTTACATAAACGAATTTGCAAAAATGTTAGATTCTCAAAATGTTGGTGTAAATATTTGTAATGTTAATATTAGTTGCCTTTTTTGGGCCGATGATGTCGTATTAATTGCTGAGAATGAAATTGATTTAAACCGCATGCTTAGCATTGCTACCGAGTTCTCAAAGAGGTGGAAACTTAAATTTAACCACACAAAATCTAATGTCCTAATTGTTGGTAAACAAATCAACAAAAATAAAGTATGGAAATTAGGGGATGACGTCATTAAAGAGGTTGTTAGCTATAAATATTTAGGCATTCATATCACTAGGAATCTGTCAGATCACACGCACGTCAATGAAGTTATTTGTAAAGGTAACAAATTGATTGGATACATTAAATCAATTATCAATAATCATGGGGACTTTGACAGGGTGTACTATGGGGATGTATTGTGGAGATCACTGGCACTACCATCTATAAATTACGCATGCGCGATTACTAATTATAGTGCTAGCGACTACAAAAAACTTGAATCTCTTCAATTTCAAATGGCGAGATCAATTCTAAAGGCACCACGTAATACACCGTCAATGTCACTCTTGGGCGATTTAGGATGGGACACCCTTGAGTCAACCCATAATAGGATTAAAGTTAATTATTATTCACGTCTACATAATATGGGCCCTCACAGATGGCCTAAATTATTACTAAATGCAATGTTTATTATTCATGACTATGGTACTCAATTAAGATGGAAATGGCTTGACTCAATCAAATATATCTTATGTGATCACGGTATGGACTTCAACTTTTCATGCATACAACCCAATAACCCCAGATGGGTCCAAGTGTTTAAGAAAATAAGTGCTCAACAAAATTATGATAGATGGTATAAAAATGTATGTGATAAATCGTCTTTAAAATTGTATGTTCAGTTCAAAACACATCCATATTTGGAAAGTTATTTGAAGGACAAGCTTGATTTTTACGGGGCAAGCTTGAAGTTCAAAGCGCGTTCTAACACGCTTCCCCTGAATGGCAAGCTAAGTTCTTGGGAAGTTAATAATGACGGTATGTGCTTACTTTGTAAAAGTGGTTGTGAAGATATTAATCATTTTATGCTCTCATGTTGGGTTACTCCTTCATGTAATATCGCACGAAATAACATATATATATATATATATAGCACGAAATATAATACATAAATATACATCAATATAGCACGAACATCAAAATAGCACGAAATAAAAACATTGTGTCATCTGTGACACGGTGAGTTTAATTCATTATATATACTATTATGTCTTATGATATCATACTATTATGCCTTTATATCATACATTTAATTACATTTTCGCCTGCGACATTGTGTCATCTGTGTCAAACCGGGTTAATTAAATTCATATACTATTATGTCCTGTGACACATTTTCATGACTCATTCTTTTCATATACCAATATGTCTTTTATATCATGAATTCATTTACTTTTTTGCCTGTGACATTGTGTCATCTGTGCCAAACCGGGTTTTAATTCTTCTCATATACTATTATGTATTTTATATCATAAATTCATTTACTTTTTTGCCTGTGACATTGTGTCATCTGTGTCAAACCGGGTTTCATTCTTTTCATATACCATTATGTATTTTATATCATAAATTCATTTACTTTTTTGCCTGTGACATTGTGTCTTCTGTGTCAAAACGGGTTTCATTCTTTTCATATACTATTATGTCTTTTATATCATAAATTCATTTACTTTTTCTCCTGTGACATTGTGTCATCTGTGCCAAACCGGGTTTTATTTTTCTCATATACTATTATGTATTTTATATCATAAATTCATTTACTTTTTTGCCTGTGACATTGTGTCATCTGTGTCAAACTGGGTTTCATTCTTTTCATATACCATTATGTCTTTTATATCATAAATTCATTTACTTTTTCTCCTGTGACATTGTGTTATCTGTGCCAAACCGGGTTTTATTCTTTTCATATACCATTATGTCTTTTATATCATAAATTCATTTACTTTTTCGCCTGTGACATTGTGTCATCTGTGCCAAACCGGGTTTTACTCTTCTCATATACTATTACGTATTTTATATCATAAATTCATTTACTTTTTTGCCTGTGACATTGTGTCTTCTGTGTCAAACCGGGTTTCATTCTTTTCATAATACTATTATGTCTTTTATATCATAAGTTCATTTACTTTTTCTCCTGTGACATTGTGTCATCTGTGCCAAACCGGGTTTTATTCTTCTCATATACTATTATGTATTTTATATCATAAATTCATTTACTTTTTCGCCTGTGACATTGTGTCATCTGTGCCAAACCGGGTTTTAATTCTTCTCATATACTATTATGTATTTTATATCATAAATTCATTTACTCTTTTGCCTGTGACATTGTGTCTTCTGTGTCAAACCGGGTTTCATTCTTTTCATATACCATTATGTCTTTTATATCATAAATTCATTTACTTTTTCGCCTGTGACATTGTGTCATCTGTGCCAAACCGGGTTTTATTCTTCTCATATACTATTATGTATTTTATATCATAAATTCATTTACTTTTTTGCCTGTGACATTGTGTCATCTGTGTCAAACCGGGTTTCATTCTTTTCATATACCATTATGTCTTTTATATCATAAATTCATTTACTTTTTCGCCTGTGACATTGTGTCATCTGTGCCAAACCGGGTTTTACTCTTCTCATATACTATTATGTATTTTATATCATAAATTCATTTACTTTTTTGCCTGTGACATTGTGTCTTCCTTGTCAAACCAGGTTTCATTCTGTTCATATACTATTATGTCTTTTATATCATAAATTCATTTACTTTTTCTCCTGTGACATTGTGTCATCTGTGCCAAACCGGGTTTTATTCTTCTCATATACTATTATGTATTTTATATCATGAATTCATTTACTTTTTTGCCTGTGACATTGTGTCATCTGTGTCAAACCGGGTTTCATTCTTTTCATATACCATTATGTCTTTTATATCATAAATCCATTTACTCTTTCGCCTGTGACATTGTGTCATCTTTGCTAAACCGGGTTTTACTCTTCTCATATACTAGTATGTATTTTATATCATAAATTCATTTACTTTTTTGCCTGTGACATTGTGTCTTTTGTGCCAAACTGGGTTTGATTCTTCTCATATACTATTATGTATTTTATATCATAAATCCATTTACTTTTTCGTCTGTGACATTGTGTCATCTGTGCCAAACCGGGTTTTACTCTTCTCATATACTATTATGTTTTTTTATCATAAATTCATTTACTTTTGCCTGTGACATTGTGTCTTCTGTGTCAAACCGGGTTTCATTCTTTTCACATACCATTATGTCTTTTATATCATAAATTCATTTACTTTTTCTCCTGTGACATTGTGTTATCTGTGCCAAACCGGGTTTTATTCTTCTCATATACTATTATGTATTTTATATCATAAATTCATTTACTTTTTTGCCTGTGACATTGTGTCTTCTGTGTCAAACCGGGTTTCATTCTTTTCACATACCATTATGTCTTTTATATCATAAATTCATTTACTTTTTCTCCTGTGACATTGTGTTATCTGTGCCAAACCGGGTTTTATTCTTCTCATATACTATTATGTCTTTTATATCATAAATTCATTTACTTTTTTATTCTTCTCATATACTATTATGTATTTTATATCATAAATTCATTTACTTTTTCTCCTGTGACATTGTGTTATCTGTGCCAAACCGGGTTTTATTCTTCTCATATACTATTATGTCTTTTATATCATAAATTCATTTACTTTTTTATTCTTCTCATATACTATTATGTATTTTATATCATAAATTCATTTACTTTTTTGCCTGTGACATTGTGTCATCTGTGCCAAACCGGGTTTTAATTCTTCTCATATACTATTATGTATTTTATATCATAAATTCATTTACTTTTTTGCCTGTGACATTGTGTCTTCTGTGTCAAACCGGGTTTCATTCTTTTCATATACCATTATGTCTTTTATATCATAAATTCATTTACTTTTTCGCCTGTGACATTGTGTCATCTGTGCTAAACCGGGTTTTACTCTTCTCATATACTAGTATGTATTTTATATCATAAATTCATTTACTTTTTTGCCTGTGACATTGTGTCTTCTGTGTCAAACTGGGTTTCATTCTTTTCATATACCATTATGTCTTTTATATCATAAATTCATTTACTTTTTCGCCTGTGACATTGTGTCATCTGTGCCAAACCGGGTTTTACTCTTCTCATATACTATTATGTATTTTATATCATAAATTCATTTACTTTTTTGCCTGTGACATTGTGTCTTCTGTGTCAAAACGGGTTTCATTCTTTTCATATACTATTATGTCTTTTATATCATAAATTCATTTACTTTTTCTCCTGTGACATTGTGTCATCTGTGCCAAACCGGGTTTTATTTTTCTCATATACTATTATGTATTTTATATCATAAATTCATTTACTTTTTTGCCTGTGACATTGTGTCATCTGTGTCAAACTGGGTTTCATTCTTTTCATATACCATTATGTCTTTTATATCATAAATTCATTTACTTTTTCGCCTGTGACATTGTGTCATCTGTGCTAAACCGGGTTTTACTCTTCTCATATACTAGTATGTATTTTATATCATAAATTCATTTACTTTTTTGCCTGTGACATTGTGTCTTCTGTGCCAAACTGGGTTTAATTCTTCTCATATACTATTATGTATTTTATATCATAAATTCATTTACTTTTCTTCTGTGACATTGTGTCATCTGTGCCAAACCGGGTTTTACTCTTCTCATATACTATTATGTTTTTTTATCATAAATTCATTTACTTTTTTGCCTGTGACATTGTGTCTTCTGTGTCAAACCGGGTTTCATTCTTTTCACATACCATTATGTCTTTTATATCATAAATTCATTTACTTTTTCTCCTGTGACATTGTGTTATCTGTGCCAAACCGGGTTTTATTTTTTTCATATACCATTATGTCTTTTATATCATAAATTCATTTACTTTTTCGCCTGTGACATTGTGTCATCTGTGCCAAACCGGGTTTTACTCTTCTCATATACTATTACGTATTTTATATCATAAATTCATTTACCTTTTTGCCTGTGACATTGTGTCTTCTGTGTCAAACCGGGTTTCATTCTTTTCATAATACTATTATGTCTTTTATATCATAAGTTCATTTACTTTTTCTCCTGTGACATTGTGTCATCTGTGCCAAACCGGGTTTTATTCTTCTCATATATTATTATGTATTTTATATCATAAATTCATTTACTTTTTCGCCTGTGACATTGTGTCATCTGTGCCAAACCGGGTTTTAATTCTTCTCATATACTATTATGTATTTTATATCATAAATTCATTTACTCTTTTGCCTGTGACATTGTGTCTTCTGTGTCAAACCGGGTTTCATTCTTTTCATATACCATTATGTCTTTTATATCATAAATTCATTTACTTTTTCGCCTGTGACATTGTGTCATCTGTGCCAAACCGGGTTTTACTCTTCTCATATACTATTATGTATTTTATATCATAAATTCATTTACTCTTTTGCCTGTGACATTGTGTCTTCTGTGTCAAACCGGGTTTCATTCTTTTCATATACTATTATGTCTTTTATATCATAAATTCATTTACTTTTTCTCCTGTGACATTGTGTCATCTGTGCCAAACCGGGTTTTATTTTTCTCATATACTATTATGTATTTTATATCATAAATTCATTTACTTTTTTGCCTGTGACATTGTGTCATCTGTGTCAAACTGGGTTTCATTCTTTTCATATACCATTATGTCTTTTATATCATAAATTCATTTACTTTTTCTCCTGTGACATTGTGTTATCTGTGCCAAACCGGGTTTTATTCTTTTCATATACCATTATGTCTTTTATATCATAAATTCATTTACTTTTTCGCCTGTGACATTGTGTCATCTGTGCCAAACCGGGTTTTACTCTTCTCATATACTATTACGTATTTTATATCATAAATTCATTTACTTTTTTGCCTGTGACATTGTGTCTTCTGTGTCAAACCGGGTTTCATTCTTTTCATAATACTATTATGTCTTTTATATCATAAGTTCATTTACTTTTTCTCCTGTGACATTGTGTCATCTGTGCCAAACCGGGTTTTATTCTTCTCATATACTATTATGTATTTTATATCATAAATTCATTTACTTTTTCGCCTGTGACATTGTGTCATCTGTGCCAAACCGGGTTTTAATTCTTCTCATATACTATTATGTATTTTATATCATAAATTCATTTACTCTTTTGCCTGTGACATTGTGTCTTCTGTGTCAAACCGGGTTTCATTCTTTTCATATACCATTATGTCTTTTATATCATAAATTCATTTACTTTTTCGCCTGTGACATTGTGTCATCTGTGCCAAACCGGGTTTTACTCTTCTCATCTACTATTATGTATTTTATATCATAAATTCATATACTTTTTTGCCTGTGACATTGTTTCTTCTGTGTCAAACCGGGTTTCATTCTTTTCATATACTATTATGTCTTTTATATCATAAATTAATTTACTTTTTCTCCAGTGACATTGTGTCATCTGTGCCAAACCGGGTTTTATTCTTCTCATATACTATTATGTATTTTATATCATAAATTCATTTACTTTTTTGCCTGTGACATTGTGTCATCTGTGTCAAACCGGGTTTCATTCTTTTCATATACCATTATGTCTTTTATATCATAAATTCATTTACTTTTTCGCCTGTGACATTGTGTCATCTGTGCCAAACCGGGTTTTACTCTTCTCATATACTATTATGTATTTTATATCATAAATTCATTTACTTTTTTGCCTGTGACATTGTGTCTTCCTTGTCAAACCAGGTTTCATTCTGTTCATATACTATTATGTCTTTTATATCATAAATTCATTTACTTTTTCTCCTGTGACATTGTGTCATCTGTGCCAAACCGGGTTTTATTCTTCTCATATACTATTATGTATTTTATATCATGAATTCATTTACTTTTTTGCCTGTGACATTGTGTCATCTGTGTCAAACCGGGTTTCATTCTTTTCATATACCATTATGTCTTTTATATCATAAATCCATTTACTCTTTCGCCTGTGACATTGTGTCATCTTTGCTAAACCGGGTTTTACTCTTCTCATATACTAGTATGTATTTTATATCATAAATTCATTTACTTTTTTGCCTGTGACATTGTGTCTTTTGTGCCAAACTGGGTTTGATTCTTCTCATATACTATTATGTATTTTATATCATAAATCCATTTACTTTTTCGTCTGTGACATTGTGTCATCTGTGCCAAACCGGGTTTTACTCTTCTCATATACTATTATGTTTTTTTATCATAAATTCATTTACTTTTTGCCTGTGACATTGTGTCTTCTGTGTCAAACCGGGTTTCATTCTTTTCACATACCATTATGTCTTTTATATCATAAATTCATTTACTTTTTCTCCTGTGACATTGTGTTATCTGTGCCAAACCGGGTTTTATTCTTCTCATATACTATTATGTATTTTATATCATAAATTCATTTACTTTTTTGCCTGTGACATTGTGTCTTCTGTGTCAAACCGGGTTTCATTCTTTTCACATACCATTATGTCTTTTATATCATAAATTCATTTACTTTTTCTCCTGTGACATTGTGTTATCTGTGCCAAACCGGGTTTTATTCTTCTCATATACTATTATGTCTTTTATATCATAAATTCATTTACTTTTTTATTCTTCTCATATACTATTATGTATTTTATATCATAAATTCATTTACTTTTTCTCCTGTGACATTGTGTTATCTGTGCCAAACCGGGTTTTATTCTTCTCATATACTATTATGTCTTTTATATCATAAATTCATTTACTTTTTTATTCTTCTCATATACTATTATGTATTTTATATCATAAATTCATTTACTTTTTTGCCTGTGACATTGTGTCATCTGTGCCAAACCGGGTTTTAATTCTTCTCATATACTATTATGTATTTTATATCATAAATTCATTTACTTTTTTGCCTGTGACATTGTGTCTTCTGTGTCAAACCGGGTTTCATTCTTTTCATATACCATTATGTCTTTTATATCATAAATTCATTTACTTTTTCTCCTGTGACATTGTGTTATCTGTGCCAAACCGGGTTTTATTCTTCTCATATACTATTATGTCTTTTATATCATAAATTCATTTACTTTTTTATTCTTCTCATATACTATTATGTATTTTATATCATAAATTCATTTACTTTTTCTCCTGTGACATTGTGTTATCTGTGCCAAACCGGGTTTTATTCTTCTCATATACTATTATGTCTTTTATATCATAAATTCATTTACTTTTTTGCCTGTGACATTGTGTCTTCTGTGTCAAACTGGGTTTCATTCTTTTCATATACCATTATGTCTTTTATATCATAAATTCATTTACTTTTTCGCCTGTGACATTGTGTCATCTGTGCCAAACCGGGTTTTACTCTTCTCATATACTATTATGTATTTTATATCATAAATTCATTTACTTTTTTGCCTGTGACATTGTGTCTTCTGTGTCAAAACGGGTTTCATTCTTTTCATATACTATTATGTCTTTTATATCATAAATTCATTTACTTTTTCTCCTGTGACATTGTGTCATCTGTGCCAAACCGGGTTTTATTTTTCTCATATACTATTATGTATTTTATATCATAAATTCATTTACTTTTTTGCCTGTGACATTGTGTCATCTGTGTCAAACTGGGTTTCATTCTTTTCATATACCATTATGTCTTTTATATCATAAATTCATTTACTTTTTCGCCTGTGACATTGTGTCATCTGTGCTAAACCGGGTTTTACTCTTCTCATATACTAGTATGTATTTTATATCATAAATTCATTTACTTTTTTGCCTGTGACATTGTGTCTTCTGTGCCAAACTGGGTTTAATTCTTCTCATATACTATTATGTATTTTATATCATAAATTCATTTACTTTTTCTTCTGTGACATTGTGTCATCTGTGCCAAACCGGGTTTTACTCTTCTCATATACTATTATGTTTTTTTATCATAAATTCATTTACTTTTTTGCCTGTGACATTGTGTCTTCTGTGTCAAACCGGGTTTCATTCTTTTCACATACCATTATGTCTTTTATATCATAAATTCATTTACTTTTTCTCCTGTGACATTGTGTTATCTGTGCCAAACCGGGTTTTATTTTTTTCATATACCATTATGTCTTTTATATCATAAATTCATTTACTTTTTCGCCTGTGACATTGTGTCATCTGTGCCAAACCGGGTTTTACTCTTCTCATATACTATTACGTATTTTATATCATAAATTCATTTACCTTTTTGCCTGTGACATTGTGTCTTCTGTGTCAAACCGGGTTTCATTCTTTTCATAATACTATTATGTCTTTTATATCATAAGTTCATTTACTTTTTCTCCTGTGACATTGTGTCATCTGTGCCAAACCGGGTTTTATTCTTCTCATATATTATTATGTATTTTATATCATAAATCCATTTACTTTTTCGTCTGTGACATTGTGTCATCTGTGCCAAACCGGGTTTTACTCTTCTCATATACTATTATGTTTTTTTATCATAAATTCATTTACTTTTTGCCTGTGACATTGTGTCTTCTGTGTCAAACCGGGTTTCATTCTTTTCACATACCATTATGTCTTTTATATCATAAATTCATTTACTTTTTCTCCTGTGACATTGTGTTATCTGTGCCAAACCGGGTTTTATTCTTCTCATATACTATTATGTATTTTATATCATAAATTCATTTACTTTTTTGCCTGTGACATTGTGTCTTCTGTGTCAAACCGGGTTTCATTCTTTTCACATACCATTATGTCTTTTATATCATAAATTCATTTACTTTTTCTCCTGTGACATTGTGTTATCTGTGCCAAACCGGGTTTTATTCTTCTCATATACTATTATGTCTTTTATATCATAAATTCATTTACTTTTTTATTCTTCTCATATACTATTATGTATTTTATATCATAAATTCATTTACTTTTTCTCCTGTGACATTGTGTTATCTGTGCCAAACCGGGTTTTATTCTTCTCATATACTATTATGTCTTTTATATCATAAATTCATTTACTTTTTTATTCTTCTCATATACTATTATGTATTTTATATCATAAATTCATTTACTTTTTTGCCTGTGACATTGTGTCATCTGTGCCAAACCGGGTTTTAATTCTTCTCATATACTATTATGTATTTTATATCATAAATTCATTTACTTTTTTGCCTGTGACATTGTGTCTTCTGTGTCAAACCGGGTTTCATTCTTTTCATATACCATTATGTCTTTTATATCATAAATTCATTTACTTTTTCTCCTGTGACATTGTGTTATCTGTGCCAAACCGGGTTTTATTCTTCTCATATACTATTATGTCTTTTATATCATAAATTCATTTACTTTTTTATTCTTCTCATATACTATTATGTATTTTATATCATAAATTCATTTACTTTTTCTCCTGTGACATTGTGTTATCTGTGCCAAACCGGGTTTTATTCTTCTCATATACTATTATGTCTTTTATATCATAAATTCATTTACTTTTTTGCCTGTGACATTGTGTCTTCTGTGTCAAACTGGGTTTCATTCTTTTCATATACCATTATGTCTTTTATATCATAAATTCATTTACTTTTTCGCCTGTGACATTGTGTCATCTGTGCCAAACCGGGTTTTACTCTTCTCATATACTATTATGTATTTTATATCATAAATTCATTTACTTTTTTGCCTGTGACATTGTGTCTTCTGTGTCAAAACGGGTTTCATTCTTTTCATATACTATTATGTCTTTTATATCATAAATTCATTTACTTTTTCTCCTGTGACATTGTGTCATCTGTGCCAAACCGGGTTTTATTTTTCTCATATACTATTATGTATTTTATATCATAAATTCATTTACTTTTTTGCCTGTGACATTGTGTCATCTGTGTCAAACTGGGTTTCATTCTTTTCATATACCATTATGTCTTTTATATCATAAATTCATTTACTTTTTCGCCTGTGACATTGTGTCATCTGTGCTAAACCGGGTTTTACTCTTCTCATATACTAGTATGTATTTTATATCATAAATTCATTTACTTTTTTGCCTGTGACATTGTGTCTTCTGTGCCAAACTGGGTTTAATTCTTCTCATATACTATTATGTATTTGAGTCGCCGAAGGCTGACTATATAGTTTCGTTTTGTCATTTTTAGAGTAGTTGCTCCAGCCAAATTTGGTAGCCCAATGACGCGCAATGCAGCAACGCTAAATTTTACATAGAAGTTGCACGGTAAGAGCTTTCTAATCGGTTTCAAAAATCACCAAAACTTGTGCGTGGCCCAAAATATGGAGTTTGCAGCGCTTGTTGGAAAAATGAATGCAATAGATAGGTAGAATAGAGATAGCGAAGTTTCCTGAAGTTTGGACGAAATTGAAATCAGCCAGGAAAGTAGTGTAATCGATGGTTCAAGTGTGATTTTATACGATGTTTTTGAGGGGAAATTGCGCGACGAGCCATTTTGTTTCTATTTCCATAGACAACCCACCCCGACCCCGACGTCGCGGCATGGCGCAAAATATGGAATTAGCCGTGCTTGTTAGAATAGAAAATGATATATTTAGATAGAATAGAGTTGTCTAAAGGGTACCGTGGTTTGGTCGAGATTCAATTCGTCCATGAAAGTGGTGTAATCGATGGTTCAATTGTGAATTTGTAGCATGTTTTTGAGGAGAAACTGCGTGACGAACCATTTTGTTTCTATTTCTGAACACACCAAAACGTATGCGTGGCCCAAAATATGGAGTTTTAAGTACTTGTTAGAATGGAAAATGCCATAGATAGGTAAAATAGGGTTATATTAAGTGCCCCGTTCTTTGGACGAAATTTAAATCATTCGGGAAAGTAGTGTAATCGATGGTTCAATGGACTCTAATTGTGGATTGTTAGCGTGTTTTGTGAATAAAATGGCGTATTGGGCAGCTCCGGTTGGTAAATTGGAAAGAGTGCAACAGTCCGCGCTGCTGCCCACTGTGTGCGTGGTCCGCTGCAAAGCTCTATAGTCTCTTACACCGAAGTTGAGTAAGTTAGGTATTAGGCCCGATACAGCGTGTGTTTGCGTTAAGTTCATCATGCTTGTGACATGACGATACCTGATAATGGGTGCAAATTGGCCACTTGAGATTGCTTGACAATCCATTGTTGAATCCCATATATGGTGGATTTGACCACCTAGGTACGTGTATAGGTCAATGAATGAACCTGCTATTGATTATTATAGTGAACTATGTTTGAGTTTGGTGTTAGAGATAAGACATGGAATTGCAAGTTGTTGTCAGATTCTTTTCTGTATTTGTATTCAAGTTTGATTTAACCTTTTGATTTAATAGTGCATTGATTCCTGGATAATTAGGACACTATCAAGCCAAATTGATCCCAATTTTGAGATTACAGTGCTCACTGTCACCGATGTTTTATGGGTGTTTTATTATGAATTTGGAATAACTTTATATTATTTTGATTGTGTTGAAATGAAAGGTAGATCCAAATTATTGAAATGAAGACAACTTCTCCCAAGGTTGTTTATGACATCACGTGGAATGATCCAAATATCATTAAGTCCAAGTAAGTAAATAAAGCAGTTTTAATGGTCCCCTCCGGGCACCATTTTCAGGACTTCTATAATTTTCTTTTTTTCCCTTAATTGTTGCCATAACATTTTATGATTAAAATATTTAAAAGGCTGACATCTTGGTAAGGGAGCGTTCATAAATACTCTGGTGGGCGGGGGGGGGGGGGGGGGGGGGGGGCAAGTGTTGATACTCTGCAAAGGGGGGGGGGGCGGTCACAAACGTTTTTGAAAACCCCAACAGAGGGGGGGGGGGGGGGTCCAAAAAGTGTATTAGTTTCCAAAATCTTTACCAATATGCACATGTGGTTTCTAATTCGAAATACTCTGGAACGTTCATAAATCAAAGTAAAAATAGCTATGTTTTGGCGCGCTATTTTCTTTTTTTCCCTTAATTGTTGCCATAACATTTTATGATTAAAATATTTAAAAGGCTGACATCTTGGTAAGGGAGCGTTCATAAATACTCTGGTGGGCGGGGGGGGGGGGGGGGGGCAAGTGTTGATACTCTGCAAAGGGGGGGGGGGTCACAAACGTTTTTGAAAACCCCAACAGAGGGGGGGGGGGTCAAAAAAGTGTATTAGTTTCCAAAATCTTTACCAATATGCACATGTGGTTTCTAATTCGAAATACTCTGGAACGTTCATAAATCAAAGTAAAAATAGCTATGTTTTGGCGCGCTACGCGCGCAGATGTCTACGGTCATATGTTCATGTACTAGCCCAGCTAAAAAAGAATGAAAGGCAAATTCATGTCAATAGCAAAAACATATTTAAAAAAGCCAGGATAAAGCAAAGCAAAGCATAAAGGGGGGAGGTACACATAAACTATATGGGGAAAAAGTGTGTGCCAAGCGGTGCCTTTCCTTGAATCAACCTCTGTATGAGCTACAAACATGATTTTGGTCTCTTCTTAAGTTATTTAATAGTCTTTATTATGTCTGTGTTTTAACAGACTTGTCAACCTTATGTAACAACTATTCATTATGGATGGATAAGTCGCATGATCGGCTTTTCCCCTATTCGCTACACAGTAAACGCAAATATTAACCCCAATTTATATAAATTACTCTAACGGAATTTTTTTTAACCTTTGATAGCAAAAGTATAGGGTCTATACATTTTTGGAAAGCTCTCAACATTGGCAATTCAAAAATGCAGTTTAAATCAGTGTAGGGGGCATAGTGAATTCAATATAACGTAAACTCTAAAAAAATATTTAAACTTGTTGGGGCACTTTCATTAGCCTGTATGTTATTTAACCAATATAGACAGTAACCCATGGCAATCCTAGAGGTGCTTGTTAGTAATTTCATGAGGAATTCAAAAATGCAAAGAACATTATGTCATGGGTAGGTAAAGAATGACATGGATCTCAAATAAATATAAGATTTAAAATAAAAAAATCAAACATTGTGAATCATTTTACCAACAGCAATTGCGTTTAGGTAAACATTATGTCCAAGTTAGACAGGTGTTTAGCTTCAAACCGTGTTTTTATTTTATTAATAACTACGTACAAAAATACAGGCCATCGATGCCAAACCTTCAGTATATTTTCAATCATGAGCATCACTAATGATTAACGCCTATACTATCATGGATCGGACTATCAACTACTGAAGATACACGGCCCGATGTGATCGCGTACGGGATGGGGATTTCACTCATAGAAGTGCAAAAAAAAATTCCATTAAAATGAAAAGTTGGCGGTCAAAAGGAAATTGCGATATAAGGCAAATAGAAAGAGCAAAAATAGCAACATTTGTAAATACGGCTTTTAGTTGCTAAAATTATGTGGCAGAAGAAGCAAGCGCATAGATGATAATTGTGCAAGATTCTTGCATGGCATTACTAGAAAGCAATATAAATTACAGCCATAGTTTAGTGATATACACGGTTTTAACATTCAATTTAAGTTTTAAATATATGTCATATGTATTCAATTTATTTAATCAATACATAAATAAATGTAGAAATAAATAAATGAGTAAAAAAAAATTTTAAATACTTTTAAATAAATAGTTGAATAATTTTGTTAATAAATAATAATATAAATCGAAAATTAAATTTTAAATCGAAAATAAATGAATCAATAAACTAATGAATCAATACATAAATACACGCATATTAAAAATTAAAATTTTAAAAATTACTTATAAAATAAAGAAATTAAAACAAATAAACATGAGAAAACATTAATAAATAAAAAATGATTAAATAAATAAATTAATAATTATGTATAATAATATAAATCGAAAATTAAATTTTAAATCGAAAATAAATGAATCAATAAACTAATGAATCAATACATAAATACACGCATATTAAAAATTAAAATTTTAAAAATTACTTATAAAATAAAGAAATTAAAACAAATAAACATGAGAAAACATTAATAAATAAAAAATGATTAAATAAATAAATTAATAATTATGTAGATAATTAATTATATAAAAAGTAAGTAAGTAAATAGAAATATAGAAATGAATACATTTTACATTCAATTTAAGTTTTAAATATGTCATATATATTCAATTAATTTGATTAGAATTATATGCAATTTAATATGGCCAATATTCGTTAGTAAAACTATGGTTGAAGTAGAATTTATTTGTTTATTGTATAAAAAATTCCATTGAAATGGAATGGGGGCGATCCAAGAGAAATAATTGTAACCATTTTCTGAAGCATCTGTTCATTCTGTTGCATACCAAAATACCAGGGATATGGTGTATGTATCTTTCAAACAAAAAAACACACCCCAAATCAAAACACAACAGTCTAAAAATAGTACAGGTACCTGCAGGAAACCAATAAAGTTGATGTGTGTGCATGGAGAGGGGTACCATCTGAAGAACAATCTAGGTATATATGACATCCACAACTCATTAAACAACCCCAGGACAGTTGGGAGATTTCTCTTTAGTCAAACAAGATAAGCTATGTCTCTCTGTTGGGAGTCTAATAACATCTCTCTGATTGAATCATCAAGGCTAAACAAATATAGCTTTGACTCCATCACAGACTGCAGGACTGTTAAAATAAACTGCATAGGTACATGTTATTTACTACAAAATAATTTAGACAATTTTCCATATACTAAAAACAAAATGGCAGCCTCCATGTATATGTAGAAAGACCTAAATGTGCAAGAATATGCAATCCTATGCTATAAGGTTGGCGGGCTTGGCCCGCCAACCAAAAAGATGTTTAAATAACACTTACCTGCTTACCACGCGGCAATTAGTTTTACCATATTATTATACACTAAACATATTTTTGAGAAACCTTTCCCAACTTTTAAAGTTGATCTTAAGAATTACTGAACCAATACTAGGCAAGTGTGTACGTATTTGAATGCACTTCTCATAATGATTCCAAATATGGTGACGGCATTAAATTAAATAATCTTGACATTTTTTTAACATTTTGTGAAGTTTAAGAACTGTCGTCTGCAGACGACTTCCACGTGGAAAGTGTTCAGATTATTTGAAATAAACAACGTTATTTCTCGTCTGTTGTTGTCGTTGGTTACCTTCAATGATTTATTTATGATTCTTTATTTTAAATCAATTAAAAGGGTATAAAATGTTCGTTACACACTATAATTGCGCAAATATGTTTTCTTTGTGTAGTCCTGATCCTACTTATAATATGTTTTTCTTTGTAATCAGGTCGATAATATATTTTTATGAGAAGAATCATCCAAAAGAAATCCTTTTGACTGAATAGAAAAATATATTCTGACCTTCAGTGGAAATCGGAACAAAATCTAGGTTCGAACACAGAAAGAAAAAAGTGAGTCATCATCGTAAAATGAGTCGCTACATGGACAAAATGACTCATTTTGAGCCATAGTGTGTCACTACACGGACAAAATGACTCATTTTTCGATGATGACTCACTTTTTTCTTTCTGTGAAGGTAGGGAACTTACATACACAAGATACATTGAGTGATCTGTGAAACTACTCCCAATGATATCGGGCCCTGTGCCTTGAATTGAAGAAGTCTTGTAAAACATAAAACGGTTCAAAATTATCTAACCATTAAATTCATGGCAATTATATTGTAAAACAATCAAACGTGTAACATGCTTTATTCCAATTGAATGCTGATTTTGCGAATTTAAATGCCAATTTGTGTAAAGGACAATTTGATTTAGCTCGAAGTCACAATATCAAGTCCACTATACTTCCAAATAGAGTGATGCTTTTACTAAATCGGCCGCGCATTCGTTAACATGGCAGCGTATAGGCCCTAAACAGATTGAATCTGCAATACATTTAATTGATTTTGCATGTATCAATTTGAATTCTTTTAAATGAAATTGACTGCTTGTTTTGCGAAAAAGATTATAACACGTCGATAGCAAGATGCTAAGATTTCTCGCGAAATTGAATACTCATATACAAATTGAACTTAACAAAGTGCGAAATTCGCCGGGAAAACCTATATTAAAGGCTTATTATATGATCTTTTCCTGGGAGCTCCCTCTATTCATGATTCCCTAACCTCACAACTAACTTGCCAACGCTCACCACCAGGACAGCAATTTTAAACACCATCACATATTCCAGGAATGTTAGGGTATTATTAGCAATTGTGTATCCATATACGTAATGCTAACCTTGAGCTACTTCTTCGTCAATACCACTTGGAATGCCTTAATTATTGCATAGTCCTTTTCATTCTTTGCTTGTGTAAATAGCACTCTTACAACATAATTTTCCCCATTTGCTAATAGCACCGTGCAGACAACAAACAACTACACTAAAGCTATTCCAATAAAAGACAACATATGCAACTTTGAATAGAGTGGAACAGCTAGCAGATCTGATATATTTCACTTTTAGTCAGACTAATTTCGAAGATATAGAATACCTTGGACATCTGCCAACAGGGGTCTTTCAATCAAACAGGCAAAGATGGTAATAGTGAGGACATGATCTTTATAAACCCATCTTTATTACCGCCGCTTCTTTTTGACTAACCCTGTATAATGATAAAATACAAGGGAATCAATAAATTCAACCTCTACACCCCAAAAACATACTCCACTTCTTTCAATGGCAATTGAAATCTGTCTAACCTATTTTTTACTACTAAATTATTAAATGACTTTGCCGATGCGGGTTACATAACAATATGCAAGATTATATTAGGCAACTGTTTCCCACCATGTTTCACTAAACATAATCACAATACTCAGCAAATGAATGTAATTATTCACATCAATAATGGTTTCTTAGGACGGTGGTAATAGATCAGTCACACTTACCTCCTACAGACAATGTCGTCTAGACCTAGACATCCCTTCATTTACAAATGGCTACTTTAACAAACCTCTACAACCTATTCACCTTACGTATCTCTCTGAACTTCAACAACCACTAACAGCAACTATATCGGCGACTCATGGTTCCGGTTGGATCCAAAACATGCCTACACATATCCAAACTATAATCAATGCCAACCACCATAATCACCAAATAGGAAAACCGCCCCATAGGAAAACCGCCCCATAGGAGAACCGCCACATACGAAAACCGCCACATACGAAAACCGCCACATACGAAAACCGCCACATACGAAAACCGCCACATACGAAAACCGCCACATACGAAAACCGCCACATACGAAAACCGCCACATACGAAAACCGCCACATACGAAAACCGCCACATACGAAAACTGCTACACCCGAGAACCGCTCTAGTTTATATCATAAATTCATTTACTTTTTCTTCTGTGACATTGTGTCATCTGTGCCAACGGGAGCGAGGTGGCGCAGTCGGTTAGAGCGTCGTACACTGCTGTGCACCGTAGTTCTGTTGGTGGATCGTTTATGAGTGAGAGTTCAAAAACGATACACCAACACAGCCTCGTCCCCCATGCCTCCTTCAGACCGTGCAGACTGAAGTTGGCATGTTTCATGGCGCATCGTGCTTCGGAAGGTACGTAGAAATGTTGGTCCCGTGTATCGGAAGAGCTATCCCCGAGCACGTTAAAAGGTCACAGACTCCTTCGTAAAGAGTAGGGGATCATCCCGGTCTGTGTCTGTACATCAGTTCTAGGTCATGACAGGAGCGTCCGTATTCGTACACGCGGCCAGGGATAAAGCTTGCACAAGCCTGTACAAGCTGAACTAATCCTGTCACCACCACGCACAAGGACCATCTGATCCTGCGTGCCGTGGACACGAGAAGAAGAAGATCTGTGCCAAACCGGGTTTTACTCTTCTCATATACTATTATGTTTTTTTATCATAAATTCATTTACTTTTTTGCCTGTGACATTGTGTCTTCTGTGTCAAACCGGGTTTCATTCTTTTCACATACCATTATGTCTTTTATATCATAAATTCATTTACTTTTTCTCCTGTGACATTGTGTTATCTGTGCCAAACCGGGTTTTATTTTTTTCATATACCATTATGTCTTTTATATCATAAATTCATTTACTTTTTCGCCTGTGACATTGTGTCATCTGTGCCAAACCGGGTTTTACTCTTCTCATATACTATTACGTATTTTATATCATAAATTCATTTACCTTTTTGCCTGTGACATTGTGTCTTCTGTGTCAAACCGGGTTTCATTCTTTTCATAATACTATTATGTCTTTTATATCATAAGTTCATTTACTTTTTCTCCTGTGACATTGTGTCATCTGTGCCAAACCGGGTTTTATTCTTCTCATATATTATTATGTATTTTATATCATAAATTCATTTACTTTTTCGCCTGTGACATTGTGTCATCTGTGCCAAACCGGGTTTTAATTCTTCTCATATACTATTATGTATTTTATATCATAAATTCATTTACTCTTTTGCCTGTGACATTGTGTCTTCTGTGTCAAACCGGGTTTCATTCTTTTCATATACCATTATGTCTTTTATATCATAAATTCATTTACTTTTTCGCCTGTGACATTGTGTCATCTGTGCCAAACCGGGTTTTACTCTTCTCATATACTATTATGTATTTTATATCATAAATTCATTTACTCTTTTGCCTGTGACATTGTGTCTTCTGTGTCAAACCGGGTTTCATTCTTTTCATATACTATTATGTCTTTTATATCATAAATTCATTTACTTTTTCTCCTGTGACATTGTGTCATCTGTGCCAAACCGGGTTTTATTCTTCTCATATACTATTATGTATTTTATATCATAAATTCATTTACTTTTTTGCCTGTGACATTGTGTCATCTGTGTCAAACCGGGTTTCATTCTTTTCATATACCATTATGTTTTTTATATCATAAATTCATTTACTTTTTCGCCTGTGACATTGTGTCATCTGTGCCAAACCGGGTTTTACTCTTCTCATATACTATTATGTATTTTATATATCATAAATTCATTTACTTTTTTGCCTGTGACATTGTGTCTTCTGTGTCAAACCGGGTTTCATTCTTTTCATATACTATTATGTCTTTTATATCATAAATTCATTTACTTTTTCTCCTGTGACATTGTGTCATCTGTGCCAAACCGGGTTTTATTCTTCTCATATACTATTATGTATTTTATATCATAAATTCATTTACTTTTTTGCCTGTGACATTGTGTCATCTGTGTCAAACCGGGTTTCATTCTTTTCATATACCATTATGTCTTTTATATCATAAATCCATTTACTCTTTCGCCTGTGACATTGTGTCATCTTTGCTAAACCGGGTTTTACTCTTCTCATATACTAGTATGTATTTTATATCATAAATTCATTTACTTTTTTGCCTGTGACATTGTGTCTTTTTTGCCAAACTGGGTTTGATTCTTCTCATATACTATTATGTATTTTATATCATAAATCCATTTACTTTTTCGTCTGTGACATTGTGTCATCTGTGCCAAACCGGGTTTTACTCTTCTCATATACTATAATGTTTTTTATCATAAATTCATTTACTTTTTGCCTGTGACATTGTGTCTTCTGTGTCAAACCGGGTTTCATTCTTTTCACATACCATTATGTCTTTTATATCATAAATTCATTTACTTTTTCTCCTGTTACATTGTGTTATCTGTGCCAAACCGGGTTTTATTCTTCTCATATACTTTTATGTATTTTATATCATAAATTCATTCACTTTTTTGCCTGTGACATTGTGTCGTCTGTGTCAAACCGGGTTTTTATTCTTCTCATATACTATTATGTATTTTATATCATAAATTCATTTACTTTTTTGCCTGTGACATTGTGTCTTCTGTGTCAAACCGGGTTTCATTCTTTTCATATACCATTATGTCTTTTATATCATAAATTCATTTACTTTTTCGCCTGTGACATTGTGTCATCTGTGCCAAACCGGGTTTTACTCTTCTCATTATACTAGTATGTATTTTATATCATAAATTCATTTACTCTTTTGCCTGTGACATTGTGTCTTCTGTGTCAAACCGGGTTTCATTCTTTTCATATACTATTATGTCTTTTATATCATAAATTCATTTACTTTTTCTCCTGTGACATTGTGTCATCTGTGCCAAACCGGGTTTTATTCTTCTCATATACTATTATGTATTTTATATCATAAATTCATTTACTTTTTTGCCTGTGACATTGTGTCATCTGTGTCAAACCGGGTTTCATTCTTTTCATATACCATTATGTCTTTTATATCATAAATTCATTTACTTTTTCGCCTGTGACATTGTGTCATCTGTGCCAAACCGGGTTTTACTCTTCTCATATACTATTATGTATTTTATATATCATAAATTCATTTACTTTTTTGCCTGTGACATTGTGTCTTCTGTGTCAAACCGGGTTTCATTCTTTTCATATACTATTATGTCTTTTATATCATAAATTCATTTACTTTTTCTCCTGTGACATTGTGTCATCTGTGCCAAACCGGGTTTTATTCTTCTCATATACTATTATGTATTTTATATCATAAATTCATTTACTTTTTTGCCTGTGACATTGTGTCATCTGTGTCAAACCGGGTTTCATTCTTTTCATATACCATTATGTCTTTTATATCATAAATCCATTTACTCTTTCGCCTGTGACATTGTGTCATCTTTGCTAAACCGGGTTTTACTCTTCTCATATACTAGTATGTATTTTATATCATAAATTCATTTACTTTTTTGCCTGTGACATTGTGTCTTTTTTGCCAAACTGGGTTTGATTCTTCTCATATACTATTATGTATTTTATATCATAAATCCATTTACTTTTTCGTCTGTGACATTGTGTCATCTGTGCCAAACCGGGTTTTACTCTTCTCATATACTATAATGTTTTTTTATCATAAATTCATTTACTTTTTTGCCTGTGACATTGTGTCTTCTGTGTCAAACCGGGTTTCATTCTTTTCATATACTATTATGTCTTTTATATCATAAATTCATTTACTTTTTCTCCTGTGACATTGTGTCATCTGTGCCAAACCGGGTTTTATTCTTCTCATTATACTATTATGTATTTTATATCATAAATTCATTTACTTTTTTGCCTGTGACATTGTGTCATCTGTGTCAAACCGGGTTTCATTCTTTTCATATACCATTATGTCTTTTATATCATAAATCCATTTACTCTTTCGCCTGTGACATTGTGTCATCTTTGCTAAACCGGGTTTTACTCTTCTCATTATACTAGTATGTATTTTATATCATAAATTCATTTACTTTTTTGCCTGTGACATTGTGTCTTTTGTGCCAAACTGGGTTTGATTCTTCTCATATACTATTATGTATTTTATATCATAAATCCATTTACTTTTTCGTCTGTGACATTGTGTCATCTGTGCCAAACCGGGTTTTACTCTTCTCATATACTATTATGTTTTTTTATCATAAATTCATTTACTTTTTGCCTGTGACATTGTGTCTTCTGTGTCAAACCGGGTTTCATTCTTTTCACATACCATTATGTCTTTTATATCATAAATTCATTTACTTTTTCTCCTGTGACATTGTGTCTTCTGTGTCAAACCGGGTTTCATTCTTTTCACATACCATTATGTCTTTTATATCATAAATTCATTTACTTTTTCTCCTGTGACATTGTGTTATCTGTGCCAAACCGGGTTTTATTCTTCTCATATACTATTATGTATTTTATATCATAAATTCATTTACTTTTTCGCCTGTGACATTGTGTCATCTCTGCCAAACCGGGTTTTATTCTTCTCATATACTATTATGTATTTTATATCATAAATTCATTTACTTTGTGCAAGGATGAAAATGAGTTTCAAATTTGCTATTTTATGGACATTTCAGGCAACAATTCCACTGTGAACACAATATTATAGATCCAGGGCTTCAATATTAATTAATACAGGTGATTTGATCATTTGCAGCGGTGTAAAGGAGCTAAACTATAAAAATCTGTATCGCAATTTTTATGCAATTTTTTTGAAAAGTGTCTCCATATTGGCAAATCCGGGCACACTCAGTAAAAAGCATTCATACAATTACTTAAAAACCATACATGTCTTTGTACACCAGAATAATAAAATAAATAATATAAATTCAATGTAAAATCAAATATTTAGTCAACTTGACAAAATTATTTTATTTTTCAGTATATTCAGAATACATTGTTCTTGGCACCGGAGTGTGTGTTTAGGGAGAGAAAGCAATGTTCGTACGCACATTCGGCTCCCAATATGAACCAAGTATTATGATAATGTTTAAAATTGGCCACATAATGTGTCACGAATTTACTGGATTGAAAATCCGATTAAATTGGCTGGCAACTTTGGCGGTGATTATCATCGTCTCAAAGAAGAGATGTGCGCAATTGATTTATTTTTTTAATTTATTTTAATTCTTTATTCTACGATACACAATAAATTTATACAATAACATCAATATTTACAAAATAATATAATATAATAATAGCAAGTATGTACAATGTGGCAATCGATTAAAAAAAACCCGACATAATTGATATACATGATGACATAGTAATTACAGAGAAATCAGTCTACGAAGACAGAGTTCTTTTTCAAATAGGAATAACAGATTTGGGTGGTTTCCGTATCTAAACTTGCTTATGCATAGTTTCCCAACGGCGATGATGAGGTTAATGAATTTTAAATCGTGATGGTCATTAGTATTATTGTGATAGTTCAATATAACAATTTCAGTGGTCAATACAAAGCATGTTGATAATTTACGCGAGATAACTTGACTAGCGTAAGACCATAGCTGTTTAACTAGATTACATTTGAAAAAGAAATGTCGATATAGTCAATCACGTTACATGTGTGACAAATATTATTCTCTACCTTACCCATCTTACATAGAAGTAGTTTGGTGGGATTATTGTGGAGAATTTTCCAATTTAATGAGATCAACTTCGCTCTATCGGTGCACTGTGGTGTGGCGAGCTAAATGTCGGTCCAATTGAATGAGTAATTGGTCATAAGTCACAAACTCGTCCAATTAATTCTGATTAAACGGGACAAAACTTAAGTTTCACATACTTAATGACCCACAAACTATATATTGTTGGAAAGCTTATGATTCAAGGTTTTTCATTTTTGCAAAAAAGAATCAAATTATACAGGGTGTGTAACATTTTTACAGGGTGGAACATAAAAAAGTTGATCGTTTTTGCTCCTCACAAAATATTTTGATAGTTTGTACAATTAGGGTTTAGCTGAAGATAGTCACCAAAATCAGAACAACCGCAGAAGGTGCTACCAAATTTGCCCAAAATGTACACAGGAAAAGTACAGGGTGTCTAAAATTATGATGAAATAATGCATAAAATGAAGGTTTGTATACAATATTCTATGAAATTTAGTTAGCATGGACTATTTAATTTAAAGGAAAATGGTTATCAAAATGAACTACATGAATATCAATAAAGTTCCTTTTATTTTGAATACAGGGTGGTCCAAACTATGTCTAAATAGCAAATTTTTCATAAATCTATGAACAATTCTGTGAAGAAACACTTCTGGCTTTTTTAGTTAAATGTTTTACTACCCAGGGTAGAAAAGGACCGAAGAGTCACACAAATGAAATAGAGAGACTGCGATTTGGCCATTGTTTAATCAATAAAATGAATAAAACTGTGTATTTTTTACATTAAAACACTCCCTGAATTGAACATCATATTCTACTAGAGAATGTCTAGATAACAATTCAATATTAATATTCAGAGTAGCAGGCACATGTTATTAACACATATGAGAAGTTTGAATACTTTCCTATGTATACTTTTAAAATGGCATCAATTTCCAAAGTTCTAGTTTTCCGCTATTTTGTGTAGAAACCTATGGGCGCCTCATCCACCGGCGTCTCATCCACCGGCTCCACCCTTGACTCACTCGACGTTTAGATTGATAACTTCACTGTTGCTAAACATGTGGCTTTAATCCTTTTTTATTCGGTAGCTGGATAAATTGCCTTTAATATGATACCAAAAATGTTATGTTTTTTTGACAACTTCTATTTAAAATAGAGACACGTATCACGATTTTAAGGATTTTTTGAAACGGCCCCACCTTATTTAATATACCTATTAGTGACCTGTGACCAATTGGGGAATCTAAGTGGCCAGAATTTTGTACACAGAGGAGGAACATACAAATTGTGAATCATGGCTTTCCTAAAACTTTTGTTTGCACAGGTATCAATAGGGACTGAATTAAAATAAACATTTTCTCCGTTGTTGTCGGGAGTTGTGGCATTGTCACAAGGAGTCTTTGTTAATTTCCAATAAATGGGAAGCGCATTGCGGAGAGCGTAATATTGCAAAATTACGGCACCCTTATCCTTTAGACGATTACGGAAGTGGTTAATGGAATAGAAAGAACCATCATCGTCAAATAGGTCACCCACAAAAATAATTCCCGACTTAATCCAGTCTATGAAGAATAGTGTGTTATTTTTCAATTGGATAACATCATTATTCCATATAACTTGATTATGACATGATGCAATATCATCTTTGATTATAACTTGCTTAGTGTCGAACCAGATTTTAAATAGCTTATAGTAAAAAGAAGGTAATCCCTTTAACATAATATGACACATGTTGTTAAGCTGCTTAAATGTACAGTTACAATTAAAAATATTCATACCAATACCCAACTTGTTTATACAATAGGATATTTTTCCAACATGCAATATCTGAGTTGTTAAGTTTCTTAATCCATGACAGCTTTAGTGAATCGAAAAATAGTTTAGTGTGAAACATGTTTATACCACCTTTATCGTAATCTGCAATCACTGTGTTACGTTTGACTGCTTCTTCTCTGCCCCAAATAAATTTGAAGAACATGTTATTGAGTTTCATAATAATGTTATCAGGGATATCCATGACAGAGGCAATGTATGACAATTGTGATGCTAACAGTGTTTTAACAATCAAATTTCTACCTGTCATTGAGAGGCCACGCATTTTCCAAGCACGTATAGAGCGTTCAATATTTTCCATCTTGCCAATCCAATTACATTCGAGATTATCAATGGAATGGTGCTCAATTGATGGGACAATTGCATAATTACGGTTGCGTAACAAGAACTTTCTCCTTGTGTTTTAGCTTCATGGTCAGTAGTAGCTAGTTTTTTTTGTAAAACTTAAATCTATACCATGACTGAATAAAGCATTGTATAGATGGGGTGACATGTGACGTCATGCCGGGCATTTGGTCGGCAGCTGCCATTGTTCTTTGCCCGGCGGTGTGCGCGCGCGTCTTGTTTTGTTTAGGACCCGTGCTTTTAAAACTCCCGCCAAAGCATTATAAAGAGCAATGAGGCCTAGCGGACAATGTTGTGGTCATGTGCTGTTCCTCATGCATGTATCGACAGTCCAATCCCTTCGACCGTTGCTTTTGTTGATAAACAGTCACCCCATCTATAGTTTGTATTATATCACATATATATACAAATATTCCTGTCATTTGATTGGTGGAAACGATATCACGTGACCTGAACTATTTGAACTATTTCCCTACTATTTCACTTGAGGGAAAAAAGTTCCCATTAAAAAGTACTATTTCCCTGTGATGAGCTGCGAGGGAAATAGTACCTTTTTATGGGAACTTTTTCCCTGGCTCGCGATCGCGGTCCGCGATTTTTTTTGTTCGTACATGATCCTAGTTAAATCAGTTGATTTGTTCAAAATATCATTTTATTCAGTAAATGTTGCTTTATTCCGTATTAAATCGGAATAAAGTGAATTTTATATGGATTATGTACGAAAAAAAAAGATCGCTCGTGGTCTACAGATTGCGGTCAATTGATTTAACCTTTGACTCATTTGTGACATGTGTGTCATCGATCAGTTCCGTGTCGTCTGCTTTTGTGTTTACTTGTTTCGTGTCGAACTGGTTTTTTGTTTTGTTTATCACCAAAATGGAGACATTTTGGGTTTGAGGTAGTAGATGAAGATGCATTGGAGCAACTAATCGATGATGTAGACAGTGCTAATACCAAAAATCAGATCAAAAATGCTGTCAACCGGGGCTGTCAATCGGATGGAACAGTTCGAGAAATTTGTGGGAGAAAAAGCGCAGATGGATTTAGGCCTAGCCATAGCGGCCTACCTGGATTTATTCCTGGGCAATTTCTTCGCTAGTCTTCGTCAACAGAATGGCGAGCTGTACCAAAAGAAATCCATGCAGGCGATCCGGTATGGTCTGGACGGAATCGAGTTCAAAGAGAGCAACAAAATTCGAACTTTTTCACGGTTTAGCGTTTAGAAATTGGAGCATTTGTGTTGGAACATTAATTAGTTGGAAACAGATGAACAAGGATGTTTTAATGAGGATTTATCACGTGAGTGTTATCTTTTGTTTATCAAATGGAAGATTTGTATGTGTGATATAAAACAAATATTTACTGCTCTATATTCGGGAAATGGTGCATATAGCCCCCTCGGTAATTGGAGACCGTGGGCCTACTATTTTCCCTCGACCTCTCGGGGAAATAGTAGGCCCACGGTCTCCAGTCACCTCGGGGAGCTATTTTGCACCATTTCCCTCTTGAGAAGTAAATATTTGCTTACTATCAAATTCCCAGGCATGTAATATTTTTTATAATAAGTTACCACCAATGCCTTTCAATGTATTTTCTTGAGGCAATCTGCCAGCGAATTCAATTCATATTTCGTTATCACATTTTTGTTTGTTCTTGGATTTCCCCCATTACTTTGCGTTATAAATCACCGTATGTAATAATATTATTATAGCATTTTATTTCGTAATGTGTACATCATCAGTATACACTAATGCCCATGCCTCTGACGACATGCATCCGAATTTGTTACGTTTAAATGATTTATTAAGGGTGGCCAAATATATTTGCTAGCTCTGCTCTGATTATTGTATATGTATTATTGGTAAATAAAACTGAAACTGAAACTGAAACTGTTATCTGATTGAAAATATTCCGAAGTGGCAGCACCCCGTACTACGCAACGATGGACATTCATTTTAACCAACACATATTGAACTGCAACAAATAAAGTGGGTTCCTGTAATATGTTGATATTGAAATACCTGTCACTTATTCGACTAAATTTATTGGATTCCAGCAAGATATTACAGGTTAGTGAAACGCCTTATATGCACCTTCGTCATCCACACATTTCAAGTTGCTACAAATATTCATCTAGACAATTCTGCAAATAATAATGTTGTGACGCTAATTTCATAACATGTCATATTTTTTCTCTTTCTAGCCCATTTATAGGGACTTTTTTCTGCATTTTATAACATACAACAATATAAGTTAACAACATACAAAAATATAAAACACTACAAAAAATATAGACACAGCATTAGCATTTGGAATATACATGTTTTTGAAATAATTTCATGACATATCGTGAAAATCAAATAATCATATTCATAATATAAAACTAAACACTAATTAAAGGTTCACACTTTTTCATGGATATTCAGTTTACCGTTTTTAGCTGCAATACTGTTCTCTATTTCTCAGTGTGTATGATGTAACCTTTAAAATCAAGAAAAACTGGTTTACGTTCTTGCAGTCTGCATTTGCAAATATACCTTTTTGCCAGTAACAATACCATATTCAAAAACATTGAGTGTTTGTGGTCATGGTAACCAAACACATTTCCCAGTACGTAACATTGGCATCAACTTTCAAAACAACTTTTATATAACTGTGAGCCAACTATTGATCCTTTCATATTAAGGATGTAATCTTACATGTCCACATTAGATGCTTCATGACCTCCTCCTTATCATTACAAAAAGAGCACCTGTCATTATCTTTAATACCGATTTTAGTCAGAAGAACATTTATGTTCCAAAAGGGATCAACTCCACTAGTTTCCGAAAATAAAGAATGACGTAGGAAATACAGTGAAAATCAAAAATGAAATCAAACCTGTTTTTAAGCTTACACGTGTGGTATCTTTCATATTGCAGAAAATTAGTATAATCAAAGAAGTGCAACATCCTTAATTTAAAAAACGTTCATTTTCTCCTATTTCACTTATATGGAGTTGATCCCTTTTGGAACATAGCTCTTCATTTGTATCATCACATTTCATTCTCAAATTAAACCAAGCATTCAATACATCTCTAAGGAAATAAAGGTATTGCCAAGATTGCCATACTTGAAATCTGTATTCTTTTTTGGGTTTGCACAACCATATCCACTTATCATTGGCAACCTTATCAATCTCCCTTCTAAACAAAATTTTCCATTTCCCATTGTTATCATTGTCGAGATACCCTTTTCACCCAAGTAATTTTTAGAGCATCAATGAAGTGGTTAATATTTGTCATTTTAAGACCACCCTCCTCTTTACTATTTTGAATAGTATCTCTATTTATTTTGTCTGGTTTGCCTTTCCAAATAAATTAAAAAAGCATCTGCTCTAATTTTTTAATAAATGTATTGGTTGGGTTGGGTAAAATAGAGAATAAGAATGTCCTTTGGGAGATAGCCAAAGTCTTAATAATCATTTTTCTGCCAAATGGAGTTAGGTCCCTCTGGGACCAAATACGAAGAGTATTCAGCAGCTTATCTAGTTGGGGATTGAAATTCAGATCACATAACTCCTCGTTCTTGTTCAATGAGATATTGATGCCAAGACATTTTACTGGGCCTTTTGTGTACCTGTAATTACTATCAGAAACAAATTCTCATCACAATTACGCAACGCACCGATATTTAGAAAGGTTGATTTGGAAACATTAATCTTCAGCCCGAAAATCAGACCACATTTCTTAATAGTCTTAATAGCATTTGAGATTGATGTTTTGGAACCATCCAGAATTAAAGTTGTGTCATCTGCAAATTTACTATGATTCTGTAGCGGAGATTCAAAAATTACAATTGGGAAACATTTCATGAGACTGTCATATTTCAGGTTATTTCATTTTTTCAAGGGTTCTACCAACATGTCATCGAGTCCATTATCCAAAAGTGTCAATGTCGTATGATTGTGGCAACCTCCACCTACTTTCACCGCCACCCACGCCACCCCCACCAACCAACACCACACTCGAGTAAAGATGTGTTTATAGAATATTAATTAATTTAAAATCATTTCTTCTGCAATACGATTTAAACGTAAATCTATAATAAGAAGAAACGTATATTGTTGAAGACGGATTGTGCTTTAAATTATACAGCACGTCATGAATCAAATGTGAAAAGAGGACACTTTTTAAAGTATTTTGACTGTTTGATTCATATCTAAATCACCAAATATGGCTTATACCCAATTTGAATCATGTCTAGCACGAATAACCGTGAACACCACCCATGAATTGCGACCTGGATTTGGACCTCTATCGGGGTACTCAGTGGTCATTACAAGGGGATCGGGTCCTTCACTGCAAAAACACCGGTGTTAAAAATAACACCATTGGTGTTGTGAGAGGTCCACACCCAAAAAAAGTGTTATATCAACACCATGTAGTGTCATTTTAACAACTGCAAGTGTGAAAAATAACACTGTAAGTGTTAATGTAACACCAAGATAGTGTTAAAATAACACTAATTGGTGTGGACCTCTCAGAACACCGAACGGTGTTATTTTTAACACCGGTGTTTTTGCAGTGTAGGCGCGTCCAAGGACCCTAAATAAGTACGACGTAACTGCATTAATGTGAAAAAGCCCTCCCCACCCTAAACAAGTAATTTACATACCCTAAACAAGCAGTATCAGTATTTTCAATACCTTAAACAAGTATAGTCAAATATGTTGATATCCTAACTAAGCAAGTAATGTGTATAGTTTAAACTTCTTACCGAGTAGTATGCAGGTGTCCCCCCAAAAGGGTGCACGTGTTCCTATGTCATTGCCCTCATTGATTATACTCAGTATGTGCCTATAATATTAATATATTCTAAAAGATAATTTGGTTGGCAATCAAATGCCGTTGATTTGATTGTGTTTAGTATATGTAGATGTCAATTTAAAATGTTTAATGATGAATGATGACAATGACACATTCCACAAAAATCATATTTGTCTAAAAATGGCACATGCCCGATTTTGTGTACTCGTTACTGACTGTAGATTGAGAAAATTAAACACAACCAAATAAACGGCATCGGAAAGCTAACTAAATGTGTCTTTAATTGTATAAAGTTTACAGGCAACTACTGTATACTCAATCAGGGCAATGACGTGGAACACATGCACACCTTTTAGGGACACCTGTAATGCAATGATACGCTGTCTAGCGTTTGAATAGAAACTTGATTTTCTATAATATCTGACTCATTTGTTATACTTTTTCTATGCATTCAAAATTGTAACTGTGTATTACTATATTGATAAACAACGCGAAGGAATCTGAACACAAAAAATGTAAAGCACGCCAGATCGAAAAACTCGATAGATTGAAAGACAAAAACAATGTGAAATTATCGACAGCAGATCCTTTGGATTTGAGTGGAACCCAACTGAAAAAATGGGTCACCAATATCTCCCAACGTAACCTTGGAAAACCGGAGGTAAGCTTACTTCAAAAAGGCCTCAATTTCGCGGTCAGTTGTGAGAAAATTCCACATGAAGAATTCATAGTCGCTACGGAAAAGGCGTGCTCATTCATCAATAGCGACAAACGTGCTACGCTGAGAGCTGAAGTTGTAGGAGTACTTCGCGATGCTAAACCGCCCAAATCAAACATCTCCAAAGATGAGCGTGCAGCTATCAAGAAGCTCCAAAAGGACAAACAAATCCTCATTATGCCAGCAGACAAGGGGCGATCTACCGTGGTTATCGGCACTGACACCTATGAGAAAAAGGTACAAGAAATGCTGAATGATGATAAGATCTATGAGAAATTGCCGAAAGACCCTACTGCCAAGTACAAACGGAAACTCATGACCACCATATCCAGACTAAAAAAGGAGGGCAAAATAAATGAATCTCAATACAAATTACTCTACCCTACTACAGCCAACACTCCTAGATTGTATTGTACTACAAAGATTCACAAAGCCGGCAATCCAGTTCGACCGATTGTGGACTACACAGACTCTCTTGGTTATGAGAGCTCCCGTGCATTGGCAGACCTACTGGGCCCTTTGGTTGGTAATTCCGAACACCATGTCAAGAATTCTAAACAACTAGCTGAGGACTTTGCAGACATAACCATTCAAGATGAGGAGATGCTTAACTCCCATGATGTGATTTCGCTCTTCAACACCCCTATTGACATAGCCCTTGAGATTGTTAGGCAACGACTGAAGGAGGACACCGACTTAAAAAACCGCACAAAACTCAACATAGATGACATCATGGAGCTCCTGGAATTTATGTTGACCACCACCTACTTTGAATTCCGTGGAAACATCTATAAACAGAGGTTTGGAGCCGCTATGGGAAGTCCGGTCAGCCCTATCATCGCCAACATCTTCATGGAGTTTCTAGAGAAGAAAGCGATAGCCACATCACCTATGGACTGCAAACCTCGCTTGTGGAAACGTTATGTGGACGACATACTGGAGATAGTCAACAAAGGAGAAGTCCCTAACCTAACGGAACACCTCAACCAGGTAGACACTTCTGGGAGCATCAAATTCACTTACGAAGAAGAGAAAGACGGACAGATCCCTTTCTTAGACACTCTCATTGTAAGAAAACCTAACGGTGGCTTCAAACTCCTTGTGTATCGCAAACCCACACACACAGACCAATACCTGAACTTTTTCTCAACATCCACTCCACCTAAAGCTAGGGGTGATTAGGACTCTTCTCGACAGGATGAATTCCATTGTCACCGAAGACGCGGACAAACAACAAGAAGAAACCGGGATCCGCAAAGCCCTCGGTACATGTGGATACCCTGAATGGACCATAAATAAAGTCAAACGCCAAATGGAAGACAAGAAGAACAAGCCCAAGGAGAGGAAGAAGAATGAGGGAGTCAAAACCATAGGCATGGTGGTTGTCCCATATATCCAAGGCATCACAGAAAGAATCCAGAGGATTTACAAAAAGTACAACATCAACACTGCTATGAAGCCTCACAATACTCTGAGACGCCTTCTAGTACACCCTAAGGACAAGAGGGACACCCTTCAAACCAGCAACTGCATCTATGAAATCCCCTGCAAAAACTGCGAGCTGACGTATGTGGGCGAGACCTCCCGACTTTTCGGAGTCCGACTAGCAGAACACAAAGCAGAGTCAAAGAAAGCAGACATCAAGAAATACACGAGATCAGAGAGAAAGGCTTCAGAGCAAGAGCAGACTAAATCAGCTATTTCGGATCATGTAGCTAGGGCAAATCACGTCATAGACTGGGATGAGGCCACCATATTAGGTCGTGAACACAACAGGAGATCCAGAGAGGTACACGAGGCGATGGAAATAAGAAAGAGAGGGGACAAAACGCTCAACCGTGAGGAGGGGACTTTTTTGCTCAGTCACGTCTATGATCCACTACTTAAACGAACTGGCAACTCTGAAGATGATGTTTCTTCGCGCCAAAGTGGATCATTGCCATTCTGATGAAATCCTCCGATGTATGAGGATGAAATATTAATATGTGAGTATATTAATTGGTTTTGTCAAGCAGATTGTTTACTTTCAATATATTGATAAACATGAACAGCATGTCTCAACCGATATTAACGTAATTTATATAAAATATCTGGTAATTTAAAGTTTGTCTTACACAATGATGATGGAGATTGGAAAATAAAGAAACCGTATAGTTATACGAGCAGATCAATACAATATTCTCGCAAACGTTGATGTATAGCTAGGAGATAGATACGGTATTTCGCATGAATAGTCTCGTAATGTTGGAGGATGAAGCATACATATTATGATAACAATAAAGAAATACGTATAAAACCTTCAAATATTCTTTGTATAAATAACAATCACTTAATATAGATGAAGTTTGAGCTGGGAAAGTAATTGTGAAAACTACGCTGTATCTGGTTACCATGGTAACATTGAGTTATTATTAAATATTTATCCATGATTTATTGTATTCAACGTTATCAAAATAGTATACAACTTTAGCGGGTTTGATTTAAATTACTCTTGTGTTTATCATAATGCCAATATCAACGAAACGGTTACCGGTGCATCTCCTCGAAGAATGGTCTACGTTTAAAATTTGAAAACACTGATAAACTTCTAGACAATACTTGATCCTATCCAAGGGCAGTTATTTATGTACGCACAATCAGTTGGTCGTAATTGAACGTATACAAGTTTATGGGGAAAATGTACTGTACGGAACACCAGTATTGTTCGATATTGGTATTTACCAGTATTGTTCAATACTGGAACAAATCACAGGTATAACATTGTGTACCAGCATTGCCCGATAGTGGAACATAAAAACCGTAGAACAGTAAAATCGTACCTGTATTGCGCGATACTGGCAACCATTTTGTTCCAGTATTGGATGATACTGGTATACAGTATCTGGGACCAAATGTACACTTTTTCCTATTTTTTTTTTGTTTCTTAAAGTTTTTGCAGGCGGACCAGTTGTCCCATACCTCTTCGGACCACTTGCCCCAACAAATGACTTAGCACTTTGTCGAGATGAAACATTATTCAAACACGCCTGTGACGTAATACATTTTACGCCAAAATGTTTTAAAACATACCACCATTTGTCATAATAATAAATAACTCCAATACAATTCAGAAAAAAAGGCAAAATTGCAAGCCATTACACAGATTTCTGTAGCCAGCGAGTATCTTTGAATTCGCAAATATTACGGCGTTCGGGTCCTACAAGTAGACGAGTGTCTTTAGATAAAATAAGAAATGGTGTACTTTGTTATTGGTAAATTCATACACTAATAACTCTACCAAATGAATATCCGTGATACTTATTTAAGTTGAAGCATTCTTTAAATGATAATATTGATCGCAAATCCAAACCACCGATGTCCCAAGTTAGTAATATGCGCCATTTTACGGTAATTTCAACCATAACCTATGGTTTTAATCATATTTCGGAAAGTCCCTATAAGCACACTACAATTAGCACCCATCAAATGCAATATGCACCTAGCATCTTAAGTACAATGGACTGTAAAAATGGAAGATTTTTTTTAAAATGTTGGCCACGGCCCCGGAATGGAATTTCTTTATACTTTCATATTTGATGACCCTTTAGTTAAAACGAACAAATGTGGAATTCATTTTGAAAAATAATTCTCGTTTCCATGGCAAAGGCCAAAATACCATTTTAGGGCTATTTTCCCCATTTTTGCCTTTTTAACCTCACAAATTATCAAATTTGTAAGCATCTATTTCTAATAGACAAAAAGTATATGAAATATTTTCTTATATAAGCTGAATAGGTGAATATGTAGATGCTTCAGTGAGTGCATAGGCATAAATATGGGATATCATGATGGGTCATACCATTTATTTGAAATAGGGGTGTTTTCAACTTTTTCAAAGTATACAAATACCGTATACCAAAGCTGCATAGCTTACAACCCACATGGTAACGCTCCGATTTCAACGTGGACCATGTCATGTTGAGATGAGACATTAGTCTTATGAAAAATGTTAATTTGACTTTGGGGAAAATACTTCCTGAATATACAGTGTTGCCAGATATTTTCACAAAATTTCACAATTCCTTCAAAAGCTAACGCATGTTTCGCTGTGTTTAATGATATGAAACCGGAACCATAAATTCACAGCGAGATATTATTTAGAAGAAAATTTGATATTAAAATAAATTTGATCATCTTAAATGGTCAGTGTTGCCAGTCATTAACTTAACGGGTGTTGCCATAGCAAGTAATATGATTACAGATTACGTTTTCAACGTGAAAACCCCCTATAACCGCAAATATATTGCCATGTGTGCTCATTGTAATCACATATTAATTGTAAATCAATTGGTGTTCACCCCAAAATGTTTACTAGTGTTTGTGGAAAGCAAAACAGTGTTGCCAGTCTTTTATCTATTTTCTAAAAAAAAATCAATATAAATCTTACCGTAAGTTAAATAATACGGAAATGAAAAATCAACTTTACATGCAATATAAACCACAGTAGTATTAAAAAAACATGTAAAGACTACAAATACAACTAAATACAAATGATTACATTATTATGACACGTTTGACTTGCCATACACCTTGGCTACGGGCTGTCTTTACCAATTTGAATACATGTGCCATGATTTATGATCTGAGGGATTAGTCTTAGATATTAGTCGGGTATCTACAAAGGGTTAGTGTGCACCCATCCCAGTCAGGATGTTACTAACAATATTTTCATAATGCTAAGGGGTTATGCAAGATGGCGTCCAAAATGGCCACCACAACTGGTCAAATCTCATAAAAATGACATATAGCAATCAAATTGTATGGTGAAAGTGTAGTTTTAATAGTGGGATGTATGTTTTAGACCACTAGATACTTATATCCAGACCTTTTGCTTTGTTAACACACCTATATCCAAGATGGCCGCCAAAATGGCCGCTAAAATGGCCCCAAAATTCTATATGTTGGCATATTTAAACCAACATGTATGATCAGAGTATAGTTTTAACAATGGGATGTATGAGTTAGATCACTAGAGACTCATATCTAGTATTTTTGCTTTGTTAACATACTTTAAAACCAAAATGCCAAATTAAATCAAATTAATGCCAAAACTGGTCAAAACTGGTCAAAACTGGTCAAAATTCCATGAAATAGCATAATATCAACCGAAACTAGTGTATGATAAAAAATATAGTTTTAATGATGGGATGTATGTATTAGACCACTAGTAACTCATATCTAGTATTTGTGTTTGTTGACATACTTAGAAATCCAAAATGGCCCCCAAAGTGGGTCCCAAAATGACTGAAGGGAGCACAACACTATGTCGTCTCCCATTGACTTTACACGCTTCGTACTGTGATTTCAAATCGCTCTAAATCCAGAGTGCTAGCGATAAAAACAACCAAATTTGGATATGTTTTATATTATTCTGTATACTTTAACATTATCTGGGTTTAAACTTAAAAAGGCCGTCAAGATTTGTTGATATCAGCAAATATAGCGGGACCTAGTGATTTCGTGGCATGTTATTCGGCTCTCATCCCGGCATGCACCGTGTGGGTAAATCGGCCGGTAAAATAATAATACAGCTTAAATTGACGTGTTTTCTTTCTTAATTATTAAAAACATATGTAAGCTAATCCATAAAACATAAATTTGTTATCACTACCCGTTAATATCATGACGATTTTGCATGTTCATTCTGTCAAAAGGAACTATTATCGTACTCAAGTTTTGCCGGAAGTGCCGCGCAAAACCGACTTAGTGGTGTGCTCCCTGAACAAGTTTTTGAAATTCCATAAAATGGGATAATATCAACCAAAATGTATGATGAAAGTATAGTTTTATCTTTGGGATGTATGTATTAGACCACTAATAACTCATATCCAGTATATTTGCATTGTAATAACATAATTTAAAACCAAGATGGCCACTAAAATGGCCGCTGTAAATGTAAAAATAGTCTAGATGAGTGTATGATAATTCAAAATAGATATTGTAAGAGTGTATATTACATCAAATTCACCAAATAGTATTATGCTAACTGCTAAGCTATTGCTTTTAGAAATAAGGCCCACCTCTGACAATTTTGATTCAGTATCACTTTCCAAAATGGCTGTCAGAATGGATAAGTTGATGTTAAATGATCTAAAACAATGGTTTTGTACCATACTATGTAATACCAATACCCCCAGGCCAAATGTAATGGGACAGTATTCACTATATCTATGATAAAGCCTAGGGGCTGTAGATCTATACAGCTTTGAGTAGTTTAAAATATCCAAGATGGCTGCAAAAGGTTAAAATAACTGAAAAACAGTATTAGTTTATTGTTAGTGTTACATTAGATATGACCAAATGATTATATCTACAGCTTTTAATCCATCCAGTAAACGTATTTGTATATGTGACAAGGTATACTTAAATGGTATAGCCTCCATTTTGACAATGTGATGTTATTAAGATGGGCATTATAATGACCATTTTATTAAAATTACTCCCTAATGGTGGCCACCAATTGATCAAGATATGGATACAATCATACCTTGTCACATACAGATACGTTTACTGGGTGGATTAAAATCCATATATATAATTTTTTGTTCATATCTAATGTAGCACTAACAATAAGACTAATACTGTTTTTCAGTTATTTTAACCTTTTGCAGCCATCTTATATATTTCAAAATACTCAAACTAGATCTACAGCCTCTAGGCTTTATCATAGACATATATTGAATGATGTCTTATTAGATTTGGGGGTATTGGTATTACATAGTATGGTCATTTACAATACAAAACAATTGTTTTAGGTCATTTAACATCAACTTAACCACTTTGAAAGCCATTTTGGAAAGTGATACAGAGAGTCAAAATTGTCATAGAGGTGGGCCTTATATCTAAAAGCAAAAGCTTAGCAGTTTCGAACATACTATTTGGTGAATGTGATGTAATATACACTCTTGCAATATCTTTTGTGGATTATTGTACACTATTTGTACATTTACAGCGGCCATATTGGTGGCCATCTTGGATTTAAAGTATGTTATGACAATGCAAATATACTGAATATGAGTTACTAGTGGTCTAATACATACATCCCATCATAAAAACTATATTTTCATCATACATTTAGGTTGATATTATCCCATTTTATGGAATTTGACAATTTTGCAGCCACTTTAGGAACTATTTTGGGGGCCATTTTGGCAGCCATTTTGGATTTTGAACTATTTTAACAGAGCACAAATAATGGAAATGAGTTATTTGTGGTCTAACACATACATCTCATCATTAAAATTATATTTTTATCATACATTTCGGTTGATATTATGCTATTGTATGGAATTTTGACCACTTTTGACCAGTCATTTGGCGGCCATTTTGGTTTTAAAGTATGTTAACAAAGCAAAAATACTAGATTTGAGTTTCTAGTGGTCTAACACATACATCCCATTGCTAAAACTTAGCTGTGAATGATAAGTTCCAGTCTCATATCATTAAATAGAATAAAAAGTGGATTTGATTTTGGACAAAATGTGATTTTTGGTGAAAATGTCTGGCAACACTGCAAATACAGGAAGTATTTCCCCAAACTCAAATTAACATTTTTGATAAGACTCATGTCTCATCTCATCATGACATGGTCCACGTTGAAATCGGAGCGTTGCCATATGGGTTCTAAGCTATGCAGAAGTGGTATATTTGCATACTTTGAAAAAGTTGAAAAACACCCCTATTTCAAATAAATGGTATAACCCTCCGTGACACCTGGCAATTTTTTGGATACATTCAATGAAGCGTTTAAGTATCTATCTACCCATAGCTTGTAATGAGAAAAAAATCATGACCACTGAGTGTAATAGTTACGCAGGCTTCAAATTATGAAAATTTGACAGATTAAAAATGCCAAAATGGCAATAATCGTCCGAAAATGCCATTTTGGCAGTTGCCATGGTAACAAGGATTATTTTTCAAAAATATTTCCAGATATGTTAGTTTCGGGTTAAGGTCTATCAAATATGAAAGTATAAAGAAAATGTATCTCGGCCCCGTGGCCACCCTTTCCTCCATCGATAGAGTCCATTGCTCTTTAAAAAGACGGCTGTACTGCATGTATATATCTACTGTTGCATATCTATCAATCATATAAAGTACATTAAACATGATCTAAATCCATCTTCATATATCGCTCATACTATCTGTGAATTTTCAATAAGTCACTCAAGGAGGTGGCTTCAAAGATCTGGAGAATATCACATGTGTAACTACCCTAAAGTTCCAAATGTTTAGGATTGTAGCAGGTAAGGATATATGTCAAGTTTCAACAAAAGTCGTACTGTTCAAAAGAAAGCAGTATGCCCATATAATTACAAAATCCTTCATTTCGGCCCACTTGCCCCATAGGACTAGTTGCCCTATATTCCCCTACAATTCCACACAATTTGCGTAAACTTCACATACTTTTAGTTGCGCATCGGCGATATTGTCATCAGTTTGCGAAAACTTACACAATTTGGTATTTCTAGATATTATAGATTTAGGCTGCCATGTTTACTGATGGTCTCTTACTAACATTTACGTAACATTGAAATGTAAAGTTGTAGTGTACGAGTGCTATCGGCGTTTACAAACTATAAACTAGGCTGAATATCACGCTCCTTATTATAAGGATGGAGATAGTCACGCTCGGTTGCATTCTCTGTCAATGAAAACGGCAAGTGATGCAAAATGTGAAAACCCGCTTTATCGTGCATAAATTATGCAAAATAGGTATTATATGTGTCAAATAATATTTGAAAATAGAATTATTTCAATACAGCTGTTTGTTCACTTCAATATCCAGGAAACCAATAAATCCCAACCATTTCCGTTGGGGTTTTATTGTAAAATTGGGGAAAATACAGTTTTAAAGAAAAATCCGTCAAATTGACTATAAATTGGACAAAAAGTGCATTTTCGATATATGCTTAATATTGCAGAATTCGCTCAAGTAAACTACAAAGGGTATACTTTAATTACATACCAATAACTCCTGGTAGTACTCTTAACAAATTATCACGTTAACTAGAGGTCTTATGATCTCTCTCTCTCTCTCTTCCGGTAAAGTACAGTCCACCATCTGGTGTATTACGTACTGCGTTGATTGCATGCATGCAAGGGTGTGATATAATACAGTGCAGGTAAACAGCAAACATAAGGTGCGGCTAAAAAAACAACTCGGCTGGCTTAGCGGAGCTGGACGGATTGCACACCCTGCTTGAAGCTTTCAAGAGATGTGCAGTTGATCAGAGCTTGGGGCAGTTCATTCCAAATCCTGATGCTATCCGGAAAGAACGACTGTCTGTAAACACCTATTCTGTCGAAGGGTATATGGTATCTGGAAAAATGTCCCCTCAAAGCAACGGTTGGTGTCAGGAGTGTTTGTGGTACATCAACAATGTTATTTACTATTCTGTACATCATGGTAGCCTTGGCCTGTGCACGCCGCTCTTGAAGATTTGGCCACTGAAGTTGGTTGATCATGTCTATAACACTACTGGTGGTTCTATAGTCTCCACACATAAAGCGTGCATAACGCCGCTGTACCATCTCCAACTTATGAATATAAGTAGCTGTGAGAGGGTCCCATATGATGCTGGAGTACTCTACAATAGGGCGCACTAAGGACTTGTAGCACAGCTCCTTTGTTTTCCTGGGACATTGGTAAATGTTGCGTTGCAGGAAAGCCCTGGTGGAATTTGCTTTGTTTGTAATAGAATTGATGTGATTGTTCCAACTAAGGGTTTTGTAGATATTAACGCCAAGATATTTGGCCGAGTCAACTTCTTCCAGAGTGTGGTTATGGATTGTGTAACGTTGCTGAATGAATTGCTTTTATTGGTGCAATGGATTGCTTGACACTTCTTAGGATAAAATTCCATTTTCCAATCACTCTCCCATTGCTGTAGATGGTCTAAGTCCTGCTGCAGAATATTTGTATCTTCCTCTGTCTTGATAGTCGTCCTCTTGGCCTAATCTAGATTTATCTATTTAATATATTTGTAATTAATCAAAAATCCTGTATCTAGATGTACCTATTTAAGATATTTGTAATTAATCAAATGAAGCATGCTCATTTGAGCGCCCATTCCTTTTAAAAGGAATTTTTATTTCCCTTGCAGTCGGCTGTGCATCTCTTCAATAACCATGCGAGGTTTATATTTGGTGACATGAATCAACTGGATACCTCTCAGATTAGCTCTGGTAATAGTCTTTCTCAGGTTGTCAAAAAACCAACGCGGAAGGATGCAATCCTCGACAAAATAATCACTAACATAGCTCACTATTATAGCGAGCCCGAGATTTTCTCACCAATCGGGAAGAGTGATCATTCGTGTGTCTTATGGCGTCCCCTGACCAGCTTTCCTACAAAAGTCAACAGAACACGGTCGCGTACTGTTCGACCAATGAAAGACTCAAATATCTGGGAATTTGGTCAGTGGATAACTGGTTGTGATTGGGCAGGTGTGTATGACCAGCAAACAGCAGCTGGCAAATGTAATGTTGTTCTATGAAAAATTACAATGTGGTATAGATCTGCACTTCCCAAAGAAAACAATCAGGGTCCATTCATCTGACAAACCTTGGATGACTAACTACGTTAAGAGTCTAATCAGTGATAGGCAACAAGTGTTTCATCGAGAAGGACGTTCCTCAGGTGGAAACGCTTGCGTAACAAAGTTCGTCGCGAGATTCCAAAAGCCAAGAAAGAGCATTACAAATCCAGAGTTCAACGACACAAAAAGGCGAATCCGGGTGAATGGTACAAACAAATCAAACTCATGGCAAACCTAGGTAACACTGACACAAGTATTCAACCTCCACCGGGTATTGATGTAAATGACATTAAGGGTATTGGTAATAGTATTCATGACATCTTTGCTTCAGTGTCCAAAGATCTCGAACCACTTGATATTACCAAGCTTCCTGCATATCTGCCTGACTCCAAACCAAGCCCTATTGTCGAAGAGTTTGAGGTTTTTCAGATGTTAAATAAAGTTAAGGTGGGGAAAGCATAGGGACCTGATGGTATTTCTGCCAGGTTGATAAAGGAGTTCTCTTATGAATTAAGCAAACCACTTACATATATCCTAAATCAGTCTTACAAGGAAGGGTCTGTGCCAACTCAGTGGAAAAGGGCTGTGGTGGTCCCAATTCCAAAAACCAAGCCTGCAAATTGGGAAAAATTAAGACCTATTTCCCTGACTGACCACTTCGCCAAGGTAGCTGAGGGTTTATGGCCAAGTGGTTATTAAAAGATTTGGAAAGTAACATCGACCCCAATCAATATGGGAATAGGAAGGGTGTTTCCACTACCCACTACCTTGTGAAACTGATGGATACTTTGCTGAATAATTCTGATAAACCTGGTCACTTTAGCTCTGTTGTTATCACTGATTTCAGCAAAGCATTTGACTTAGTCGATCACAATCTCTTAATTAACAAATTCATCACTCTTGGTGTGCGTCCATCTGTTATTGCATGGATTGCAAACTTCCTTGATGAACGTGAACAATGTGTCAGGTATAAGGGACATAATAGCAAGTGGTTGAAACTCAAAAGGTGGTGTTCCACAAGGAACACGGATAGGTCCACTTGGATTTGTCACTTTGGTCAATGACGCGGCTACCGATAATGCTCTTACGACATTGAAATATGTCGATGACCTTACCTTGATTGAGACGAGATCACGTGATAAACCTCCGGTCATACAAGATCATCTTGAAAAATTCAGTGATTGGGCCAAGAACAATCATATGAAGTTGAACCCTTCTAAATGTGCTTACATGAAAGTTTCCTTTCTTAAGAAACAAGATGAGGATCAAATTCCTACAATTGATCAAGTGCCACTTCAAGAGGTGTCGACAGCAAAAATACTGGGTGTCCATGTCAGTTCAGACCTAAAATGGAGTAACCATATCTGTAAGGTGCTCAAAAAAGCTAACTCCAGACTGTATCTACTGAAGCTTCTCAAACATTTCAACTTGCCAACTGATGATCTTGTAACCATATGGTCGAATCCAACGAAAAGTGTACACGGCTAGATTTTTAGGGTCCAGTTTCAAAATGCTTCGATCTCTTTTTCCTTTTCCCCACTCAAAGTCAACATATCAAGCTTGTATGGAAAAAAAGTGCCATCACTAATCTCTCCAATTGACTACGTGGCGGAATGATGAAGTTGAAGGTACACTTCTCAATGTTACCTACAAATACAAGTACCATATTTTGATTAAGTGATGATTATTCCACCTATTTACATATTGCATTCAAATTTGTGATTGTATTGTATTCAGAAGATGCTAATGCTGATAGAAAGTGGACATATTTGTACAGGTACTCATCTTTTTTTACATTTTAGATTCACACAGTTAGGTAGCATTTTCAGGCTCTCAATACTTTGAAACATGAGGTTGAGTCACTTTGTATACTTTCACCAATATGATTTTAATGAACATTTGTTTTCATGTACCTCAAAGAGGGGGAATGACCCTTTCTGGAAAATTAAGAATTTTGAGCATGCGCCAGAAACTTAAGTACATAGAGGAATGTGGACATTTTGTATTCGTAGGTAACAGTTCATGTATACGTAGGTATAAGAGAAGTAAAACTGTAATGAATTAATGTTGTACTTAATTTATGCTGCATTTTGGGGGTGAAATGATCATGCAGGGTTGTTAACAATATTTGTTTTTAAATAAACATGTTAAAACATGTTTAAATCCTAATATTATGGACATATTCCCCAATAGTTTACTTTAAATAGATACTAGAATATTAATTTAATGTTGAAAAAATATACAATATCTAACTCTCAGTTGTGATTTTGAATAGGTTTATTAAGAACAAAATATCAGGCAACAATTTTAAGCATTCCTATAAGAGAAAGACATGTTAAGACTTAAAGCACGGTAGCTAATATTGCAATAATCAAAGTATTCGTAGGTAACACATTTGTTCTCAACTTTAACTTCGTTGACTAAGAACGGTTGGATTCTTTGATTTTACATATGTTTAAGAGGCAAAATTGTACGCGACGTAGTTTTTATGCCCTGAATCGCGTGTGAGGGTGGATGTCGTACAGCAAAATAAAAAGGTGTCTTGCTTGACGTTAAAAGTTGATAATATAAGAATGTGCGCTCAGCACTGCTTTTACAAAACAATCAGAATTGCGTAATATTCAACATTTGAATAAAAAGCAAGATTAACCAAATAAACATTAAAATTATATAAAACTATGTTCCTATTTCTAAGATATAAAAGAAAACACCCTAAACATCAATAAACTCACTAGGCCTATACTGTTAGTATTATTGATCATCTAATTTGGTTAAGGAATGTTGATTAAAATTAATTTACACATGATAATTACGGCAGAAAATGTTTTATTATGCTAACGTATCTGATCATCCAATTTTGTAAGTGTCTTTCTTGCTTGACTTTCAGTTATTAAGAATGTGCGTTTAACTTCTACAAAACAGTCAGAAGTGTGTAATATTTAACATGATACAAGATGATGACAACATACATATAGTACTGGGTTCAAATTTCGTAAAGGTATAGTTAAACAATCAATTAACTCGCTAGTATAATATTCTTACTCATCTCATTTGGTAAAAAGCATGTTCATCATTACAACTAAACATAATGAAATATTAAGCATATAGAAACATTTTAAGTAAGATACCTCTGATCATTCAGCCTTGTAATCTCTACTTAACAAGTTTAGTGGATCTTGTTGTATTCTTTGTGTAGTTAGTTCTTCATCTCTCTCTTGTCACGAGAATGAATATCTAGTAGAACAGAATTACTCTTTGTTTATTATAGGACATTTTAGAATGTTAAGAATGAACGTTTCAGTTTCCGTGTGAATCCAAAGTATTGGATCGAATCAACTATTGAACATTTCCTCGAGCCATCATTAATTAGAAAGCAAGCGGTTTTCTTTTAGCAAACAGTTTGATTTACCTGTAATTCATAATCTTGAATGTCAGGTTATTTGTTTTAAGCAATAAAACAACCGGTTGTCTTCCTCAATTTGTTCTAAATGAAGGAGGCAAGTGAGTCTTCTAGCAGTTATCATTTTGAATAGCTGTTTTAAACACGAAAGCCAGATCGCTTTTTAATTCATTTAATATATACTTTGAAATAATTTCATATCAGACCTTATATTATATATATAAGTTTAATATGAGCCGAACATGTTCAAAGTCTAGAATATTCAAATGTCGTGTATTTCAGTCCACAGCGCGCGCAATAAAGCACATACAACTTACAGCAAGACATCCAGTTGTCAGATTAGAATTAAGATATAATTTCCTAGTTTGGAATTTGTATCATTCTAAAAGTCGTACATAGTAAGTTTTTATCGAGTTTCAACCGGAGGCAGATTCCGTTTGACATAGAATCACCAATATGAAATATTTTGTCAGATGTAGACAAAATATTTAAAAACACTAATCTAATAGGTGTTGCCACGACAAAGATATTGTCGGGCATGTCCCTTTCATTGTGATTTTCTTTTAAATCAACCACTGCTTAGTTCAATTACACTAATTAATGAATGTCGGAAGCATTATTCATGAACAATTCTTGATTTGAGACTGAAATCAGTTAGACCTACCCTTGATTACCTCCCACCTTTAAAAAAGGGAAAATGTGCAACTAAATTTCTTGTTCACTTAAAATACGTTTCGGTGACATTACACAACCTGCCCGAGCAAAAATAAAGCAAGTTATTTTATATTTGTGACACATGAATTCCATTTCTAAATACAACTACAATAATGGCCAATATTATGTACCTCAGTAGTCACTTCTCTGCAATTCCAGAGGAAGTTGGTTAACTACGTATACATCATATCGACAAGCTGGTTTAAAACAATATTACGCACCAAACGATATTATTCCCGTCTTATACATTCCTGCTAAATATTTACATAATATAAGGTGCGAATGAAAGCGAAAAACAATACAGGAATTGTACCATGCTCATTAACTAATATATAGGTTACCTACGAATACAAAATGGAATATGAGAAAATTGATTATGAAGACGAAATTTCATGGATATTATGACTAAATGTACCCATTTTAAGACGATCAACGTGTAATCTATGGATATAAATAACATTCATTCACTCTAACTCCAACAAAAAATATGTTCTCGGCAAAACCAGTGTAATTACACCATGCATTTTATTTAAATTAACACCTCCTATTTTCATTTAATAAGGGAATATTAATTTTTTCCCTCCAAATATAAATATAATAATATATCCAGTCAGATTGTATGATTGCGCACTGCTTGTATGTAAAATAAAATCATTTAGGGCCAATATGCACCGTGTATATTATTGAATGTTGCCTACATATACATGTTACCTTCGAATACAACATGAAGTCAATGCACGAGAAGCTGTTACTGATTATTTATATAAACATTAATCACCCCCATTGCGATTTAAATCTACTGTCAGAGGATGTCTTTGCGTGAATAACATAAACAACTACACTAATAAGAGTAACAAGATTGAGACAGAGGGAGGTTATATTCAATCAACTTTTAAGACAACAACAAATTATTGATGCATTTGTACGCAAACTACAGAAATTTGTGAAAAGTTACTTACAAAAGCTGAAAGATTGATGCACAACTTCTCTGTGGCTTGCCGAACGCAGCGCACATTTCTACTTTATTCCAGTCGATACAAGTATGTAACAACAAAGGGAATAACCACGGTATCGTTATTTGTATTTGAAGGTAAAAGTTCATATTTCAAATTTGCCTACGAATACAGCCTTTTATTGCTGATATTTCAAAAAAAATTGCCTTCAAAATGATAAAACTTGGCACACATGTACATTGTATCACACTTCGCTTATTCTATAGATATCATTCACTAATCTGTGTTTATATTAAAATGGCAGTGTTTTAAATAGGTATTCGGAGGTAATGCATTTTTTTTACCAAACCGATCGTTTCCGCTTTTAACATTTCTAACAGCTTTATCAAAAAATCGACTTGAATGTGGACAATGCATTTAAGTATTTAACATATTTAGGTATCCTTACAGCACAAATTACACTACCTCAGGCGAATTCTTCCCCGAAAGTGAGATTTAACCAAACATGTATTGGTAGGTAACGTCAAAACTTACCACAGCCAAAAAAATCACAACAATTCAGGGGATTGATCAAAAGTAACAAAAATTACAAGAGGCATTCTTGAGATATCCACCGATCAAACAGGTAAAATTATTTCCGCTTAAGCTCGTTTTCATCTAAACGGTTATATGTCTAAAATAAAACTTTAACAACTATTTTGTAAAAAGGGTGAAAAATAGCGGGTTTATTGCTCGCATACGCCCAATTGTGCATAGAAGTTAGTCATATTATATATGGCGCGAAGCGTCTCATCGAGGCGGATACGTATAACACAAAAATAAAATATTCAAGATATAGATTATTTTATTATAGGCCTGAACATCACGTGTACACTTTTCGTTGGATTCGACCATATATTCTGGATTCGTTCGCCCAATGGCTGAATACGCTGCCCCTGTGTAGCATCCTGGGCTTACTGTTCATGAAGATCTCGCTCTTGAACGGATCCAGAAGAGGGCATGCAGGATCATCGTTGGCAAACACTACACAACTTATCATGAAGCCCTTGAGCTTTGCCATCTTCAAGCTTTACATGATAGACGTAAGCAGCTTTGTCTGAATTTCTTCAACTCTCTTATCGAGTCCGAGCATTTCAACAGTTGGGTGCCACCCAGGAGAGGCACCATACATGGTAGAGAGTTACGAAACTCGGACAAACTTGCCCTGCCAAAATGTAGGACTGTTCGCTTCCAGAACAGTCCACTGCTGTACATGACCAAATTGTTTAATGACCACAATGAAATTCCACTTTCAAATCTCATGTAACTTAAATGCATCTTATGTGTCTTGTTGTGCAATTTTTCCGTGGGGTGTGGTGGGGGGGGGGGGGGTCTTTGAGTTAAAAGTTGGTGTAAATGTTTTGAATTTTTGTGAGGGTTGTGTTTCGTTAAGTGAGTTTTGAAGTTGGGGAGGGCGCTGGGGGTGGTTGCGGTGTGTGTTTATGAGTTAAAAGAGGGTGTAAATGTAATGATTATTTGTGAGGGTTGTGTTTCGTTAAGTGAGTTTTGAAGTTAGAGTATGCATGACTGTTTGATGTGTGCGGGCTCGGGGTTTTCAATTTTTGATGTTTTAAATTCTATGTGCATTATTTTATAATCTAATGGTTTTTTATATTATAACTATAATGTATTTTTATTGTATGTATTGTTATATCAATGTTAATTAACCAGTCATGAATGAATGAATGAGCCGAGTCTGAATGGTAGGGGGGTGGATGAGATGTGTGTGTGTGTGGATGTTTTTTTGAGTGTTGGTTGTTTTAGTGGTATTCGGTGAGTGTGAAGATTGGGTTCATGTAATTAATTTTAGTAGATTATATTGTTTCCTTTAATCATTGTATTTTTATATGTAAAATTGTTGTAATTCAGCTACTTTGTATTTGCTGCAAGAACAGTTTTAATAAACCTTTTATGAATGAATGAATGAATGAATGTTTACAGCGTGTCCCAGAAAACTTATTTTGACGATAAGCTCTTCCCTTTTACACCAAGCTTATACATTCTGGAAACCTTTAGAATCTAAACGTTTTATTGCAGTGCTAATCAATATTATTGGATTGATTTACAAAGCGTTGCCGTGAGTAAAGAGAGAGAGAGCTATTTCGGAAACCAGTTGAACAGATTTGTTGTGAGATGAGATGCTGCTCTGTGCTCCCCGATCACAAACCGGCAACTACACATTACATTGACAGAGCTCCAATTTTCTTACACACCATGGATTGCAATTATATTTTTCCAAACTGTGAAATATATTCCTTGATTCTGAAATTTGTCATTTTACGAATGAATCATGTAGCCTATGACGACATTCAGAAACACGTTGATAGAAAGTATTCCTATATTGTAGCCTCATCACTGAATATTTTATGAACGACAAACCATCTTGACTCATCCTTCTCTTCTATTATTGTAATAATATTAATAAAGCAGCAGTCTCTGGCTTTTTCTTTCCACTCTCACAAATCAAGGTCTTTTCCATTTTACACCGGTTTACATAATAACAAACTTTTTGCATCGAATCATTAAGATTAGATGTACATTATTTATCTTGGAATATAAAAGATAATATTAACCAAAAATGAATTCAATAATATTTCATATTTCATAGAACTCATAAGCAAAGATTATTACTCTGGCGTAGGAAAACAAATGAACTAGCAGAGCGACTGGCAGCAATTGTGTTCGTAAAAATTAATTGATTTGTTTGTACAAAAAAATGCCGACTGGATGGAACGTTGTGCACGGTGTTGACTAGTCAACCGGCTGCAAGGAGTTGCAGCATGTAAATGTTCGTGAACGATTGCATATTTTCATGTTGTTTGCATACGGTTGTAAATATCTCTCTCTCACAGGTCTGTCTAGTCTACGCCTAGTCTTGTCTTGTCTTGTCTTGTCTTGTCTTGTCTTGTCTTGTCTTGTCTTGTCTTGTCTGTATTTGTTTTATTGATTGTTAACACGTCACATTGATTTGTTGGTGTTATCTACTCTATATAGTGGTTGTTGCTATCTACTGTAGATAGCAGTTAGGGCCTATATGCTATACAGTATGTACATGACTCACTCATGAGTTCTCATTTGAGTTTGTATCAAGTTTTAAAATATACTCATTGTCATTATAATACCAAAATATTAAAAATACACATGTGTTTTATCTGTATTACCGTTACCTGTACATGTACATACGAATTGCGCCATTTGAAATATGTTGATATTTGGAAATATTGGTTTAAAATTATGATTCGGTAAAAAGAACTTAATAATGATATAACTTTGAAGCCACCTCCTTCCTTGAGTGACCAATGGAAAATTCACAGATAGTATGGCATTTATGAAGATCAGATTATATCATGTTTATGATTGATAGATATGCAACAGTAAATTACTAAATCAACATGCAGTACAGTCATCTTAAGATGCTTAGTGCATTATTGCATTTGATCATATGCATTGCTATGTTGTGGTGAGCTCAGGGACTTTCATATACCGTAGGTTGTGGGTGTAACGATCGGTAAATGGTGCGTCTTGCTAACTTGGGACATTAATGGTTCGGATTTGCGGTCAATATTATCATTTTAGAATGCTACATATTAAATCATAATTATCACATGTATTAATTTGGTAACCTCCTCTCACTCAGTCCATTGGCTCATACACAGCAATATGCGAGAAATCCCATCCCGTACATGGATGGTCAGGTTGAAAAATAAGTTTTCCCCTTAATTGTTAATACACATGATGGAATATCTAGCTCAATGGATACAGCTAATGTGTTCAACAGGGGTTCAACAACTATTTCACTTCTACAGGTCTAAACTTTGTGAGAAATGTAATAATAATGTACAGCAAAATTGTCCATGTAAAAATTCATGTTCAGGTTATGTATGATGACAGTACTATAATGTACATACTTGAAGCAGATTCACATTTTATGAAATATCGCCAGAATTTGTAATCATTCAAATTCGACACATGAGTAATGATAAATCAACTGGATTAGATTAGTGTTAGGTTACTTAAATTAGCTGAACCATATATTTCAGAATCTCTTTCCTATATTTGCAATCTATCATTATTAAGTTCTGTTTTTCCAGATGACTGGAAAAAAGCTAAAGTATAAACCTATTTATAAATCAGGCAACAAATCATATGTTGGAAACTATAGACCAATTTCAGTATTACCAATTATATCTAAGATTATTGACAGAGATATTCATGATAAGTACAGATATTCTCTCTAGTGCTCAGTCTGGTTTTCGTGCATATCATTCAACAACCACAACTCTTCTTTACTTTCAAGATTTTATTCTAAACAATATGGATAATGGTTATGCTACAGTTGTTATTTTGCTAGACTTAAAGAAAGCAGTTGACACTGTCAACCATGAAGCAAAACTAAAGTAATGATTTTGGTACCACTCATATGTTAAATAGATTTAGTTTAGCTATGTAACCCTCTCAGTTATTATAAGAATTCTATGATTGAAATGGTAGATGATTTCAAGTATCTTGGTGTAAAATTTGATAAGACTATGGCATGGTCATCACATGTTGTTGATTACTTATCAAATAATATTTCAAAGAAAATTGGTATTTAGACGTGTTAAATATTATCTTCCACGTAATACTCTTTTGATGTTATCTAACGCTTTTGTAATTCCTCATTCTGATTATGCTACCCGAATGTATGGTCAAACTGTTCTCTGTCATACCAAACTAAGCTGCAAATTCTCTATAATCGTTTAGCCAGAACAATACTATCTGCTGATATTAGGATACCTATTAGTGGCATGATGAATTTACTAAACTAGGTAAAACTAAATCAAAGGTGGACTAATCAAATGCTTATCATTGTATTCAAATGTTCAAGAAATATCAGTCCTTATCAATTTTGACTTTGTACATAACTCATACAACCAGAAATAACACTTTGTCCAAAATGGTTTGGTCCAAAGGTCCAATGAAATATTCGTCCATTCGTATTTTAGTCCAAAATTGTTTTGGCGAATTATGTTTGTACCAAGATTCTTATGCCAAATATATTTAGGCAAATTTGTTTTCGTCCAAAGATATTTAGGCCAACATTATTTAGGCCAATTTGTTTTCGCCCAAAGATGTTTAGGCCAATTTTTTTTTCTCGTCCAAAGATACTTTGTTCATCATTATTTAGGCCAATTGTTATTCGTCAAAATTTTGTCCAAGATTACCCGCTACATGTTTGACTGGAAGGAAGCATCAAAACATGACCCACCTTCCCTACTAAAAGGTTTTGACACCACCTCTCTCCCTCTGGAATGTAGAAAAAGTTATACCCGGGGCCCTTTTTATTTTTACACACACCCCCCTACACAATAAGCATACACAATTGAAAGCTCCAGGGTGTATGTAAGGGGGCCCTGTCCCCATAAGAAACTGAAAGATTTTGTATTTTTGAAACTGGATTCAAGCGATTTGGTGAATACATTTAGTCATCATTTAGATAAACTCCTGTGGTCCTTTCATATATACTAATCGCCCCGTTTTGGTTTGATTGCTCGACTCGAACCTTTTACAATGTAAAGTTATATCTTCTTTCATAAATTAGTAGAACAATTGCTTTAAAAACAACAGAAAATGCAAATTTACCATTGCTATCCAAGTTTATAAATGTTATTTGTACAAAAACCGAAGACAATACCAAATAAATACACTCGTAACAGTAGAAAACTAGAGAGGTTCTCGGGCTTCGCGGTTCGCGGGTTTTGCGGTTATCGGGTTGCATGGTTTTTGGTTGAGCGGTTTCGGTAGACATGGTTTGTGGTTGGTACTTTAGGATCCCAGCGGAACCAGATTCGATGACTGTCACATTGTTAGCGATGGGTTGTTATAATGGATTCTCGAAATGTCTCTAAACATTTGATTCGAAAATGATCCATCATTTCATCCATCAAAATAATAAACAAAAATAATAAAGATAAGCTTACTTAAAAAACACCTTTTCGGCTAAATCACGATTATTCAATGTAAACTTATATTGGAGATAGAATTTGAAATGCGAACATCATTTGTTCAGTCAAATGTGTTGCGGTTTAACCGGTTACCCACACGGACTTGATACGTAGCTAAAATGTGAAATCATTTTCAAAAAACCAAATCGGGACACATTTTAGGGTATCCTTTATTTTTTAGGCTAAATCACTAAAAAAAAATCTTGTTATTTGTTCCGTGTTGCGGTTTGACTGGTAAGCTACACTGACTTTATACGTAGCTAAAAATGTGGAATCATATTAAAAACATCAAATCGGGACACATTTCATGGTGTCCGCCATTTTTTAGGCTAAATTGCCGGAATGTTTGTTTCTCTGTCAAATGTGTTACGGTTTGACCCGTTAGCTACACAGACTTTATATGTAGCTCAAATTAGAAATCATATCCAAAAAATCAAATCGGGACACATTTTATGGTGTCCGTCATTTTTTAGGCTAAATTGCCGGAATTCTTTTTCTCAATCAAATATGTTGCAGTTTGACCGGTTAGCTACACAGACTTTATACGTAGCTCAAAATGTGAAATCAAATCAAAAAAATCAAATCGGGACACATTTTATGGTGTCCGTTCATTTTTTAGGCTAAATTGCCCACAATTTGTTTGCTCTTCCAAATGTTTTGCAGTATGACCGGCTAGCTACACAGACTTTATACGAAGCTCAAAATGTGAAACCATATCCAAAAAATCCATGGTGTCCGTCCTTTTTTAAGCTAAATTGCCGGAATGTTTTTTCTGCGTCAAATGTGTTGCGGTTTAACCCGTAAGCTACACAGACTTTATAAGAAGCTTAAAATGTGAAATGCTATCCAAAAAATCAAATTGGGACACATTTTATGGTGTCCGTCATTTTTTAGGCTAAATTGCCGGCATTTTTGTTCTCCATCAAATATGTTACGGTTTGACCGGTTAGCTACACAGACTTTATACGAAGCTCAAAATGTGAAATCATATCCCAAAAATTAAAATTGGGACACATTTTATGGTGTCCGTCATTTTTTAAGCTAAATTGCCAGATTTTTTTTCTGCGTCAAATGTGTTTCGGTTTGACCCGTTAGCTACACAGACTTTACATGAAGCTCAAAATGTGAAATGCTATCCAAAAAATCAAATCGGGACACATTTTATGGTGTCCGTCATTTTTTAGGCTAAATTGCCGGCATTTTTTTTCTCCATCAAAAATGTTGCGGTTTGACCGGTTAGCTACACAGACTTTATATGTAGCTCAAAATGTGAAATCATATCCCAAAAATCAAATCGGGACACATTTCATGGTCTCCGTCATGTTTATGTTAAATTGCCAGGCATGTTTTTTCTCCGTCAAATGTGTTGCGGTTTAACCGGTTACCCACACGGACTTGATACGTAGCTCAAAATGTGAAATCATAATATCCAAAAAATCAAATCAGGACACATTTTATGGTGTCCGTCATTTTTTAGGCTAAATTGCCGGAATTTTTTTTCTCCATCAAATATGTTGCAGTTTGACCGGTTAGCTACACAGACTTTATACGTAGCTCAAAATGTGAAATCAAATCCAAAAAATCATATCGGGACACATTTTATGGTGTCCGTTCATTTTTTAGGCTAAATTGCCGGCAATTTGTTTGCTCTTCCAAATGGTTTGCAGTATGACCGGCTAGCTACACAGACTTTATACGAAGCTCAAAATGTGAAATCATATCCAAAAATTCAAAATCGGGACACATTTTATGGTGTCCGTAATTTTTTAAGCTAAATTGCTGGCATTTTTTTTTCTGCATCAAATGTGTTGCGGTTTGACCCGTAAGCTACACAGACTGTATACGAAGCTCAAAGTGTGAAATGCTATCCAAAAAATCAAATCGAACACATTTTATGGTGTCCGTCATTTTTTAAGCTAAATTGCCGGAATGTTTTTTTCTCCGTCAAATGTGTTGCGGTTTGACCGGTTAGCTACACTGACTTTATACGTAGCTCAAAATGTGGAATCATATTAAAAAAATCAAATCGGGACACATTTCATGGTGTCCGCCATTTTTAGGCTAAATTGCCGGAATGTTTGTTTCTCTGTCAAATGTGTTGCGGTTTGACCCGTTAGCTACACAGACTTTATATGTAGCTCAAATTAGAAATCATATCCAAAAAATCAAATCGGGACACATTTTATGGTGTCCGTCATTTTTTAGGCTAAATTGCCGGAATTCTTTTTCTCCATCAAATATGTTGCAGTTTGATCGGTTAGCTACACAGACTTTTACGTAGCTCAAAATGTGAAATCAAATCAAAAAAATCAAATCGGGACACATTTTATGGTGTCCGTTCATTTTTTAGGCTAAATTGCCCACAATTTGTTTGCTCTTCCAAATGTTTTGCAGTATGACCGGCTAGCTACACAGACTTTATACGAAGCTCAAAATGTGAAACCATATCCAAAAAATCCATGGTGTCCGTCATTTTTTAAGCTAAATTGCCGGAATGTTTTTTCTGCGTCAAATGTGTTGCGGTTTAACCCGTAAGCTACACAGACTTTATACGAAGCTCAAAATGTGAAATGCTATCCAAAAAATCAAATCGGGACACATTTTATGGTGTCCGTCATTTTTTCGGCTAAATTGCCGGAATTCTTTTTCTCCATCAAATATGTTACGGTTTGACCGGTTAGCTACACAGACTTTATACGAAGCTCAAAATGTGAAATCATATCCAAAAAATCAAAATCGGGACACATTTTATGGTGTCCGTCATTTTTTAAGCTAAATTGCCGGAATGTTTTTTTCTCCGTCAAATGTGTTGCGGTTTGACCCGTTAGCTACACAGACTTTATACGTAGCTCAAAATGTGAAATCATATCCAAAAAATCAAATCAGGACACATTTTATGGTGTCTGTCATTTTTTAGGGTAAATTGCCGGATTTTTTTTCTCCGTCAAATATTTTGCGGTTTGACCGGTTAGCTACACAGACTTTATACGTAGCTTAAAATGTGAAATCATATAAAAAAAATCAAATCGGTACACATTTTATGGTGTCCGTTCATTTTTTAGGCTAAATTGCTGGATTTTTTTTTCTGCGTCAAATGACAATGTGTTGCAGTTTGACCCGTTCCTTATAAAAATCGCAATCAATTCTGCACCCTTGCGCAAGGTTAAATTTGGAAAAATATAACCTTGCGCAAACCGTGCACAACCAGTTTGGTTCTTCTGAGAAGGTTACGCAACCTTGCAGCAATCATCCACAACCTTGCGCAACATTGCAACAAACTTGTGCAACCTTGCTACAACCTTGCGCTACGTGGTACCACCTTGCTGCAACCACATTTTCACAGACGGCTCTATGCAGCCATAAGGACGTCCAATGCATCTGTCAATCACAAGTTCTTTCTATTGTCTGGCGATACAAACTGTTTTACCGTGCATCAGTGCGTTTTCAATCAATTAGTTGATCGATCAAATATCGACTACACGACTTGGTCGGTTGTCATCAATAATCAATAGAAAAAATCTTGATAAACAAAATAATATTTTTATTGCCGTATTCTGTATTTGTATAAGGCTCATCGCCTAAATATTATAATTTTGGAATATAAAGTATCTTCGTTGCCGACTGTCCTGTCTACTTAACTACTGATTTTTGCCTACCGATTTGAATATTACAGGCCCGTACGACACTTTTTTCAAAGGGGGGGGGGGGGGGCGTTTTCAACAACAAAAATGTGAGTCAAATATGCGCGCGAATTTGCACCTATTTTTTTGCACGATCGAGGTACATTTTGGCGAAATTTTTTCATCTGTGTACACATTTTCCGGGGAAGATTTTCAAAGGGGGGGGGGGGGGGCGATCGCCACCATCGCCCCCCCCCCCCCCTTCTTACGGGCCTGATATTATAACTTGGAATATAAAGTATCTTCGTTGCCGACCGTCCTGTCTACTTAACTACTGATTTTTGCCTACCGATTTTGAATATTATAACTTGGTATATAAAGTATCTTCAATGCTGACCGTACTGTCTACTTAACTGATTTCTGCCTACCGATTTGAATATTATAACTTAGATTTTTAGAATATCGTTGCCGACCGTCCTGTCTACTTAACTACTGATTTCTGCTTTGTGAGTGGGTATTTACTCCAAACTAAAATGAAATTTATATATTTCAGACTAGGAAATTAAAATAGGTCACTTATTTTGATACGAGAAAATTGAATTTTCACATTTTCGTGATTGCATTTTCGTAAGGGGTTAGCTACACCTTTCCTGGCTACACAGACTTTATAATATAAGCAAGGAGTTATTATATTAACTATAATAACTCCTTGATATAAGTAGCTCAAAACATGGAATCATCCAAAAAATCAATTCGGGACACATTTTATGGTATCCATCATTTTTTAGGCTAATTCGTAGTCCCGGGGCCCGTTTTGTTTTTTGGGGGTAGACCCGGGATTCCCGAAATGTTTCTAAACATTTGATTCTGAAATTATCCATCATTTCATTCATTCATCAAAATAAAAATAATAAAAAAATAATAATAAGCTTATTTAAATTTAAAAACAACAACTTGTCGGCTAAATCACGATTATGCACATTTAATGTGGAGATTCATTTGAAATGGATTTATTTTGTATTTAATCTGTGCATTATTTGTACTCTTTATTATGCTCACTAAAATGTGATTCTTCGCCGCGTATTTTTATTTTCGTAACGTATGTGAGCTCTAGTTTCGATAGAAACCAAATCTGTGAATTTGGGTATCGGGTAAAGGCAGAATGTTGAAGGAAATTATTTTAGACCTAAAAATCCTCAGTTTTTATGTCTCGTTCACCTTTTTGGAGACTCAAACTTATCCATAATGTTCTCTTTCGAATTCATGACATTGCTATGAAACCAAGAGCTAGCAAAAGTGTTCAGAAAATTCGCTTTGGATCTTTTTACGACTAGCAAGTAAACAACCACCTTCACCAGTGGTAATACAAAATCATCTTCGTCGGGTCGACGTCGGCCATCTTAAAAAACAAACATCCTAATTACACCAACGAGATAAATATGGGTAGAGCGCCCTGCTTGTCTAGAAAATGAAGTCAACTTTAAAACCCCACAAATAATTTTATTAAATTCATCGTTTTGCAAAATCAATCACATAAGTAGGTAGATGCATCTTCCATGCACATATTTTGGCCGAGAATCTCGTATCACGATTGACCGAAAAGGGTTTATTTCCAGTTATTTGAGTATTTTGAGTGCCGTCTGCTCGCAAATTTGTATTTAAGTTGCCGTTCTATTTGCAAATCCACTAAATCCCCTAAATTTAGTCGATTCATTCATGAACCGTTGCTGCAATTGGTCGCAAACTGGCTTCACCAGGGAGCTTATATAATGGGAGGGGACATTCGAATCGCAAAATTGAAGCCTCCCCATATATGGGCATGTGGGCGTGAGTACGCGCCATGTAACTCTTGAGATGACGGCGCACACTCATTAGCATACTTTAGACGCGTGATGTAACTCTTGTAACTTATTAGCATAATTTAGACGCGCGATGTAACTCTTGGAACGGGGGCGCTGTCACGCTAGAGGCTTCAATTTCGGCAATGGGAGTCTGTACAGTGGCACCCGCCTGGCTTCACGCGACCAATTGCGGCAACGGGCCCTGAAATAATATTACTGATTTCAGAGAATTATATTGCTGTCTTTTGTTTAACACTGATATCTTATGTAGCTTAAACTAAGTAATTAAGATATCCAAAACAAAAGCTGATGACTATTTCTACATTTCTAATGTATAACTGATTGAATTCACTATGTTTTGAAAGATTTGGCGTTTCATCTGTAATTTTACACGATTTCGAGCGCGAGATTTAGGATTGCATTGTAAATGGGCTGGCAATGACCCTAGCTACAGTCATCGCTCGACGTATATCTATCTTGTTGATTCTGGCCTTATTACGTGCCTTGGTTACCGGCCCAAAACACCTTAGATACGCCTTATTCTAAATTATTTTGGACCTCAAAATTATTTTCATGCAGTAGGTATGAATATAATATACAACATATTAAAGTTTCTTCCAACCCACACCCTTACTTTTTTTAATTTAATTTTCACAAACGAACCACGCTATAACGCAGTAACTGTACCGTGATTACACAACACAAACGACAAAACCCACCAAAAATGAGCCGCTCAGAAAGCCGATCAGAATCATGCCGACGAATACAGTATTCGAGGACTTCTAGTCATCTCATAATAACACAAATAGCCATCGTTCTTATGGTTTAGTTTGTTTTATACAGGGTGAGTCAAAATATTTAGGTACCGATGTTATTAATTTAATTACCATTGACACATTTAATATGTTGAATAACAAATATATATTGTTAGCTTTAATGTAATAGTTCTTTCAAATCGGTTATCCTTATTAGAGATATTGACATTTCCAAGAAATAATGAAACCTGGTTTAACTTAAACGTGAAACACAACACAAAAGTATGAAACACATTTTATCGCAATAGTAATTTAGGATTTATTTTGTTGAAAACGTGACCTGAATATAATGACTCAACCTGTATATCGTATAAATTTAAGCAAAATCATATATAATAAGATTTGTTGTTTTTTACTTTTTTGTTTTATAGATTTAGAAGTTATTATTAAGGATTGTTTTACATTAGATTTAATTTTGTATATACCCATTTGTTTTAAATAAAAGAAAAAGGAGAAATGCCGTCTCTATCCTTAAATTGCCACTAAATTGTAGTTGTGTTTATTTGTTTGTGCTCCTCTTTTCTGTAAATCCAAGTTGTGTAACAAACAATAAATTGTTTCTCCCATATATGATAAAAGAATATTGCCTGAAAATATGTTCCAGGGACAAATCCAGTATTGTAAAATCCCAGGTAAGGCACTTTGTAAATGAAAACCGGAGTGAAGACATCAAAAGTTCTTAATATGGCATGCGGCCCGAAATTCCTAATTAAAATGTTCGACATAGATGGACATTAAACAACGCTGTACACCACCCTGTCATGCTTTGGACATAATTACGTCAATTCATGCGGATGCGGGGGAGAAAGAAGCGTAGCCCCCCCCCCCCCCCCCCCCCCCCCCCCCCCCCCCCCCCCCGCCGCTTAATTTCTTTCTGCAACTATAACGGGATGCATCCCATTGTGTTACTACGCTTTATTCCGTGTAGCAATGTGTCGTCTATGCATCCCATCATAGTTGCATAAAGAAAATACGCCCCCCGGCCCCCTGAAAAATAAAATGACAGGGAAAATCGGGAAGGCAGGGAAAATCGGAAGTCAATTGGAGAGAAGAGGAGGTGATAAGGGAAAGGATATGGATAGAAAGGAGAAAGGAAAGACGGGCAAAACAGCTGGAAATTGCAGTTTTTCACGCCGGTATGTTCATCGGGAAAAATTTCCCCCCTGACAAATGAAGTGACCGTGGCTACGCTACTGGGGAGGGGGCTCTGGGCGTGTGTGGGGTGCGTAGGTTTGAAGTGCGTTCCAGACGCCTTAGAAATTAACCAAACGCGGAAAAGTAAATGAATTTATGATATAAAATACATAATAGTATATGAGAAGAATAAAACCCGTTTGGTACAGATGACACCATGTCACAAGCGAAAAAGTGATTAAATGTATGATATATAAAGACATAATAGTATACAGAATGAATTAAACCCCCTCAATTGGATTTTTTTAAAAACCCATTTGGCGTGATCTGGTGTATACTTTTGACCAATATTTTATTGAATAGCCACCATTTCATAATTTGGTTTTTATCAATGCTAAAATATAGCTATTTTGTTATTATAAGAAAGAAGTTGTGCATATTGATACTTTCTTGATTTAAGTACAGCTGGTTGAAATTGTTGTATTGAAAAACAGGTTGTTAAGTTGAAAAAGGTTCCACAAATTGTTATGTTGAAAAACAGGTTCCCCATTTACCCCCGGGTAATGGCGAGTAGAAGACTTGTTAATACATCATGAATTTAAGAAATAAAAGACATACTAGTACATGAGAAGAATTAAAACCCGGTTTGGCACAGATGACACAATGTCACAGGCGAAAAAAGTAAAGAAATTATGATATAAAAAGACATAGTAGTATATGAAAAGAATGAAAACCCGGTTTGGCACAGATGACACAATGTCACAGGCCAAAAAGTAAATGAATTTATGATATAAAAAACATAACAGTATATGAGAAGATTTAAAACCCGGTTTGGCACAGATGACACAATACCACAGGCGAAAAAGTAAATGAATTTATGATATAAAAAGACATAGTAGTATAGGAAAAGAATGAAAACCCAGTTTGGCACAGATGACACAATGTCACAGGCAAAAAAGTAAATGAATTTATGATATAAAAACATAATAGTATATGAGAAGAATTAAAACTCGGTTTGGCACAGATGACACAATGTCACAAGCGAAAAAGTAAATGAATTTATGATATAAAAAGACAGTAGTAAAGGAAAATAATGAAAAACCCCGGTTTGGCACAGATGACACAATGTCACAGGCAAAAAAGTAAATTAATTTATGATATAAAAAACATAATAGTATATCAGAAGAATTAAAACTCGGTTTGGCACAGATGACACAATGTCACAGGCGAAAAAGTAAATGAATTCATGATATAAAAAGGCATAATAGTATATGAAAAGAATGAAACTCGGTTTGGCACAGATGACAGTGTCACAGGCGAAAAAGTAAATAAATTTATGATATAAAAGACATAATAGTGTATGAAAAGAATAAAATTCATGATATAAAAAACATAATAGTATATAAGAAGAATTAAAACCCGGTTTGGCACAGATGACACAATGTCACAGGCGAAAAAGTAAATGAATTTATGATATAAAAACATAGTATATGAGAAGAATAAAACCCGGTTTGGCACAGATGACACAATGTCACAGGCGAAAAAGTAAATGAATTTATGATACAAAAGACATAATGGTATATAAAAAGAATAAAACCCGGTTTGACACAGATGACACAATGTCACAGGCGAAAAAGTAAATGAATTTATGATATAAAAAGACATAGTAGTAGTAGTATAGGAAAAGAATGAAAACCCAGTTTGGCACCGATGACACAATGTCACAGGCAAAAAAGTAAATGAATTTATGATATAAAATACATAATAGTATATGAGACGAATTAATACCCGATTTGGCACAGATGACACAATGTCACAGGCAAAAAAGTAAATGAATTTATGATATAAAAGACATAATGGTATATGAAAAGAATGAAACCCGGTTTGACACAGATGACACAATGTCACAGGCAAAAAAGTAAATGAATTTATGATATAAAATACATAATAGTATATGAGAAGAGTAAAACCCGGTTTGGCACAGATGACACAATATCACAGGCGAAAAAGTAAACGAATTTATTATATAAAAGACATAATGGTATATGAAAAGAATGAAACCCGGATTGACACAAAAGACACAATGTCACAGGCAAAAAAGTAAATGAATTTATGATATAAAATACATAATAGTATATGAGAAGAATTAAAACCCGGTTTGGCACGTATGACACAATGTCACAGGCAAAAAAGAAAATGAATTTATGATATAAAATACATAATAGTATATAAGACGAATAAAACCCGGTTTGGCACAGATGACACAATGTAACAGGAGAAAAAGTAAATGAATTTATGATACAAAAGACATAATGGTATATGAAAAGAATTAAAACCCGGTTTGGCACGTATGTCACAATGTCACAGGCAAAAAAGTAAATGAATTTATGATATAAAATACATAATAGTATATGAGACGAATAAAACCCGGTTTGGCACAGATGACACAATGTCACAGGCGAAAAAGTAAACGAATTTATGATATAAAAGACATAATGGTATATGAAAAGAATGAAACCCGGTTTGACACAAAAGACACAATGTCACAGGCAAAAAAGTAAATGAATTTATGATATAAAATACATAATAGTATATTATGAGAAGAATTAAAACCCGGTTTGGCACGTATAACACGATGTCACAGGCAAAAAAGAAAATGAATTTATGATATAAAATACATAATAGTATATAAGAAGAATAAAACCCGGTTTGGCACAGATGACACAATGTCACAGAAGAAAAAGTAAATGAATTTATGATACAAAAGACATAATGGTATATGAAAAGAATGAAACCCGGTTTGACACAGAAGACACAATGTCACAGGCAAAAAAGTAAATGAATTTATGATATAAAATACATAATAGTATATGAGAAGAATAAAACCGGTTTGGCACAGATGACACAATGTCACAGGCGAAAAAGTAAATGAATTTATGATGTAAAAGACATAATGGTATATGAAAAGATTGAAATCCGGTTTGACACAGAAGACACAATGTCACAGGCAAAAAAGTAAATGAATTTTTTATAATAAAAACATAATAGTATATGAGAAGAATAAAACCCGGTTTGGCACAGATGACACAATGTCACAGGCGAAAAAGTAAATGCATTTATGATATAAAAGACATGATGGTATATGAAAAGAATGAAACCCGGTTTGACACAGAAGACACAATGTCACAGGCAAAAAAGTAAATACATTTATGATATAAAATACAAATTAGTATATGAGAAGAATTAAAACCCGGTTTGGCACAGATGACACAATTTCACAGGCAAATAATGAATGAATTTATGATATAAAATACATAATAGTATATGAGACGAATAAAACCCGGTTTGGCACATATGACACAATGTCACAGGAGAAAAGTAAATGAATTTATGATGATATCAAAGACATAATGGTATATGAAAAGAATGAAACCCAGTTTGACACAGAAGACACAATGTCACAGGCAAAAAAGTAAATTAATTTATGATATAAAATACATAATAGTATATGAGAAGAGTAAAACCCGGTTTGGCACAGATGACACAATGTCACAGGCGAAAAGGTAAATGAATTTATGATATAAAAGACATACTGGTATATGAAAAGAATGAAACCCGGTTTGACACAAAAGACACAATGTCACAGGCAAAAAAGTAAATGAATTTATGATATAAAATACATAATAGTATATGAGAAGAATTAAAACCCGGTTTGGCACGTATGACACAATGTCACAGGCAAAAAAGAAAATGAATTTATGATATAAAATACATAATAGTATATAAGACGAATAAAACCCGGTTTGGCACAGATGACACAATGTAACAGGAGAAAAAGTAAATGAATTTATGATACAAAAGACATAATGGTATATGAAAAGAATTAAAACCCGGTTTGGCACGTATGTCACAATGTCACAGGCAAAAAAGTAAATGAATTTATGATATAAAATACATAATAGTATATGAGACGAATAAAACCCGGTTTGGCACAGATGACACAATGTCACAGGCGAAAAAGTAAACGAATTTATGATATAAAAGACATAATGGTATATGAAAAGAATGAAACCCGGTTTGACACAAAAGACACAATGTCACAGGCAAAAAAGTAAATGAATTTATGATATAAAATACATAATAGTATATTATGAGAAGAATTAAAACCCGGTTTGGCACGTATAACACGATGTCACAGGCAAAAAAGAAAATGAATTTATGATATAAAATACATAATAGTATATAAGAAGAATAAAACCCGGTTTGGCACAGATGACACAATGTCACAGAAGAAAAAGTAAATGAATTTATGATACAAAAGACATAATGGTATATGAAAAGAATGAAACCCGGTTTGACACAGAAGACACAATGTCACAGGCAAAAAAGTAAATGAATTTATGATATAAAATACATAATAGTATATGAGAAGAATAAAACCGGTTTGGCACAGATGACACAATGTCACAGGCGAAAAAGTAAATGAATTTATGATGTAAAAGACATAATGGTATATGAAAAGATTGAAATCCGGTTTGACACAGAAGACACAATGTCACAGGCAAAAAAGTAAATGAATTTTTTATAATAAAAACATAATAGTATATGAGAAGAATAAAACCCGGTTTGGCACAGATGACACAATGTCACAGGCGAAAAAGTAAATGCATTTATGATATAAAAGACATGATGGTATATGAAAAGAATGAAACCCGGTTTGACACAGAAGACACAATGTCACAGGCAAAAAAGTAAATACATTTATGATATAAAATACAAATTAGTATATGAGAAGAATTAAAACCCGGTTTGGCACAGATGACACAATTTCACAGGCAAATAATGAATGAATTTATGATATAAAATACATAATAGTATATGAGAAGAATAAAACCCGGTTTGGCACATATGACACAATGTCACAGGAGAAAAGTAAATGAATTTATGATATAAAAGACATAATGGTATATGAAAAGAATGAAACCCAGTTTGACACAGAAGACACAATGTCACAGGCAAAAAAGTAAATTAATTTATGATATAAAATACATAATAGTATATGAGAAGAGTAAAACCCGGTTTGGCACAGATGACACAATGTCACAGGCGAAAAGGTAAATAAATTTATGATATAAAAGACATACTGGTATATGAAAAGAATGAAACCCGGTTTGACACAAAAGACACAATGTCACAGGCAAAAAAGTAAATGAATTTATGATATAAAATACATAATGGTATATTAGAAGAATTAAAACCCGGTTTGGCACAGATGACACAATGTCACAGGCAAAAAAGCAAATGAATTTATGATATAAAAGACATATTGGTATATGAAAAGAATGAAACCCGGTTTGACACAGATGACACAATGTCACAGGCAAAAAAGTAAATGAATTTATGATATAAAATATATAATAGTATATGAGAAGAATTAAAACCCGGTTTTACATAGATGACACAATGTCAGAGGCAAAAAAGTAAATGGATTTATGATATAAAATACATAATAGTATATGAGAAGAGTAAACCCGTTTGGCACAGATGACACAATGTCACAGGCAAAAAAGAAAATGAATTTATGATATAAAATACATAATAGTATATAAGAAGAATAAAACCCGGTTTGGCACAGATGACACAATGTCACAGAAGAAAAAGTAAATGAATTTATGATAAAAAAGACATAATGGTATATGAAAAGAATGAAACCCGGTTTGACACAGAAGACACAATGTCACAGGCAAAAAAGTAAATGAATTTATGATATAAAATACATAATAGTATATGAGAAGAATAAAACCGGTTTGGCACAGATGACACAATGTCACAGGCGAAAAAGTAAATGAATTTATGATGTAAAAGACATAATGGTATATGAAAAGATTGAAATCCGGTTTGACATAGAAGACACAATGTCACAGGCAAAAAAGTAAATGAATTTTTTATAATAAAAACATAATAGTATATAGAGAAGAATAAAACCCGGTTTGGCACAGATGACACAATGTCACAGGCGAAAAAGTAAATGAATTTATGATATAAAAGACATGATGGTATATGAAAAGAATGAAACCCGGTTTGACACAGAAGACACAATGTCACAGGCAAAAAAGTAAATAAATTTATGATATAAAATACAAATTAGTATATGAGAAGAATTAAAACCCGGTTTGGCACAGATGACACAATGTCACAGGCAAAAAATGAATGAATTTATGATATAAAATACATAATAGTATATGAGAAGAATAAAACCCGGTTTGGCACAGATGACACAATGTCACAGGAGAAAAGTAAATGAATTTATGATGATATCAAAGACATAATGGTATATGAAAAGAACGAAACCCAGTTTGACACAGAAGACACAATGTCACAGGCAAAAAAGTAAATTAATTTATGATATAAAATACATAATAGTATATGTGAAGAGTAAAACCCGGTTTGGCACAGATGACACAATGTCACGGGCGAAAAAGTAAATGAATTTATGATATAAAAGACATACTGGTATATGAAAAGAATGAAACCCGGTTTGACACAAAAGACACAATGTCACAGGCAAAAAAGTAAATGAATTTATGATATAAAATACATAATGGTATATGAGAAGAATTAAAACCCGGTTTGGCATAGATGACACAATGTCACAGGCAAAAAAGTAAATGAATTTATGATATAAAATACATAATAGTATATGAGAAGAATAAAACCCGATTTGGCACAGATGACACAATGTCACAGGCAAAAAAGTAAATTCAATTATGATGTAAAATACATAATAGTATATGAGACGAATAAAACCCGGTTTGGCACAGATGACACAATGTCACAGGCGAAAAAGTAAATGAATTTATGATATAAAAGACATAATGGTATATGAAAAGAATAAAACCCGGTTTGACACAGAAGACACAATGTCACAGGCAAAAAAGTAAATGAATTTATGATATAAAATACATAATAGTATATGAGAAGAATTAAAACCCGGTTTGGCACATATGACACAATGTCACAGGCGAAAAAGTAAATGAATTCATGATATAAAAGACAGAATGGTATATGAAAAGAATGAAACCCGGTTTGACACAGATGACACAATGTCACAGGCAAAAAAGTAAATGAATTTATGATATAAAATACATAATGGTATATGAGAAGAATTAAAACCCGGTTTGGCACAGATGACACAATGTCACAGGCAAAAAAGTAAATGAATTTATGATTTAAAAGACATATTGGTATATGAAAAGAATGAAACCCGGTTTGACACAGATGACACAATGTCTCAGGCAAAAAAGTAAATGAATTTAATATATAGAATACATAACAGTATATGAGAAGAATTAAAACCCGGTTTGGCACAGATGACACAATGTCACAGGAGAAAAAGTAAATTAATTTATGATATAAAATACATAATGGTATATGAAAAGAATGAAACCCGGTTTGACACAGAAGACACAATGTCACAGGCAAAAAAGTAAATGAATTTATGATATAAAATACATAATTAGTTTATGAGAAGAGAAAAACCCGGTTTGACACAGGTGACACAATGTCACAGGCAAAAAAGTAAATGAATTTATGATATAAAATACATAATAGTATATGAGAAGAATTAAAACCCGGTTTGGCACAGATGACACAATGTCACAGGCGAAAAAGTAAATGAATTGATGATATAAAATACATAATAGTGTATGAGAAGAAAAAAACCCGGTTTGGCACAGATGACACAATGTCACAGGAGAAAAAGTAAATGAATTCATGATATAAAAGACATAATGGTATATGAAAAGAATGAAACCCGATTTGACACAGAAGACACAATGTCACAGGCAAAAAAGTAAATGAATTGATGATATAAAATACATAATAGTATATGAGAAGAATAAAACCCGGTTTGGCACAGATGACACAATGTCACAGGCAAAAAAGTAAATGAATTCATGATATAAAATACATAATAGTATATGAGAAGAATAAAACCCGGTTTGGCACAGATGACACAATGTCACAGGAGAAAAAGTAAATGAATTTATGATATAAAAGACACAATGGTATATGAAAAGAATGAAACCCGGTTTGACACAGAAGACACAATGTCACAGGCAAAAAAGTAAATGAATTTATGATATAAAATACATAATAGTATATGAGAAGAGTAAATCCCGGTTTGGCACAGATGACACAATGTCACAGGCGCAAAAGTAAATGAATTCATGATATAAAAGACATAATGATATATATGAAAAGAATGAAACCCGGTTTGACACAAAAGACACAATGTCACAGGCAAACAAGTAAATTAATTTATGATATAAAATACATAATAGTATATGAGAAGAATTAAAACCCGGTTTGGCACAGATGACACAATGTCACAGGCAAAAAAGTAAATGAATTTATGATATAAAAGACATATTGTTATATGAAAAGAATAAAACCCGGTTTGACACAGATGACACAATGTCACAGGCAAAAAAGTAAATGAATTTATGATATAAAATACATAATAGTATATGAGAAGAATTACAACCCGGTTTGGCACAGATGACACAATGTCACAGGCAAAAAAGTAAATTAATTAATGATATAAAATACATAACAGTATATGAGAAGAGTAAAACCCGGTTTGGCACAGATGACACAATGTCACAGGCAAAAAAGGAAATGAATTTATGATATAAAATACATAATAGTATATGAGAAGAATAAAACCGGTTTGGCACAGATGACACAATGTCAAAGGCGAAAAAGTAAATGAATTCATGATATAAAATACATAATAGTATATGAGAAGAATAAAACCCGGTTTGGCACAGATGACACAATGTCACAGGAGAAAAAGTAAATGAATTTTTTATAATAAAAACATAATAGTATATGAGAAGAATAAAACCCGGTTTGGCACAGATGGCACAATGTCACAGGCGATAAAGTAAATGAATTTATGATATTAAAAGACATGGTAGTATAGGAAAAGAATGAAAACCCGGTTTGGCACAGATGACACAATGTCACATTAAATGAATTTATGATGAAAAAGCATAATAGTATATGAGAAGAATTAAAACTCGGTTTGGCACAGATGACACAATGTCACAGGCGAAAAAGTAAATAAATTTATGATATAAAAACATAATAGTATATGAGAAGAATGAAAACCCGGTTTGGCACAGATGACACAATGTCACAGGCAAAAAAGTAAATGAATTTATGATATAAAAACATAATAGTATATGAGAAGAATGAAAACCCGGTTTGGCACAGATGACACAATGTCACAGGCAAAAAAGTAAATGAATTTATGATATCAAAAGACTTAATAGTATATGAAAAGAAGAAACCCGGTTTGGCACAGATGACACAGTGTCACAGGCGAAAAAGTAAATGAATTTATGATATAAAAGACATAATGGTATATGAAAAGAATTAAACCCGGTTTGACACAGAAGACACAATGTCACTGGCAAAAAAGTAAATGAATTTATGATATAAAATACATAATAGTATATGAGAAGAATAAAACCCGGTTTGGCACAGATGACACAATGTCACAGGCGAAAAAGTAAATGAATTTATGATACAAAATACATAATAGTATATGAAAAGAAGTAAAACCCGGTTTGGCACAGATGACACAATGTCACAGGCGAAAAAGTAAATGAATTTATGATATAAAAGACATAATGGTATATGAAAAGAATGAAACCCGGTTTGACACAGATGACACAATGTCACAGGCAAAAAAGTAAATGAATTTATGATATAAAATACATAATAGTATATGAGAAGAGTAAAACCCGGTTTGGCACAGATGACACAATATCACAGGCGAAAAAGTAAACGAATTTATTATATAAAAGACATAATGGTATATGAAAAGAATGAAACCCGGATTGACACAAAAGACACAATGTCACAGGCAAAAAAGTAAATGAATTTATGATATAAAATACATAATAGTATATGAGAAGAATTAAAACCCGGTTTGGCACGTATGACACAATGTCACAGGCAAAAAAGAAAATGAATTTATGATATAAAATACATAATAGTATATAAGACGAATAAAACCCGGTTTGGCACAGATGACACAATGTAACAGGAGAAAAAGTAAATGAATTTATGATACAAAAGACATAATGGTATATGAAAAGAATTAAAACCCGGTTTGGCACGTATGTCACAATGTCACAGGCAAAAAAGTAAATGAATTTATGATATAAAATACATAATAGTATATGAGACGAATAAAACCCGGTTTGGCACAGATGACACAATGTCACAGGCGAAAAAGTAAACGAATTTATGATATAAAAGACATAATGGTATATGAAAAGAATGAAACCCGGTTTGACACAAAAGACACAATGTCACAGGCAAAAAAGTAAATGAATTTATGATATAAAATACATAATAGTATATTATGAGAAGAATTAAAACCCGGTTTGGCACGTATAACACGATGTCACAGGCAAAAAAGAAAATGAATTTATGATATAAAATACATAATAGTATATAAGAAGAATAAAACCCGGTTTGGCACAGATGACACAATGTCACAGAAGAAAAAGTAAATGAATTTATGATACAAAAGACATAATGGTATATGAAAAGAATGAAACCCGGTTTGACACAGAAGACACAATGTCACAGGCAAAAAAGTAAATGAATTTATGATATAAAATACATAATAGTATATGAGAAGAATAAAACCGGTTTGGCACAGATGACACAATGTCACAGGCGAAAAAGTAAATGAATTTATGATGTAAAAGACATAATGGTATATGAAAAGATTGAAATCCGGTTTGACACAGAAGACACAATGTCACAGGCAAAAAAGTAAATGAATTTTTTATAATAAAAACATAATAGTATATGAGAAGAATAAAACCCGGTTTGGCACAGATGACACAATGTCACAGGCGAAAAAGTAAATGCATTTATGATATAAAAGACATGATGGTATATGAAAAGAATGAAACCCGGTGTGACACAGAAGACACAATGTCACAGGCAAAAAAGTAAATACATTTATGATATAAAATACAAATTAGTATATGAGAAGAATTAAAACCCGGTTTGGCACAGATGACACAATTTCACAGGCAAATAATGAATGAATTTATGATATAAAATACATAATAGTATATGAGACGAATAAAACCCGGTTTGGCACATATGACACAATGTCACAGGAGAAAAGTAAATGAATTTATGATGATATCAAAGACATAATGGTATATGAAAAGAATGAAACCCAGTTTGACACAGAAGACACAATGTCACAGGCAAAAAAGTAAATTAATTTATGATATAAAATACATAATAGTATATGAGAAGAGTAAAACCCGGTTTGGCACAGATGACACAATGTCACAGGCGAAAAGGTAAATGAATTTATGATATAAAAGACATACTGGTATATGAAAAGAATGAAACCCGGTTTGACACAAAAGACACAATGTCACAGGCAAAAAAGTAAATGAATTTATGATATAAAATACATAATAGTATATGAGAAGAATTAAAACCCGGTTTGGCACGTATGACACAATGTCACAGGCAAAAAAGAAAATGAATTTATGATATAAAATACATAATAGTATATAAGACGAATAAAACCCGGTTTGGCACAGATGACACAATGTAACAGGAGAAAAAGTAAATGAATTTATGATACAAAAGACATAATGGTATATGAAAAGAATTAAAACCCGGTTTGGCACGTATGTCACAATGTCACAGGCAAAAAAGTAAATGAATTTATGATATAAAATACATAATAGTATATGAGACGAATAAAACCCGGTTTGGCACAGATGACACAATGTCACAGGCGAAAAAGTAAACGAATTTATGATATAAAAGACATAATGGTATATGAAAAGAATGAAACCCGGTTTGACACAAAAGACACAATGTCACAGGCAAAAAAGTAAATGAATTTATGATATAAAATACATAATAGTATATTATGAGAAGAATTAAAACCCGGTTTGGCACGTATAACACGATGTCACAGGCAAAAAAGAAAATGAATTTATGATATAAAATACATAATAGTATATAAGAAGAATAAAACCCGGTTTGGCACAGATGACACAATGTCACAGAAGAAAAAGTAAATGAATTTATGATACAAAAGACATAATGGTATATGAAAAGAATGAAACCCGGTTTGACACAGAAGACACAATGTCACAGGCAAAAAAGTAAATGAATTTATGATATAAAATACATAATAGTATATGAGAAGAATAAAACCGGTTTGGCACAGATGACACAATGTCACAGGCGAAAAAGTAAATGAATTTATGATGTAAAAGACATAATGGTATATGAAAAGATTGAAATCCGGTTTGACACAGAAGACACAATGTCACAGGCAAAAAAGTAAATGAATTTTTTATAATAAAAACATAATAGTATATGAGAAGAATAAAACCCGGTTTGGCACAGATGACACAATGTCACAGGCGAAAAAGTAAATGCATTTATGATATAAAAGACATGATGGTATATGAAAAGAATGAAACCCGGTTTGACACAGAAGACACAATGTCACAGGCAAAAAAGTAAATACATTTATGATATAAAATACAAATTAGTATATGAGAAGAATTAAAACCCGGTTTGGCACAGATGACACAATTTCACAGGCAAATAATGAATGAATTTATGATATAAAATACATAATAGTATATGAGAAGAATAAAACCCGGTTTGGCACATATGACACAATGTCACAGGAGAAAAGTAAATGAATTTATGATATAAAAGACATAATGGTATATGAAAAGAATGAAACCCAGTTTGACACAGAAGACACAATGTCACAGGCAAAAAAGTAAATTAATTTATGATATAAAATACATAATAGTATATGAGAAGAGTAAAACCCGGTTTGGCACAGATGACACAATGTCACAGGCGAAAAGGTAAATAAATTTATGATATAAAAGACATACTGGTATATGAAAAGAATGAAACCCGGTTTGACACAAAAGACACAATGTCACAGGCAAAAAAGTAAATGAATTTATGATATAAAATACATAATGGTATATTAGAAGAATTAAAACCCGGTTTGGCACAGATGACACAATGTCACAGGCAAAAAAGCAAATGAATTTATGATATAAAAGACATATTGGTATATGAAAAGAATGAAACCCGGTTTGACACAGATGACACAATGTCACAGGCAAAAAAGTAAATGAATTTATGATATAAAATATATAATAGTATATGAGAAGAATTAAAACCCGGTTTTACATAGATGACACAATGTCAGAGGCAAAAAAGTAAATGGATTTATGATATAAAATACATAATAGTATATGAGAAGAGTAAACCCGTTTGGCACAGATGACACAATGTCACAGGCAAAAAAGAAAATGAATTTATGATATAAAATACATAATAGTATATAAGAAGAATAAAACCCGGTTTGGCACAGATGACACAATGTCACAGAAGAAAAAGTAAATGAATTTATGATAAAAAAGACATAATGGTATATGAAAAGAATGAAACCCGGTTTGACACAGAAGACACAATGTCACAGGCAAAAAAGTAAATGAATTTATGATATAAAATACATAATAGTATATGAGAAGAATAAAACCGGTTTGGCACAGATGACACAATGTCACAGGCGAAAAAGTAAATGAATTTATGATGTAAAAGACATAATGGTATATGAAAAGATTGAAATCCGGTTTGACATAGAAGACACAATGTCACAGGCAAAAAAGTAAATGAATTTTTTATAATAAAAACATAATAGTATATAGAGAAGAATAAAACCCGGTTTGGCACAGATGACACAATGTCACAGGCGAAAAAGTAAATGAATTTATGATATAAAAGACATGATGGTATATGAAAAGAATGAAACCCGGTTTGACACAGAAGACACAATGTCACAGGCAAAAAAGTAAATAAATTTATGATATAAAATACAAATTAGTATATGAGAAGAATTAAAACCCGGTTTGGCACAGATGACACAATGTCACAGGCAAAAAATGAATGAATTTATGATATAAAATACATAATAGTATATGAGAAGAATAAAACCCGGTTTGGCACAGATGACACAATGTCACAGGAGAAAAGTAAATGAATTTATGATGATATCAAAGACATAATGGTATATGAAAAGAACGAAACCCAGTTTGACACAGAAGACACAATGTCACAGGCAAAAAAGTAAATTAATTTATGATATAAAATACATAATAGTATATGTGAAGAGTAAAACCCGGTTTGGCACAGATGACACAATGTCACGGGCGAAAAAGTAAATGAATTTATGATATAAAAGACATACTGGTATATGAAAAGAATGAAACCCGGTTTGACACAAAAGACACAATGTCACAGGCAAAAAAGTAAATGAATTTATGATATAAAATACATAATGGTATATGAGAAGAATTAAAACCCGGTTTGGCATAGATGACACAATGTCACAGGCAAAAAAGTAAATGAATTTATGATATAAAATACATAATAGTATATGAGAAGAATAAAACCCGATTTGGCACAGATGACACAATGTCACAGGCAAAAAAGTAAATTCAATTATGATGTAAAATACATAATAGTATATGAGACGAATAAAACCCGGTTTGGCACAGATGACACAATGTCACAGGCGAAAAAGTAAATGAATTTATGATATAAAAGACATAATGGTATATGAAAAGAATAAAACCCGGTTTGACACAGAAGACACAATGTCACAGGCAAAAAAGTAAATGAATTTATGATATAAAATACATAATAGTATATGAGAAGAATTAAAACCCGGTTTGGCACATATGACACAATGTCACAGGCGAAAAAGTAAATGAATTCATGATATAAAAGACAGAATGGTATATGAAAAGAATGAAACCCGGTTTGACACAGATGACACAATGTCACAGGCAAAAAAGTAAATGAATTTATGATATAAAATACATAATGGTATATGAGAAGAATTAAAACCCGGTTTGGCACAGATGACACAATGTCACAGGCAAAAAAGTAAATGAATTTATGATTTAAAAGACATATTGGTATATGAAAAGAATGAAACCCGGTTTGACACAGATGACACAATGTCTCAGGCAAAAAAGTAAATGAATTTAATATATAGAATACATAACAGTATATGAGAAGAATTAAAACCCGGTTTGGCACAGATGACACAATGTCACAGGAGAAAAAGTAAATTAATTTATGATATAAAATACATAATGGTATATGAAAAGAATGAAACCCGGTTTGACACAGAAGACACAATGTCACAGGCAAAAAAGTAAATGAATTTATGATATAAAATACATAATTAGTTTATGAGAAGAGAAAAACCCGGTTTGACACAGGTGACACAATGTCACAGGCAAAAAAGTAAATGAATTTATGATATAAAATACATAATAGTATATGAGAAGAATTAAAACCCGGTTTGGCACAGATGACACAATGTCACAGGCGAAAAAGTAAATGAATTGATGATATAAAATACATAATAGTGTATGAGAAGAAAAAAACCCGGTTTGGCACAGATGACACAATGTCACAGGAGAAAAAGTAAATGAATTCATGATATAAAAGACATAATGGTATATGAAAAGAATGAAACCCGATTTGACACAGAAGACACAATGTCACAGGCAAAAAAGTAAATGAATTGATGATATAAAATACATAATAGTATATGAGAAGAATAAAACCCGGTTTGGCACAGATGACACAATGTCACAGGCAAAAAAGTAAATGAATTCATGATATAAAATACATAATAGTATATGAGAAGAATAAAACCCGGTTTGGCACAGATGACACAATGTCACAGGAGAAAAAGTAAATGAATTTATGATATAAAAGACACAATGGTATATGAAAAGAATGAAACCCGGTTTGACACAGAAGACACAATGTCACAGGCAAAAAAGTAAATGAATTTATGATATAAAATACATAATAGTATATGAGAAGAGTAAATCCCGGTTTGGCACAGATGACACAATGTCACAGGCGCAAAAGTAAATGAATTCATGATATAAAAGACATAATGATATATATGAAAAGAATGAAACCCGGTTTGACACAAAAGACACAATGTCACAGGCAAACAAGTAAATTAATTTATGATATAAAATACATAATAGTATATGAGAAGAATTAAAACCCGGTTTGGCACAGATGACACAATGTCACAGGCAAAAAAGTAAATGAATTTATGATATAAAAGACATATTGTTATATGAAAAGAATAAAACCCGGTTTGACACAGATGACACAATGTCACAGGCAAAAAAGTAAATGAATTTATGATATAAAATACATAATAGTATATGAGAAGAATTACAACCCGGTTTGGCACAGATGACACAATGTCACAGGCAAAAAAGTAAATTAATTAATGATATAAAATACATAACAGTATATGAGAAGAGTAAAACCCGGTTTGGCACAGATGACACAATGTCACAGGCAAAAAAGGAAATGAATTTATGATATAAAATACATAATAGTATATGAGAAGAATAAAACCGGTTTGGCACAGATGACACAATGTCAAAGGCGAAAAAGTAAATGAATTCATGATATAAAATACATAATAGTATATGAGAAGAATAAAACCCGGTTTGGCACAGATGACACAATGTCACAGGAGAAAAAGTAAATGAATTTTTTATAATAAAAACATAATAGTATATGAGAAGAATAAAACCCGGTTTGGCACAGATGGCACAATGTCACAGGCGATAAAGTAAATGAATTTATGATATTAAAAGACATGGTAGTATAGGAAAAGAATGAAAACCCGGTTTGGCACAGATGACACAATGTCACATTAAATGAATTTATGATGAAAAAGCATAATAGTATATGAGAAGAATTAAAACTCGGTTTGGCACAGATGACACAATGTCACAGGCGAAAAAGTAAATAAATTTATGATATAAAAACATAATAGTATATGAGAAGAATGAAAACCCGGTTTGGCACAGATGACACAATGTCACAGGCAAAAAAGTAAATGAATTTATGATATAAAAACATAATAGTATATGAGAAGAATGAAAACCCGGTTTGGCACAGATGACACAATGTCACAGGCAAAAAAGTAAATGAATTTATGATATCAAAAGACTTAATAGTATATGAAAAGAAGAAACCCGGTTTGGCACAGATGACACAGTGTCACAGGCGAAAAAGTAAATGAATTTATGATATAAAAGACATAATGGTATATGAAAAGAATTAAACCCGGTTTGACACAGAAGACACAATGTCACTGGCAAAAAAGTAAATGAATTTATGATATAAAATACATAATAGTATATGAGAAGAATAAAACCCGGTTTGGCACAGATGACACAATGTCACAGGCGAAAAAGTAAATGAATTTATGATACAAAATACATAATAGTATATGAAAAGAAGTAAAACCCGGTTTGGCACAGATGACACAATGTCACAGGCGAAAAAGTAAATGAATTTATGATATAAAAATACATAGTAGTATATGAAAAGAATGAAAACCCGGTTTGGCACAGATGACACAATGTCACAGGCAAAAAAGTAAATGAATTTATGATATAAAAACATAATTGTATATGAGAAGAATTAAAACCCGGTTTGGCACAGATGACACAATGTCACAGGCGAAAAAGTGAATGAATTTATGATATAAAAAGACATAGTAGTATATGAAAAGAATAAAACCCGTTTTGGCACAGATGACACAATATCACAGGCGAAAATGTAAATTAATTCATGATATAAAAGACATCACATAATAGTATATAAAAAGAAAAAAACCCGGTTTGACACAGATGACACGATGTCACAGGCGAAAAAGTAAATGAATTTATGATATAAAAACATAATAGTATATGAGAAGAATTAAAACCCGGTTTGGCACAGATGACACAATGTCACAGGTGAAAAAGTAAATAAATTTATGATATAAAAGACATAATGGTATATAAAAAGAAAAAACCCGGTTTGGCACAGATGACACAATGTCACAGGCGAAAAAGTAAATGAATTTATGATATAAAAACATAATAGTATATGAGAAGAATTAAAACCCGGTTTGGCACAGATGACACAATGTCACAGGCGAAAAAGTAAATAAATTTATGAAATAAAAGACATAATGGTATATAAAAAGAAGGAAAAAAAACCGGTTTGGCACAGATGACACAATGTCACAGGCGAAAAAGTAAATGAATTTATGATATGAAAAGACATAATATTATATGAAAAGAAGTAAACCCGGTTTGGCACAGATGACACAATGTCACAGGCGAAAAAGTAAATGAATTTATGATATAAAAATACATAGTAGTATATGAGAAGAATTAAAACCCGGTTTGGCACAGATGACACAATGTCACAGGCGAAAAAGTGAATGAATTTATGATATAAAAAGACATAGTAGTATATGAAAAGAATAAAACCCGTTTTGGCACAGATGACACAATATCACAGGCGAAAATGTAAATGAATTCATGATATAAAAGACATAATAGTATATAAAAAGAAAAAAACCCGGTTTGACACAGATGACACAATGTCACAGGCGAAAAAGTAAATGAATTTATGATATAAAAACATAATAGTATATGAGAAGAATTAAAACTCGGTTTGGCACAGATGACACAATGTCACAGGTGAAAAAGTAAATAAATTTATGATATAAAAGACATAATGGTATATAAAAAGAAAAAAACCCGGTTTGGCACAGATGACACAATGTCACAGGCGAAAAAGTAAATGAATTTATGATATAAAAACATAATAGTATATGAGAAGAATTAAAACCCGGTTTGGCACAGATGACACAATGTCACAGGCGAAAAAGTAAATAAATTTATGAAATAAAAGACATAATGGTATATAAAAAGAAGAAAGAAAAAAAAAACCGGTTTGGCACAGATGACACAATGTCACAGGCGAAAAAGTAAATGAATTTATGATATAAAAAGACATGGTAGTATATGAAAAGAATAAAACCCGGTTTGGCACAGATGACACAATGTCACAGGCGAAAAAGTAATTAAATGTTTGATATATAAAGACATAATAGTGTATAGAATGAATTAAACCCGCCGTGCCACAGATGACACAATATTACAGGCAAAAAAGTAATTAAATGTATGATATAAAAAGACATAAGAGTATATGAAATGAATTAATCCGGTTTGACACAGATGACACAATGTCACAGGCGAAAAAGTAATTAAATATATGATATAAAAAGACATAATAGTATATGAAATGAATTTATCCGGTTTGACACAGGTGCCACAATGTCACAGTCGGGAAAGTAATTAAATGTATGATATATAAAGACATAATTGTATATAGAATGAATTAAACCGGCCGTGTCACAGAAGACACAATGTCACAGGCAAAAAAGTAATTAAATGTATGATATAAAAAAGATATAATAGTATATAGAATGAATTAAACCGGCCGTGTCACAGAAGACACAATGTCACAGTCGAAAAAGTAATTAAATGTATGATATAAAAAGACATAATAGTGTATAGAATGAATTAAACCCGCGGTGTCACAGATGTCACAATGTCACAGGCAAAAAAGTAATTAAATGTATAATATAAAAAGACATAATGGTAAATAGAATGAATTAAACCCGCCGTGTCACAGATGACACAATGTCACAGGCAAAAAAGTAATTAAATGTATAATATACAAAGACATAATAGTGTATAGAATGATTTAAACCCGCCGTGTCACAGATGTCACAATGTCACAGGCCAAAAAGTAATTAAATGTATGATATAAAAAGACACAACAGCATATAGAATGAATTATACCCAGTTTGACACGTACAGTAGTACATATATAGAATACATAACATCGTATGAACATACATGGAACAATACACCAGTAGGTATAATGATGGTAATACCATTTATATTAAGTCATATAGTATGTATATATACAATAGTTCGTGCTATATTACATGAAGGATACACCCATGTAAGTCTTTACATGCAATCCGTGACAATGAGCTCCATAACTTAAAATTAAATCTTCGCCGTGCAGATCTTTCATATGTATGGAATTTCTTCAGTGTTAGTGATAATAATACACAACTTTGCTTAATCTTAGGTAATACTTGTTTGAATGTCACCCCCATGGTGAGTAAATACTCATATGATTTAAATGATGATACATTGATCGAAAAACAATTTGATACTTTCTGTAAATCCTATTTAAAACGTGCATGGTCGTGTAGGACAGCGCTGTTAAGTAACAATAATAATAATAATAATAATATTAACTAATCAGCATACACACTCCACGTAAGGTTTCATATGACTTTATGAGCCCATTCCCGTGTATGATTTTATATTGATGATTGTATGTTTATTTTGTAATTACTTCTCTCTCTTGTCTATATCATATTTAATACTGTACCTTGTATTTGTGTATTTTTGTGTATTTTACTCTTATTCTTTTGGATGCACCACCTTCGGGTGGGTGCCGCTGTTTTGAAAGTGTTTTCCGAATAAATAAATTTAAAAAAATAAATTAAAAAAAACATACTAAATCGCACCAAATGGTTTCGAAAATTGAACACTTCCAAGGGGGGGGGGGGGGGGGGGGGGGGGGGGGGGGGGGGGGCACATAACCCCGCAGACCCCCCCCCCCCCCCCCCTTCCGTTGCACCACTTAGTCAAACATGCATACTCAATCAATTTATATTTAAGCCCCCCGGGTAAAAAAATCCTGCGCACGCCTATGATATCAACTATGATATATGAGTAAGCATTTAAGGGGCATTATACGTAAGGGAGTGCGCCCTCAATTATCCTGGAAATCATTTTTTTTACATCAAAGTAATACTTCGGCTGTTCGGCTTATACTAACTACCATCTGAAACAGTTTACCAACATTCGCCGTTTGTCATATAAAATTTCATGATTTTCTTAGTTTCGATATGATCATATCGAAACTAGGTGCTGAATTCGGAAGTTATGCTATCGTTTTACACACGGCCTTTCGCGGCAAATCTCAACCCGGAAGTGCCGTTATTTGCTTATTTGGCATGAAGGCGACGTCGAAATTGTATGACATTTTGGATTTGGGCTATGTTGATGATTATCTTTACGTTACTTGCTCATTTAGTATATCGATACATCTCTCAATGCCCCTTTAATGTACCAAATCAATCATAGTTTTAAATAATTAAATTCACAGTTCCAGTCTAAACAGGTTGGTAATGGTTGCGATAACTAGTTTCAAAATAAGGAAAATGATGAGAAAAAAATAAAATAAATAAAAGTCACCTCGTCCCTTGTTAGATCTTAAACAGGAAACTATAAGAATTAACTTGGAAGGACCTACGGGGAGAAAACGGATATATTTGTCTGATCGCGCAACGAAGTCAGCTTCGAAAATCTTGAGATTTTCTTCAGTACACTGTAAATATACAGTGTTTAGAACTGTCGATGTCATATTCGTTTTATGTTGACTAAACATCTTTGCATTAAAAGCACTAAGATTTGTAAAAAATAGTTTCACGACGGAAAACATTGTAAAAATGGTATCACGCTGTGTGTACTCTGTCATATTTATATTCGTTTTATAGTATTGCTATAGCCTGACATTTCTTCAGCAGCATTACATGTATGGTCGGTGGCAGCGTTAATAGAAATAAGAAAAATTACTTGGTTATCCAGGTTATCCAACGGATAACCTAGATTGAGATGTTGGTTATCCGCCAACATTTTTGGCAAAAAAAGTATGGATAGATGCGTGTTTTGCTATTTTGCAACCATAAAGTGAAAATATCAACGTTTACGAAGACGAAGTTATATTAAACAATATCTCTTCCTAGGCGCTCCAATTCATGCATCGTTCATGCATCATGAATACCGAATTAAAATGTCTATGGAGCGGTCTCGTAAAAACATGGGTTTTTTTTACCTTTTGGATCCTAAAATTAAAAATATAAAATTGATCATCTATGCAAACGAGCTCATGTAAGAAAAAGTAATACTCTATCTAATAGTGCTTAGAAAAACCTTCTCCGACACATACATGTACAACCTACGTGGATTTTCAACTGAATAACCCAGCTTTTGCCTAAATCTGGTCAAATCTCTGCGGAGATTTTCAGCCTAAAGTGTATTTTCAGACCGCTATATTTACGGTATGAGCGCCCCCTTTAGTTATGGAAAGTAAGTCATTGAGTCTGCAAATCTAGGCTTTCGTATGATGCTAAAATTATTGTGATCCGACAAGAGTAAGGTTATCAAGTGATCAATAAAGTATTGCATGTATTGACAGTGCGTAAAGGCTAGTTTTAATAGGAGCGATTTAGCACCAAAAGGATTTGATATATATTAAGTGAAATTAACTTGATCGCGCTTCCAAGCGCACTCAGTAGATGAGGCTTCCACTATAATCTTGATTACAGCAACATGGTTTGGCTCGTACAACGGGAGAAAATGCTAGCGGTAAGACTGAAGAGATTCGGGTACGTGTTTCATTTAAAAGTCGCAAGTATGCAAATGTTATATATTCATATTATCTAATGTATACTATACTTCTTAACTAATTAACATAATAGAATCTAATTAACATAATAGGATACATTTTTGGTGTCAACAAAATGTTGGTTATCCGCCGGATGATCGGCAAGGACAAATTGGTTACAGGAGGCCGGCAGTGCCATCCACTTCCGGGTTTTTTACGGCAAGGGCCGCTACAGCGTAATTTGAATTCAGACCCATTTTTATGAAGAAATCACAAGTACCGTAAAGATTGCAATTTCGGCAGTTAAATTGATTTTTCCAAACCGTAACACTCATTATTTAGGTTAATATGTTATTTAATATTCATAACTTCATGAATAATCGCGATAGCTGCGTACCAAGTGCGTTCCAATCAAATTAATCGTTAGATGAGAACGCGCACGCCGAGCGCGGGTTACTAATAATTGCCCGAAAGTACTGTGCCAAAGTGTTCCATTGTTTTGCTCACTGACCGACCAATCAAATTAACGCCTCATGCCCCTAAACTGAATATTCAATGAGTTATGAGGAAACACGATTAAAGCTTATTTCTGATTGGTTGAATGATAAAAATGTTAATGAGGGGATGACCCGACTTGAACTGTTTCAATAACTAAGAAGGGGTGGACAAAATAAACAGAAAACTAATTAATTATTAGCAAGATTATATCGGTACAAATCAACGATTTGGATAAAATATGCATCTTTTTCAGTATATGAATGAGAATAATGACTGCTTAACAACTGTTTTCGTGAACTTGTTTTGAAATCCTCGGGTTTTGTTCTGGTCATTCGGAATTGTCCCTCGGGGGCTGCGCCCCTCGGGACAATTCCTCAGACCAGAACAAAAACCTCTGATTTTAAAGCAAATTCACGAAAACAGTTGTTACGCAGTCATTATTCTCTAAATATTTCATGCAAACTGACCGCTGTTTCTCCTGGCCCTTGATGCATGTAAAAATACGTCTTTTCCCGCCCGAAATTGCGGGGGAAATGGCCGAAAATTGATTTGTATACGAAAATTAAGCTTTTAGTTCGTGACCGCGACACGCAAAATTGTACGGATCCTCGTTCAAACCTAGTAAGCTTAAACTTTTTGATAGTGCGTTTTATACAATGTATAATTCTTTGAATATAAATAATAAAATTATTTTGGCAATAATGATACTTTTATAGTACTTCCTGGGCAAAGATTGATACAAATAATTACGTTTTGAAACACCAAATCATAAAAATACGTTAGAAGAATGACGTCATCGGGGAATCCCGTCTTGGGGCGTCCCCGATGCAATATTTTTGTTCATGAAAATTAGTTGTTGGTTTACGAAAATATTGGTCCCTTCGTCAAATTTTGTTTCCTGACTAACTAATTAATTAGGTCTCTCAGTAGCCAAGCCCGCTCAGGGGTCAGTAGGCATAGGCCTACTCACAATAGCTAGACTTACCAAAAAGGCCAAGGGATTGTTTCTTTGTATAATATTAAACTGCCTGGGGAATTTTAGACTTCAAGTTCTCAAGTTCAGATTTTTTGTATGAGTGATTAGAAATCAAACTTGTAACTCTACAAAGCTAAGAGCTCTGAAAAGTGAAAGGCCAATCAATTGGTTCACTGCAACTCAGAAAATATGCATCCCTTCTTGGGCCAACCCTGGCCTGCCTCTCAAATGGACTTGTACACAAGCTTTTCAATATATTTGGTAAGATTTCACTGGGCCTACTTTTACGTAGCAGAGAGCACGTCCCTGCTTCCCCCCACTCTACGCCAGCAATTTCACTGGGTTAATTCTCGAGGGTAAAAACACAAAATTATGACCAAAACGTGTGCTCAGTGGCGTAACAGCCGGGGGGCAGGGGGGGGGGGGGGGCACAGTGCCCCCCCCCCCCCCGAAGGTGCTCAGCAGGAAACTTCTAACCTACCCACCAGGAAAAATGGGGGGAAGGGAAAAGAGGAAAAGAAGGGGGAAAGGGAAAGAAAAGAGAGAGAGAAAGGAAAAGAAGAAAAAAAGGGTAAAGAAAGAAAGAAAGAAAATTTCGCAGTACAAAAGGCACAACAGTTGACTGCTGTGGTTTTTTTACTGCGAAATTTTGTGACCGTGCGAGGTGACTGACTGGGAACAAATTTGGGGCAACCTTTTACGAAAAATTCCGGGACGGAATTATTCTAACCAGGAATTATTTTTTTTGGCTGTGCCCCCCCTGACAACCAACCTCTGTTACGCCCCTGCCGACGGTGTGCTAGTGCAGCGAGGCAGTAAAACAATGACATTTTCAACATTTTTCACTCGTCACAACAATATTGGGGTGAAAATCAAAAATGAAGGCTATTTCACCCTTTGTATGGTAGGGCGAGTGAAAACACTGTAGGCCTACACCTCTGATTATATAGTATTACATTTACAATCCTTAAAGGTATAGTATGTGATCTTTTCCATGGGACGCTCTCTTTAAATCCTCAAAAATAAATTGAAAGCAGATTTACATTTCTAATCATAAATCATGAATATAATATTCCAAGTTACAGAGCGATACGATTCCTAATTACCTCAAATTCATGGTTGTAGAGTGAATTTAGACTAAAAATAAGTTATCGGCGCAGACTCCGACAGTTTATTTTGAATCTAAAACCATGATTTTGAAGTAATTATGAATCGTATCGCCCTGTAACTTGGAATGTATACGACAGGGTCAGAATTGGTCAAAGGTTGCCAGAATCCATTTATATAGATTCCTGCAGAGGATTTTGCAAGAATCTATGGATTCTCCTTCATTCAAATTATGCAATGTAGGCCTATAGACAGAATATCTCTACGAGAATCAACATGGATTCTCGCAACTTTACCAGCGGGAATCTTTGCGAGAATTGAAATTCTGACCCTGTACGATTTATGATCATAAATGTAAATCTGTAAGAAAAATCTGCTTCCAATTTTTTTCTCTCGAGGATTGAGGGCGTCCTTTGGAAAAGATCACATAATAGCCTATACCGTTAATTTCTAGATCTAGATCTTTATAGTTATAAAACATACAATCGAAACACAATGTAGCTATTTCACTTGATCAATTTTTTTTTTTAATAATTACCATGAATTTCCACTTCTTTCTCCCTCCAAATTATTTCTTTTCTGTTTTTTGTTTAATATCAAACAAAAACAATATTATAAAAACAATGTTTGTATTGCAATTTAATTGATAGTCTAATCTCATCAACCTCAAGTCAATGTCTGTTGTTTCTGTTTTTTGTGGTGAAGAATCTTGACCTACAGCGTGTAAAATAATCACGCAATTGCTGTAATTCCTCTTGTCGCGATGACAATTGTCAATAATTGACGTGAAAGTGAGATATTGTTCTTTTTCATTTGTTATTCCACATGATGATGTTCAACCTATTCCATAGCTCATCATCAGTTGCCTTGTTTATAGATTTGTTGTGAAACCTGCAAAGAAAATAAAAAAAAGATATTACAATCAAAACATTAGAACAATATTCACTATACAATACCATACATTATGATACAATATTAAAAACAATAACAATAATAATAAAATGTAAGCATTTAAAATTTAATAAAATTTAAGCATTTTATATTTACATATGAAAATAAACTCTGAGCTTGTATGCCAAACCGAGATTGGATCAAGGCTTTTATGTCTGAAGGCTGACAGTGAAAGTGTTAACTTTATTATTTTGTTGGAAGTGGCTCTTTTTACTTCAATCTTTTATAATACATTCATTTCATTCAGCCAGCCATCATGCTCATCTAGGCTTTTTAAGCCTGGCCTGAGCAGCAATTTGCTTGAGCCTACAACCTAGTGGTCCGTAGCTAGGTCCCTTCAGGACCCAACCAAGCGTGTGTCCGTACGGACGGACCGACTGTGTAACAAACAAAACAAACGTGTCTCACCAAGAAATTATTGCGTCAGCTGCTTGACGTGGGGATAGATGTACATCACATTGACTGGTCACAATCTGCATGGGAAAGTCAAATGTAAATAAATTATAAAATAATCAATCAGGTGCAATTAAAATCGATGACATCCAATTGCCAAATTATTGGCCAGTGATTAGAGTAATGAACCATATTGTCGGGCGGGCTCTACATTCAGAGAGGGAATACACTGTATTCATGAATATGCACGGTTTAATCCGTAGGCATGCCCTAGTTTGATCTCATTCATAATCATTCTCATTTTTCAGCCAAAAAATTATCTTACCCCTACGTCACTTATATTCGGAAACCTTTCACCGGATGAGCGTGATCGATCTGGCATAATCAGAGAGCAATTTTAGATTTCATATTACAGAAATTGTAGACCACAGAAATTTATGAATGAAAGTTTGAAATGAACTAAAGGCCTTACTTGATACTACCAATAATAAGACAATATTCTATCTAATGCACCCATTGCCACCTTGATTTATAATCGTAAACATGACACACAAAACTCACTTTTCGTTGCATGACCCCGACTAACCGGCGCATCCTAGCAGGGATACTATTAATTTTGGGATAGGAAAGTCCTATACTAACGTACGTAGCGAAAACGGTCCCTTTTGCATATTTGAATAAATTATGGTAATCGTTTGGAATGCGTCGTTGACCGGCGCATGACGCGTTTGACGTCATTATTTAGTCAGCATAAATTGGTGGCGCTATTCACGCGGTAGATTTACACAGTCTGGATTTACACACAGCTTGCTGTCAAAAAATGATACTGACACTGGAGTTGGTTATCCAACTCCAGCGGTTTTTGGATGAAATAATTTAGTTCCAACGTGTGAGGAATTTTATGGGGGTCATATAATCAAAATCCCGGGCAAAATCCATTGTTACATTGAAAGCAATGGAAATTCAAAATTAACGGCCGTTCGTGTCTACCATCGTCTGCTACAATCACGCCTTATCAGTATAGCGCCACCAATTCTATGCTGACTAAATTTTAATTTAAAAGTGGACTCCGATCGGCAAGCTGAGAGGCACACCCCTGATCCTAGTCCGTCGAGAAGTCCCACTCGCCCAGGGAGGTCGGCTCGGGCCTGTCGGTTCTCGCTGGTGGCGCTCTATACCTCACTGGGCGAGGGGACTTCTCGACGGACTAGTGCATCCTGGAGACGATGGGGAGGTCTGGAGCAGGGATACTATTAATTTTGGGATAGGAAAGTCCTATACTAACGTACGTAGTAAAAACGGTCTCTTTTGCATATTTACATAAATTATGGTTATCATCGGAATGTGTCGGTGACCGGCGTTTAACGCGTTTAACAATGTTTGACCAGGTTTAACGTAATATTTGGTCGGCATAGGTTTGGGGCGCTGTGGATTTACACAGACGACCGTGGCCACGCGAAACCTAACACGTAATCGCGAATGTAATCTTATCATTTTGACAAATTCATCATAATTAGAAGAATTTTCATCGTTAACCGGGCGATGAATGGTAAAAATAATTCAAAATAGTGCACTCCCGTTGCCATATTGGGTCGTCTGAGAGACGCGTGGCCAGCGTCGTGTCGTCTGCTACAATCACGCCTGATCGGTTTAGCGCCACCAGTTCTATGCCGACCAAATTTTAATTTAAAAGTGGCCTCCGATCGGCAAGCTCAGTGGCACACCCCTGTCTGGAGGCTGATTGAAATATTGTATAGAATTCATACATATTCATAGATTATTTCTGCAAAGTAGCAACCTGATTGGTCAGCTGGCTAATTAATATTTAACTGTTGAAAGATGTCAATCAATTACGCGGGAGATAGCATCGTTCTCTCGTACCCACGAATGCGCGAGCCGGTCACCAAAGTTCGAAACCGTAAAAATTGACCTTTTAACGGTAAATACGCTACACTGCTGGCCTCCTGGTTATCCGTCGGTAAATTTGGCCATTTCGGATGACCGATATTTCGAACGCTGGTCGGTGGTATTACATAGTGACGTAGGGTAGGTGTGGGTAATACGGGACCGTAGGTAATACGGGACCGCATCACTGAAATCTCATCTACAGCCGTCTGGCATTACTAGCACTTTTAATAGCACCCTCTATAGATAGATCAAACCCTAAGTGAATTGCATGACTATTACCGGAAGAATTACCAGCCATAAAATCACCACAACCTGTCAATTTAAGGAAAAATGCACCCATATTTTTTGTCTAATATAAAAATAGTGTTTTCATAGAATATGATGGTAAAGGAAAGGAAAGGGGGCGTGACCTGAATTTTTGCATTATTAAGCATGTTTCAGGTGTTGGTCCAACATGTATTGTGTGTGTGCTTCGCTAGTACAGTGTACATTGGTGTTATAATGCATTGAATGGGAGCCGTGTGTTCACAATTGGTGAAGGTAATATGGGAGAGCCAGCATGACGGTATTTAAATGTCTTAAAGGTCCCGTATTACCCACACCTAACCTACTTTTTTTCTTCTTTTTTTGTAGCAATGTACCTTTTTTGTACCAATGTACTTAATCATGCATTATTATCTCTTAAATGGATTACTGGACCATTATTTATGGTTTTTTAACAGTTACTCTTTAAATAAAAAATGTCAAATAACTTTTCATACCAAAACAATGTCCTCAAAACTATGTCCCGTATTAACTTCACGTGTAGGTAAGATGGGACATTTATGATGACGTCAGTATTTGATAATAACAGCCAAACCAAACATAGAATGACTCTGTTTTTTTATTACAATAAAGGTTTATAAAATGTAGATTACAAATAACAAACTTTGCTTAAATTTGAGTCAGTTATTTTGTATTTTAATTATGCAAATGTCTTAAAGGTCCCGTATTACCCACACCTACCCTATGTCAACTATGGTAGATTTCGTGATGTATAACATATCGTTTTGCAATATCGTTTTCTTAATTATTTTTACAAAGTCCCAAAGTCAAACATTGATTAGTTGGTAGTATTAATAAATTTTAAAAAATGGAGAAAAACCCTAATACAAAATATAATTGCTGGACCTCTTAAACACTGCAAGTTTATCCTCTGTGGACAGTGCAGTCAGACATACAATGTGAATCAAAACATAATTTGACGATTTCTTATTCTCCAAAAAGACCAAACAACCCAATGAATTACGAATAAAGAGCATGCTATTTTTGTCGTCTGAAAAAAGAAGTAAAGAATCATTGTTATTGTCCCTTGCAATCGGGATGACATTTCTAATAAAAGACCCCATTCTGGCATGGCAAGAGTGTTCTGTACCAGAAGAAATACTAGTGAGAAGGAAAAGAAAAAAAATAACTGGGGAATATAGTCATCATTAGTTGCTCATTATGAACAGACAGATATCGTTATTGCTCTCAACATTACAACAAGTCTTATTTGCTGGCAAAATTACCTGATCCATTCATGGTCGAATTGCACGATTTCATTATTAGTATTTATACTTTAAGCACGATAACTATAAAATAGTCATGTTTGAAATAAAATCCATAGACGCGTCTCCAAGGAGAACTACAGTGCAACAGAGCATAAATTACAAAATATTGAATTATAAATATAGTGCCTCCTGAGTGTTGTACAACCATGAACATTTCAATCTTGAGTATATGTATCATATATAATCAAAACAGCAGGTACTCTTTGTGTCCTTTATATGATTATCAGCATTGTTAATACATTTCTTATTAAACCTGATTTCGGATTGGCCAATACTTGATTATCCATACACGCTAATCCAACAAGCTACTGGCTAATTGCTTTCATGGCCTTAAATATTTTAACTTTTTATTATTATTTAGACTTAGTGCAGGCCTTTATCATGGTACCTGTTTGGTGACCGTGTGCTGACTGCTTGCATGTCAGCACACGGTCACCTGAAGTAACATACACCATTATGCTTGAAACCCTTGACTGCACACTGATGAATGGCGTTTCAGGTTTCTTGTAGCGCGAATTTCAAAGCATTGGTCCCTTAGCGTGGGCATGCCCTTGAATAGTACTACTTAATAATTTCAACGAATTTGGCAATTCATTAAGCTTAATTTAAGACAGATTTGGGTGGTTTTTTGAAAGTAAATATAAATGTGAACTTTTTCTCAGACAGAATTGTTGACAATGATTAGAACTTCATTTCCTGTAAATTTTGTGTTAATAGCATGTATAGTTTTTGCTGGAAATTACAAAAGCAAAATTGTAATGTATTTCTTTATAATATGCTAATTATATGCAAATAAGAAGGCCAAACTTTTTTCTTCTTCTATGACATTAAATCACCAAGTTGTATTCTATAATATAATATTGTCTCCTTGTCTTAAATATGTTACTTTTTGAATTAGAGCGTAATTTAAAGAACATGCACTTTTGGTTTATGCTCTGTTGCACTGTAGCATTGTCAATGTACTTCAACCACCCATGAGCAATGAGATTGCCTCCCGATCGGAATCTAAAATACTATTGTACTTCATCCAGCTCATAATAGTACGCAGATAACTTTCAATTGCCTAATGACATTTTATTGGGGTATGTTATTACTCTTTTGTCATTGACATCATTTACATTCACAGACATTAATGTGATCAATGAATGCATTGAGGAGCACTACCGTACAGACTGTAACCATGGTAACAAAAAATAGTACATAGTGACGCCATGGGAAATGTTGGTACTTTGTTTTGATATCAATGGATGGAGGAGAGTAATACTAGCTATACATTGGTACCAAACACCTGCAATAATGGCATAGGGCGTGTACAAATTATAGCGGGAAGTTGTATTCCAAATATAGTCATCAAAAAAGTAACTCACCAAATAATAATTGTGCTGATAACTCTAAAAGTATGTATCCTACATATAGTACATATTAAATAATATAAAGTTGTTGAGTAATTTCTCCTCTTAAATTTGAGATATTGCATGCTAAGAATGGTTGATTATTGAGGAAGTTATAATCCCAAATGTAGGGTAAAGTACGATTTTCATTCGTCGAATTTTTCTTTTCATCTATCTCGGGGGAGAGTCCCGGGGGAAGAGTATGAAAGGTATAACGCGTGTGTTCCATATTGACCATCAAACAATGCGGCTGGCCGACTATCCAACCTGCGTACGCATCACCAACGGACAACACGTCTGTAATCAATAATTTGCCCGAAACTGAGTCCGCATGCAGAAAAACAAAATGCGAAAAAAGAAACCGTTCTTTATCTACTTTTGGGACTGTTAAACTTCCGTGATATCAAACCATTCTTTACATGCACAATCTCAAATTAAAGAGGGGAAGTTTCTCAACAGCTTAATAATTTTTTTAAGTAATAGGCCTACTGTAAAAGTAATAATCATATTTATTGCCTTGTAAGTTATATACTTTTGTATAACTGTATAGCCTAGGTAGACTATTAGCTTCATGATCTGTGGTTGAAATAGATAGTAATGCTTGTGATATCACTGAATGGTAGAAAAGACTAACTAAGCGTGTCCAATGAGAGTTGATTCGCAGACATTGGCCGATTGACCATTTCATTCAGAGGTAACAGAAGCAAAAAATGGGAGGGTCTCAAACTTAATCGTAATATGCAAGGTTACTACCGTGTCATTATCAGTGCATGTAACAGTACTGTGATGTACAGATAGGGTAACCAACTATAATTATTAAACCTAGTGGCAGGGAACTTACGGCTGAATTATCCGCATAACTTTTCCTGCAAACAATTGTTGTCAATTGCCCGCGTGTTTTTGATCGGGAAGATGCGTTGTTATTCAAATAAAATTGATAAAGGTCTTCAGGTGGTCTCATAGCCAGAAGTACATAAAGTAACGTTTATTTGATATAACTTTTCTTTATTTAAGACAAATGGTTTTGTAACTAGTTTTATACAAAAATTATGATTGCATTATTTCATTTTTTCTTTCAAATAAATACGTAGAACGGATATTTTGTATTTCAATGTTTCTCCTTTATTCCATGCTCACAATGAATATGGAACATAACAAAAAAAAGTATCCACTTAATAATGAATAGGTAAAATGACAAACATGATATTTTCTTTCGAAAACTGGTTACGGTCAATGATGGTCGATTTGTTTTCATTGTGGTGACCGCTTCCAAAGGGATTATATTTCAAGCTGTTGGATTAAAGTATTTGGTTGTCGTGATTGTAAAGCTACATGATCAGCCCTGTTCATAAGCCACACCATCATGAATAGCATTTTATTATGGAGCGCAAATAGTAACATAAATGAACCGCTGTTTCATCATTGGTCATAATTGGTTCCTCTAACGCCCAATGGACGAGGTCCAAAATCGAAACGTATACGCCAGAGTTTATGAATCTACTATAGCATTGTCGATTATTGTCCTGCATCTATAATAACAGGTTGCCTTCCGGAGGTTGCCTTTTGATTGATTTAGGTCTAAATTACTATATCTCATCTAATTCATAGTACACTTAATTAAAGGGGCATTGAGAGATACGTATGGGGGTGCGCCCTCAATTATCCTGGAAATCAGGGGGTTTTTTTGCATCAAAGTGATACTTAGGGATGTACTAACTACCATCTGAAACAGTTTACCAACATTCGCCGTTTATCATATAAAAGTTCATGATTTTCTTAGTTTCGATATGATCATATCAAAACTAGTTGCTGAATTCGGAAGTTATGCTATAGCTTTACTCACGGACTTTCGCGGCAAATCGAAGTGTCGTTATTTGCTTATTTGGCATAAAGGCGATGTCGGAATTGTATGACCATTTAGATTTGGGTTATGTTGATGATTATCTTTACGTTATTTGCGTATTTAGTATATCGATACATCTCTCAATGCCCCTTTAACTTTGAATTGCCTAATTAAATTTTATTACGCTATGTGACTCCTTTATCACTAGCATCATTGACATCCAGCGATGTTTCTCCATAAACATTAATATCAATGAATGCATTATGGAACATTAATGTACAGACTGTAACAACTAACAAACATGATACCGTATATCGAGAGAAACACCTGAATAGAAATAATATTATGTGTAATGAATTTTCCCTTGGAACCCTTTTGTAAACTTTCACGGGTTGGGACTCAATTTTCTGGGACAGTGCAAAAAATCATTTAGGCCAATTTAGGCTTATTTAACTTTTCTCTTCGAAAAGGTGAGCGTTTTTGAAGCTTTTAACAATTTTGTAGAAAGAAAAACCTTAAAGGGATAAGCGGTAGTATTGTAGAATTGTTTTTTATATAATTTGATGAGGGTCATAATCTTGGATACCGTGACCATTTGCTCCGTACCTGGTTTCTTGGTGAATTTGTCAACTAGAAGCATTTTTTGTCCCTCTCAAATGTGACAGGAACTTTTTATATAGCGCAAATTCGAAAATGGCCGCCATACAGGGGCCCGAAAATTCAAATGGCTCCAATTCAGCTAAAAAGCTTATCAAATTGTTCGGCTCAATATTATTATTGGATTTCATTAATGATATTAAAGGTAGATGACCCGATCACATTCCGATTTTCAACTTGAAGTTTTCTATTCTACATGAAAGGTCATCCTTAAAAAAGTCGTGTCCCAAAGTTTGAGTTGCATAGCTCTAATGGTTCTTATTTTAGACGCACAAGATGCTGTGAACTGTACCCATTGAGTAGTACACAAACTATATCGGTGGTATACCACCATTCGCGGTAATTCGACGTTATTTCATCGATTTCTCCGTGATTATACCGATTTAGGCCGTCAAATTTCAGTATGATGATGAGAAAAATACGAGCTTTCATATGATATGAAAATCTCCGTATGTTTGAACTAATTCTGTGTTACGAAAATGTGATCGGGTCATCTACCTTTAATTACGTTTATATTACTAAAAATGCTATTTTTTAGCAAATGCAAAACTTGACCGGCTTGCTTTGTCCATAACAAGTCAAATATGAATATTGAAATGGATAATAAAACAACAATAATGGATAGGCTAATGATCGGGATAGCCTGATTATTTGAAACAAACCAATTTCACCTCTGTCGAGTATTTCGGTGCGTGAACTAATTAGACCAACTAGACCAACTAAATGAAGCGACCTAATATTTGTATCATGATTAATAATACATGGATGAATGTATTATACGTAGTATATTATCCAAGACCGATCTTCCTTCAATGATGTCACTCAGCCGTTTCATTGACTAATGAAGCTAATACATAAGGAGAAAGTACGCAACCCTTACCATATATGCAGTTGTCCCAAAAATATTGTGCACACCTCTTCTTTGAGACGATGATAATCGCCGCTAAAGTTGCCAGCCAGTTAATTGGATTTTTTATCCGGTTAATTCGTGATACGTGTGGCCTATTTTAACGCATTATCATAATACTTGGTTCATTTTGCGGACGGAATGTATGTACAAAAATCTTCCCTCTCTTCCTTAAACACAAATTCCGGTGGCAAGTGAACAATTTATTCTGAATAAACTGGGGTAGCGAAGACGTTATCCTCAAAACCGGCCGAAAAAATTCCATAGTCAAAATCGCAAATGTACCGACGGAAGCCTGCTCGTGTGCATCATGATTTTGCCGACAGATTTGATGAATGGGGGGGGGGGGGGGGGTGACACCTCTATCTACACCCCGCCTCTGGGGACGCCCTTGTAGCGGAGTTCTTTAAGCAGTCTGCTCCGGGACGCATTGCCGTCAATTTTTACACATGCGTTGCATCAAATAACGGGAGTCCGTCTTCCGATGGGTGACGAATAAGTCAAGTTAATATTTCAATAGAGGGCGGCCTTGGGAACGGGCCTGCGTTTCCAATGGAACGGCCTTTCGTCATAGATTGAAAAGAAATTACTATTTGCCGATTTTCAACTATAAAGTAAGTCTCGTATCTATCTCTGAGATGATGTTAAGGCATTAAAGGCATCACTATATAATACTGTTAGACTTATATTTAATGTAAATATTATCACACTTAACCTAAAAATTCATGAAAATGGTGTAACCTCGCCTAAAAATGGTAGTCTCATCGCGGTATATAGACTCAAAATGGTATAATTTCTACCTGTACTGCGAAATGTTGGGGTCAAAGGTGAGATCAAATCATCGGAGGAGCTGCCGCGTGGATTTCTGGTAGCCAGGCTGCCCTTAATTTGGTTAAGATGTTAATTTGTATGAGCATATTTAGGGTTGAAAATGCAATGATTGCACAAATTGACGCGTATATCCACGGTGACGCGCACAAGTCAATTTGTAGCGCCCTCAATTGAATCGGGCTCCCGTTTCGGAGTTATTAACCGTTAAGCGTGGGAGTAATATGGTCACGCTTGGATATGGAACATATCAACTGAGCGGCATTGTTCTGCAGTCTTTGAACTCTGTTCAATTCATGTTCCGTAGCACCAAAGAGAAGAAGATTACCATAGTCAAGACGAGAGATTACTAAAGCTCTAACGACAGGATGGAAAAGAGTGTCTTTATCGAGGTATCGCTTTATTCTACGGATAAAGTACCCATCTTCCACTTATACATACTGCAACAAACGGCGATCGTTCTTTTTCCTCAGCGGCACCAAAGTTGTGGAATCAACTACCATCGACCATCCGCGTAATCAAATCCATCGAATGCTTCAAGTCTGCACTGAAGACTCATCTTTTCAATCTGCCAGAACATTCTTACAAGTAGTTCCTCATCATTGTATTTTCCGTGTCTTAGTTTTATAAGGTTCTTTAAAGGTAGATGTTCCGATTTTCAACTTGAAGTTTTCTATTCTACATGAAAGGTCATCCTTAAAAAAGTCGTGTTCCAAAGTTTGAGTTGCATAGCTCTAATGGTTCTTATATTAGACGCACAAGATGCTGGGAACTGTACCCATTGAGTAGTACACAAACTATATCGGTGGTTGTTAACCACCATTCGCGGTAATTCAACTCTATTTCATCAATTTCTCCGTCAATATACCGAATTAGGCAGTCAAATTTCAGTATGAAAATCAGAAAAATATGAGCTTTCATATGATATGAAAATGTCTGTATGTTTGAAAAAAATCAGTGCTATAAAAATGTGATCGGAACATATACCTTTAATTCATGTGTATATTGTTCTTTTTATGCTTGTAAAGCGCTTTGAGTGAGGTGTTTCGTATTTATTATTATCTACATCTGTATTTCACTTCACTGCATAAAGTATTTGAATAAATCATACACACTTTAAACTGCGTCTGGATTGAATAAAATATAAAAACAAAGACTACGTGACATTTGCATAACCAAAGCATCGACGCTTTCAAGATTATAATTTGGGAGGTTTCATAATAATCACGAATATTTGTGCTGAAAACAATGACATACTGCACAATTCAAATGTTCCATTAAGCATTGTTTTAAAAGTGGTCTTTCCGGCATGCATCTATAAGAGGTTGGCCTTGGCAGAAAGTGGCGGCGAATGCGTCATTGCATTATATTACAATAAGTACAACTATTTAGTTCAGTTTTTCTTGAGATACGACTTTGAAAGTTGGGAAAGGTTTATGAAAAATCTGTTTTGCAATGTCAAAAACAATAGCCGCATGGAAAAGTGTTAAATAAAGTCTACCAATCCGAGGTCCGAGCATAGGCTGTCTATAGTCCGAGCTCCGTGATAAATTTTGATACCAATCACAAACCTGCTCCGTGATAAATGTTTTACACAAAACGCGCTCGAAAAATGGTCCTTGTAAAAGTTGTCATTAAATGCCTATATACACACTACCGGAGAATGGGGCGGGCGCTAATAGGGCCTGGGGGCGGGGGCACAAAGGGCTTACTTCTGTCCCCCCCCCCCCCCCCCCCCCCCCCCCCACGTTGCTACGCCACTGATGAGGGGTTGGGCATTCCTAACCGTGTACTGCTGGAAATCCTTCTTTTGAACCTCGCTGTCACCCAAAGATCCATAATCCCCATATAATGACATTCAAAGATGCCATTTTTATGTTATTAGGCCTACTACAATCCAAAGAAAAAGTTTCAGAGAATAAAAAACACACCAAAAATCCCTTCTTTAAAATATTTCACAAATTGTTCACCCTAAGAGCATCTTTTAGAGAATGCCCCAATATGTAACACAACGAGCCTTTATTGTGGCATTTTGAGTGTTTCCTTTTTGGTAAGATATTCATGAACGGAACAAAGTTGGTCTTATATAATGTATTTTTGTAAATAATTTATGCCAATTGTATATATGTATATATTTCTTTGTCAATAACTATTTCTTTGTTGTATATATATGGTGTTTTAAGCTCGCCTCCTTTCGCGTTACACACGGATTTTGGCTTTCGCGACATGATTTTAACTTTACACATTTATATTTGCTTGAATACCCCCTGAGGTAGTAATGCCATTAAAATTATAGTACGACCAAGAACTAAAATGGTATGATGGGAAATGTTCGGGAAAATATCAGAGTTTTTTAATTTTTAATTTGAGATCCATATATTTTTTATACCTACCCCTATCATTATTAACGTTACATATTTGAATTCCTCATGAAATTACCCATTAGATGATATATATTTGTCAAAGTTACTACGTCGGTACGGTAATTATACCGGCTAGTGAATATCTCCAATTTTTATTTTATACATTTTTAGAATATTCAGAAATATTTGTTTAAGGATGAACCCTTCCCTGATATAAACTGCATTTCTGAATTCCTCTAGTTACAAGCTTTCCAAAAATGTATACTTTTGCTATCATAGGTTGAAAACTTTTTCTGTTATAGTCATTTTTATAAATCCGGTAAATTGAGGCTGATTATTCATGTTGACTGTGTAGCGAAT